>OV651815.1:5585440-5822940 GCA_927349885.1 Psylliodes chrysocephalus
AGAAAGGAGGTACTAGAGAATGAACTTGGAGAGTACACAATCACAGGGAAGGAAACAGTAAGGGAACTCTTCAGGGTTCACTTCCCTGGTGCACAAACCATAACACACACACCACACACCACACACCACACACCACACACCACACACCACACACCACACACCACACACCACACACCACACACCACACACCACACACCACACACCACACACCACACACACACACACACCACACCACACACACACACACCACACACACACACACACACACACACACACACACACACACACACACACACACACACACACACACACACACACACACATATACACATACACACACACACACACACACACACACACACACACACACACACACACACACACACACACACACACACAACCGGAATCTAAACGGACTGGAAGCTCATAATAGAGCCAACAGGGAAGATTGGAGGATAGCCAAATAAGTGGTGAACTATGATAAACTGAAATGGGCAATTAGCTCATTTGAACCATATAAATCACCGGGCATGGACGGGGTTTATCCAATAATGTTACAAAGAGGTCCTGATATTTTATACAGCAGACTCTGTAACATACTCAGAAGTAGCCTGGCCTTTGGACACATACCAAACGCTTGGAGAAATATTAGGGTAACTTTTATACCAAAACCTGGGAAAATGGGACAGGAAACGGCAAAGTACCTAAGACCAATAAGTCTTATGTCCTTCGTACTTAAGACTTTGGAAAAACTGCTAGATAGGCATATTAGAGACGGGATATTGGTTCAAAGGCCAATATACCAAGACCAATACGCCTATAGTGCAAGGAAATCAACTGAAACAGCTCTCCATCAACTAATAAAAAGGGTGGAGAACACACTGGAAAACAAGGAGGTAATGCTGGGAGCATTCTTGGATATCGAGGGTGCATTTGACAATACCTCCGTTGAATCGATCATTAGATCTCTCAAACACAGAGGAATCGAGGACACATGCGTGTCCTGGATCGACTCTATGTTAATGGAGAGAACTATACACACAACCCTTATGGAAGAGACAACAGCGGCACGGGTAGCGAGAGGATGTCCAAAGGGTGGAGTGCTGTCTCCACTCCTGTGGAACCTTGTAGTGGACGGGCTGCTTAGGGCTCTCAAAGATAAGGGACATAGAACCCTGGGATATGCCGATGATCTAGTGACCATGGCACAGGGAAAATACAACACTATAGTAAGAGATCGAATGCAAGAGGCTCTAAATATAGTAACAAAATGGACAGAGGCGGAAGGACTAAACATTAGCCCAAACAAATCTGACATAATTGCATTCACCCGCAGGAGGAAATTGGAGGGACTAGGGCCTCTAAACCTAAGAGGTGCAAGCATCCAGCTTAAGGGGGTGGTAAAATATCTCGGAGTTATGATTGACTCAAAACTTACCTGGAACCAGCATCTAGAAAGAACCACAAGGAGAGCGGAAACCTCATTAATGATGGCAAGGCGATCCTTTGGAAAAAAAATAGGGGTTAAAACCAGACATGGTATACTGGCTTTATAACATGGTGGTGAGACCCATAATAACATACGCAGCTTTGGTGTGGTGGCCAAAGACACAGCAAAGGAAAGCAATAACGAGGCTAAGCAAGGTACAAAGACTTGCCGGCCTCGGAATAACGGGGGCAATGAAAACAACCCCCACTGCTGCAATGAAAGCACTAATAGGACTCCCACCTCTTCACTATGTGATACAAGGGGAGGCAAGATTAGGTGCTTACAGATTAGGGAATACACTGGGAAATCTTGACATTAGGCCAGGTCACATGAATATCTCAAGGTTAGTGACAGGAGACGTGCTAGACATGAGATCAGACCACATAAACAAGAGGTACTCTTTTAATACTCCCTTTGAGGTTTTAATACAGGAAAGAGCGGAGATCACCATAAGGGAGACCAATGCCCAACGACAGAAACAAACCTGGTATACAGACGGGTCTAAGACTGCGGAAGGCACTGGGGCAGGAGTATTCTCCAAAAACCCTGATACTAACCACAGCTATGCTATAGGAATACATTCCTCGGTATTTCAGGCCAAGGTATACGTAATTTTGCAATGTGCAAAAACGAACAATGAAAGAGCTGTCGAAAATCAGCATATTCAAATAATGTCATACAGCTAAGCGGCACTTAAGGCCATATCGAGTCAGAAAGTTACGTCGAGGCTGGTATGGGAATACATCGAAGAACTAAGAACACTGGCAGACCGAAATAGAGTAAAACTATTTTGGGTGCCAGGTCACAAAGGGATCGAAGGCAACGAAAAGGCTGACGAACTTGCAAAAAGAGGGTCAAAAGAAACACCGGAATCAGACACAAACCCAGGAGTACCAAAAAGTACAGTCCAAGGTTTTATAAATGACTGGCTTCGGGAAAAACATATCAACTATTGGGGAAGCACCCCAAAACAGGCACATGGAAAAGCCTTCATAGGCAGACCATGTCCCAAAAGAACTGGAGAACTACTCTTAATGAATAGGAACCAGTTGAAAGTGATAACAGGGTTCATGACTGGGCACGCCCCAGTAAAGGGACACTTGAACAAAATTGGCATGTACAATGGGGAACTCATGTGCCGACTATGTCACAAGAAATCAGAAACAGCCAAACACATACTGTGCGAATGCGAAGCTCTGGATCGCAAAAGAGAGGCTCTTTTTGGACAACCCCATGTTGATCCAACAACGTATAGAACCCACTCACCCAAGGATCTGTACAAACTTGTACAAGGTACAAAGGTGACAGAGTGGGTGCTATGAACTAACATGGGGTAAAACAAAATAAGCCAATAGGCTTCAGTGTTATTCGGAGACACATAGTCAGACGAGCCCATGAGAGAAAAAAAAAAAAAAAGAACGGCTATTATTATTATTTGCCGTTGCGCTTCGGGGCGACTGAAATATGGTTGGTGGTGTCATTTGACCTAGAGAAACTCGGAATAATCCACCCATTATCATCGAAAACGGTAACGCATGGCGATTTTTATAATCTGGATGTCATATCTTATCTTATCATACCTTATACTTTAAGCTGGTAGAAGATTCATTTTAATACATTTAGCGGGATTTAAATGCAATCGAAAATGATGAACCCTTTTGTTAGCATATTTCAATAATACTACTTGTCCTATACCTAGACATTAAGTGAGTTAGTTATTTGATAGATGAAGAACGTCAGGACAGACATTTTTCTAGTTTTTCTGAATTGTCAATCATTATTAATTATTAAAGTATTTCCTGGATTAGTGTTCATTCATTCACTAGTTAACATCTTGCTTCTTATAGGAAAAATACAATAAAACTGCGGCCATAATTCATTGTTTTTCCTAAAAATATATTGATTCTTTTATTAGTTGAAACACAGTTCTATGATGAAAATAAATTTAAATCGTTGTTTCTTAAATCATTTCTCACATATTATAATAACTACTTCTAGTTCGCTTTTTAGCTTTCCTTATACGATATTATTATAAAAAAAACAATAGTTTTTATTTCTTGCACAGCAGTGTCGGGTATTTTTCGGCAACATCCCATTAAAAACATCATTTTTCTTGGCTTTCATTTATCTACATTGTTGCAACCTACAAAGTAAAAACCAATTATAATCAATCCAACCTTGCAAAAGCTTTCGAACAAAAACGGAATGGAAATAATGTATCTTCTGACATCGATTAATACCGATGACATTTGATGTTTACTTGAAAATAACCAGCTAATTTGTCCTTGTAATTGTATCTGACAAAGACCAATATTTAACAATGATTTCGCAGATGACTGATCTGTCATAACCGCTTCGCCACCCTGCACATTCACTCGTTATTGATATCCCCTCGGCCCCCGAAAACCACCCCTTTGTCAAAGCGACACCCCGGCCTTCGCCCTCTGAGCGATTGTTGGTGCAGCGTGTGCTCTATTTGACCCATTAGTCACTTTTCGATAAAAAATAAACTAATATGAAAAGTAGGAGTATCTTCTTAGAATCTCGTGAGAACTAGTGCTATTAAATATGTATAAAATGACGTAATAATATTATGAATCAGGATAATTTCCAGACCGCAGCAGAATTTTATATAAATAAAAATTTTCTTTGGTGTATTCGGTCATAAATGGAAGATGGAAACAAAGTTTTCCGAAACATATTTAGTGCGGTGCTAACGATATTAAATAAAATTTATGACCGAATACACCAAAGAAAATTTTTATTTATACCGGGTGTCCGCGCGAAAACTTTAAATGGAATTATTTCTGGTGTTTTAAAATATATCGACTTGAAATTTTGGAAGGTCATTAAGGAAGTAGGGGGTAAATTAATAGTGTATAAGATACCACTCCAACGTGATATCTGCCGCCCCCAGCCACCCCCGGTTCAAAAGTTTAAATGACACCCTGTATTTTTTTTACATATTCTAAAAGAGCGTAGTATTTTAGTATCTCTATGTGAAAAAATTACTTAATTACATAATGAACTTTGAAAGATATTTACAGCTAAAGGTTCAGATACCAGATATTAAAAAAAAGAACTAGTAACCTTGGACAGTAGACAAATTTCGAAATAATTAAAGCAGATAGAAACAAAAACATCTAATTATCCAAAAAAATATAACTTATCACAAAAAAATACAACTTATCACAAAAATAGGTATTCTTATAGACCAACAAAATTTCGCTTTATAAACTAAAGTAAGGACTCTTTTTATTTTTTTAGTTAAATCAAATGTTCAAAATGTTCACCGTTTACATTTAAACAATAGTACAGTCTATTCTCGAAAGCGCTCCAAATATTTTCAAAGACATGTGGTGTTAAATCTCTACATTCCTCTATGATTATATTACGCAAATCATCAATGGATTGTGGTGGTGTCCTGTAAACAACAGACTTCAAATGTCCCCATAAAAAGAAATCCAGTGGAGTCAAGTCTGGGGAGCGAGCTGGCCATTCAATAGGACCCCTACGACCTATCCATTGTCCTGGTAAAACGGTATTTAAATATTGCCTTACTTCTAAACAGTAATGAGGGGGAGCTCCGTCTTGCTGAAAGTATAACTGATCCTCCTGCATTTGATCTAAGTTTTCTTCCAAGCACTGAATGATAAGAGGATGTATTAATTCTTCTAAAAACTCGAGATATCTAGGCCCAGTTAAATTCTCGTGATAGAAAATTGGACCAATTATTTGGTTATTTAGAATTCCAGCCCATACATTAATTTTTTGGGGACGTTGCGTATGGCCTTCTCGGAAAACGTGGGGATTAACATCGCTTCAATATCGACAATTGTGTCTATTTACGAAACCATTTAAGGAAAAGCAACTTTCGTCACTGAAACAAATATTTCGCAAAATATTTCTATTTTGCCGAATCATGCCTGTCATAGTTTCACAAAATTGGACTCTTCTATCGAAGTTATCGTCGCCCAACACTTGATGAAGCTGTATTTTATAAGGATGCATTTTATTTCATTTTAATATTTTATGGCACGTTGTTTTGCCACTCCCGAAGCTTCTGATAATTTTCTAACTGAAAGCTGTGGGTCTAAATTTACGTGACCAAGAACTGCAACTTGCGTTGCTTCATCTCGTGCTCCACGATTATTCATATCACGTTTTTTATTATTTACCGATCCAGTTTCAAAAAATTTTTGTATTAGATTAATTACATAAACAGCAGATACATTTTTGTTGGGATGGTTTTCTTTAAATAATGCTGCCATCTGCGAATAGTTTCTGTTTGCAATCCCATATAAAACTACAATTTCAGTTCTTTCTTCCAAACTGTAAACCATTTTTCTATTTTTTTAGCTATTTAATTTAAACTAAGTCAAATTTTTTCGAAAACTTTTGTACTAACGAGTAAACAGAAGTGTCACAAACAATATTATTTGACAGTTCAAGCAACGAAGCAGCTTTCATGGCTTGCTATTATTTTTTGCTTTCGATATTTGAATATCTGGTATCTGAACCTTTAGGTGTAAATATCTTTCAAAGTTAATTATGTAATTAAGTAATTTTTTCACATAGAGATACTAAAAAAACTACGCTCTTTCAGAATATGTAAAAAAATAACTGGTGTCATTTAAACTTTTGAACCGGGGGTGGCTGGGGGCGGCAGATATCACGTTGGAGTGGTATCTTATACACTATTAATTTACCCCCTACTTCCTTAATGACCTTCCAAAATTTCAAGTCGATATGATTTAAAACACCAGAAATAATTCCATTTAAAGTTTTCGCTCGGACACCCGGTATAATAATATTAGTAATATTCACGAATATGATATTTAATAATATGAAGTGATGAACAAAAAATGTTTCTAACGGAGGCTATTATATTAATATTAGTAATATTCACGAATATGATATTTAATAATATGAAGTGATGAACAAAAAATGTTTCTAAAGGAGGCTATGAAAAAAGTCACGCATGTTTGAGCATAAATACAAATGAATAAAACAAATAATTAGAAACGAAACTTTTGGTATGAAAAATATGAGGAATGAATTAATAAAAACCATAATTCTCGATGTCTTGACACCCCGACAACATAATGGAGGACTGCTTTTCTCAAGGACAGTTTTATGTGACCGCGGGCAATAGCTAGTAAATATATATTTTTAGGTGTTGATTTACATATTGCTCCGATGACAATAGCAGGAAATTTGTATTAAAAATAGGCATTCTGTTTTATTCCTAGAAGACAGAGTTTTAAAGATAATACCATAAAAATTTTTATGTGCAAAGAGAATAAGTGGCACTAGTCCTGGGTTTTTTTACTTTTTTGAAAAAATGGTCCGTTTTGTCTACAAAACATTATAAAGTTTATTAATTTTGTTTAAAAAAGGACAACTTTTAATAGAGAATTAACATTATCAAACATGCATTATTTTTCGAATGATTAATGTCAACTTGTAGTAAATATTTTTCCCAATAAGATCAAAAAATTATCTTTAAAACAGAACTTAATATAAAGCCGTAATCATTAAAATAGCAAAGTAATTTCGGACATAAAAATTATTGAAAAATATGATTACGCTATCCCCTCTCAAGACGTTCCGTGTTCGTACCGAAGGATGGGTGCTGTTGCCTTCCTCGTCTACCTAGTATTGAAATCTGGCCAGATACGGAATAAGGATACATATAGGATCGAACTTAAATTTAGGTTGGTGTGAAAAGGGAAATTTTATTACATGAGCTAATTTTGTTTTCAATACAGAATTTGCAATGTTTCAATATATTTAAAACACAGTTTGATTAGAAAAAATTAGGTAGAAAAAATATATTTGTATAGTAGGTATATATTATATTTTCTAAAATAATTCATTTTGCAAAGAATATCAATTAAGCTACTAATATAATAAAATCTATAAATCAGCCTTATAAATAATGTATTTAACAAATGTTTCATATTATATTAATAATTTACATGTTTTCTGACTTATCTGTGAATGAAACGTGGAGAAAATAGTTTTACTTACAAGTTTTTCCTGATTTTGTTGCTGTCTGCTGTTGTAGTGATTTGATAATTTGTAGACTGTATAATTGTTTACAAAAAGATATTTCCTTGGATGCCCTCTTTTCAGCATAGAATAAATAAAGCAAGAAGATGACATAATATTTTATTTTGCACAAATATATAAAATATATTAATTTACACCATTTAACGTATAATAGTATTTTGCAATTTTTACAATACTTACGAATGCCTTTTATTCGTAATTTATGCTATTGGTTTAAGAGAATGAAATTCAGAATTATTTCGGTCTATATATATTGACTAAAACTCAAAAAGATATTCTTATAGAAATAATATTTTAAAAACTGAGGGAACAGAGCCAAAGTGTTTTGTTACTATCCGGCTTTGATTGGTCCGAATTTCATGATGGCTACCGTTGAATGGTGTTATCATATTGTGTCGTTGCTAACTTTATGATATAAATACATATTTTCTCTTTTTGATGTCAACGATTTTAAAAAGAGTTTTTACTTTTAAAATAAGTGAATATTATAGAAGGACAAACAAACGCCAAAATTGGCGTAATATATTATGAACAGGGGCGGTTTCTCCATTGGTTCATTTGTGCAGTGAACGCCCAGTTACATTATTTTAATATTACATAAATAACAAAAATATAAATTTAAATTTAATGTTTTTATTTTCATACGTGTTAATCTATATTTTCTTGTACATTGTCCTCTGGCTGATCGCGTCTTTGTGTCACAGTATACCTAAATATACTGTGTCTGTGGCGCATTATGATGAGTGAGCCTAACACGAGTAAGACGATATGCCGAATGCATATAGCTAAAAAGAGAAGACAACACATCAACACATCCTGCAAACTGTCAAAGAACACATTAATTGGCGCGCCGCTCACAAACAATTTTTAGCAAACATCAATCTCTAAAAGGAGAAGAAGCCCTTTCATTATAAAAAAAAATCTGATTAAATATGGGGGATTTAAGGGGGGTTGAAATTAAAAAAAAATCAAAAATGAAAAGCGACATCAACATGAAAGTTTTAGTAAAAATCAAGGTCTATAAGGAGATGAGGCCTATTGATTGTAAAAACAATCTGCTTAAAAATGAGGGTTAAGGGGGTTTGTTAAACTGCGAAGAGTATCTTTTAAAATGCCAGGCATTATATATCTTTATTCTAGTTTGTATCTGTGTAATAATTATGTATTGTGATGGGACTGATCTTAAAAAAAAAAAAACATTTAAAACATTTTAGTTCTTATTTTATTTGCCAATAAAAGGTATATAAGAAATATATTTTTTATTTGACACATGTGATAAATTGTGAAAATAATTAAACTTACAAAACTAAAAAATGGTACGTAAAGTTTCATATAAATTTTTTTTACACAAAAATGAATGTCAAGCTTTCTATATAACCTGATATATTTTTAAAAATAATCTCAAATCATGAAGAAAAGTCAGTTTACTAACTAATAATGTTTATAGATGGTTTTCAACGTATTAAAAACAAAACAAATATCACACTAACTAAAATATTCAATTATTAATAGTTGTAGTGCTTAAAAACAGTATGATGTTGATAACAATAACTACACTTAATACAAACTAATAAAAAAAAACAGCGATATTGGCTCTTGTACAAAGTTTTGATCCGAACTTATATATAATGAAATTATTGGAAAAAGTGAACACCGATTTTAAATTACCACAAGCCGCCACTGATTATGAACATCAATTTTTTTTTTTTATTTTTAGATATGATGTAAATGTATCACAAATTATAAAATAATTTAATTTTGTTTTTGTGAAGAGCAGGGCGTTTGACTACACAGCTCGATATTATTTTTTACAAAGTAGGCATACGAAATGTATTTAAAATGATCGGTTATTATTTTTTGGTAACTTAATTGGACCCAGTACTACAAATAAATTAGTTACAGAAGACCTGCAAATAAATATAGGTATTATAGCGTTTTAACAGTACCTAGATTAAAATCAAAAATATTAAACAAAATTCTTTTAGAATAAATAGCGGCTTTGTAGAAACATCTTACTATTAATGTTATTTGACTTTTTGGACATAATTATTTTTGTTTTTTATTTTTTAATTTTTGAATAGCTTCTAAGATGTAATCAGGTTCTCTTAATGACATTCCCCGATTATGCCTTGGATCTATCATTTCTGGCAACATTCAGTTTATATAAAACTTTTTTAACTTCTCCTCTATATTTTTACCCCAGAAATCGTTTTGTTTTATTATATATTTCACTTTAAGTGGATAACTGGGACCTATCCATACACCAAAAATACATCCTTTTCATCCTGTAATATGTAATTGGCCTTGTATTTGATAATACCCATTGATGGTGGATATTAATGTCAAAATTATTGGTGTCTTTATTAAAAATCCAAAAGGGTATTTTTTTTAGTTTAATCGCCTCTTCTACCTGCATTTGATATGCAGCGTATGGACATTTTATTTCAACCATTAATTCATCTACTACAATGCCGTCTGGATTAGCATCTACAAATTTAAAAATTATTATTTTGATTTAAAATGAACTAATTTACAATATGTTATAGTTGAGATGTGAGTAAAAATGTGAACTGATCGTTAAGTACCTAAATATGGATATTTTTTGTCAATAAAAATTCCACAATCTCTAATCTTTATATTTTCCTGCTCTTGAAGCTGCAAAAGTGCCGTTTTTTCATACTTTTTGCCATGAGAAATAGTAGCAGCATTGACTGGTGGTTGGTAAATAATCCTTTTGACTAAAGGCTCACATAAAGTAGTAATTCGTCTAGTACACACTGCTTTAAAGTGTGAGGCCGTAATAATTTTTCTACAAATTTCAAGCCAAACCCTGCTATCCGCATGTGACATAGTTTGTTCATGAATTACATTTTTTTTAACGTCAGATGAAGGGAATTCGTTTAAAAATTGAAGTTTTTTTACTTCATAAATATCTTGATCTAAATCCTTTTTGGTACAATTTTCTCCATAATCTAAATCAGTTTTATTGGTTTTTGCAGAATAACTTTTTTTAAATTTGCGATTAGATTTTGATTTTATTGCCAATTGTCGCCTTTTTTATTTTCAATTCCGTTACTAACATGGATTGGTTAGTACGGTTTAAGGTTTTTTTCAATTCTGAATTCCCCGATTTCGAATTATATGATACAACTGCTGCAAAACATCTACTTTGGTAAGAGCGCCCTCTGGAATAATTTATTCTTTTTCCACCTACAACCTTAGCGACTGTCGCATGAAATTGTTCTACAATATTACTATCAACATTATGTAATACACTTCTGCTGTGATCTGACAAAGCATGTATAATTTGTAAAAATCTTGTAAAAAATTCAGGTTTAGATCTGAAATTGGTTATTTCTGTATGCTTCTGACAAAAATAAATATCGCAGTTTTCATGATCAGCAAAAACGTGAAAACTTGCATTGTCTATGTCTTTCTTTAAAAGCAAAACGTTATTAATAGTGCCAAGACTATTTTCTTTTCTATAAGAAACTGCCTTCGTAACAGATGTTCTTAAACGAAGAATGTTTTGACTAACTACTTTCCTTAGTTTTATTGGAAAATTCACAAATACCTTTCTCTTTTAGGCTTAAAATTTTACAAATACGTTCAAATCTTCAATTCACCGGTATAACTAAATAAATCGCCGATCCATTTCCTATGATAGGGGAAATGTGGCTCGACGACCCGTTCTTGGAATTTTAAAGGTAGGGGTATAATAGGAGTAATATGCCGACAAATTAGTTCTCATGAACGGAGCAATAACTCTTAAGGAAAAGCTAAAGTTATTGGTTCATGATATTTTTGATCACTAGCCGGTTGCAAATTTTTATCATTTCTGTGATAGCGCGATCTGCCAATAGAACAACATATATTTTCAGCAAAAGTGGTGGAAAAACCAAGATAAAGAGATAATGTGACGTCACTGATTCCAAACAAAATAAATGAACTAGAACACGTAGTCAAAAATTTCAATATATTTAATTTCGTTTGAAACAAATCTTTTGTCAGACTCGCTTGATCAATATAAATTACCTAAATTTGACACGTTTACTTTTTATTATCTGTTTAGGTTGCCATAGCAACATTGTTTTATTTAGAATTGTTACCAATTTGGTTTAACCGTCACAGCTTCACGGATCCATTGCATACAATCTTACGTAAATGTGACTTGTAGGTGTAACTGAGTTAGCTAATTTAAATACCGCACAAGATATTTTTCGTGAAATAAACTTACCTTTAGAAATTAAAAAATCACAACAACGCACCGCTCTTGAGGGCCAGTGAGCGAAAAGCGAAAAGCTATATTTACCGACAGAGTAGGTACAACCGGTTTTACGATATGCAATCAAAGTGGTACATGTTCCAATTACTGTAAAGGGAAAAGTCTCCGTCATATCATTGAAAGCTCGACTTCAAAAGACGCGCATAAATTTTTAAGAGCTCGTTAATCCGGCTTTCACGAAAATACCAACCCAGAAAACTTGCAAAACTTTCGAACGAAACAAATATGAAAGCACTATAAAAAGGCGAAAACTCCCAATGAGCGAAACACCTCAAACTTCATAAATAGTACGGTCAGAAAGAGATGTGTTATTTAGATCTTTTTAGCTTGTTTCTCTATGTAATAACTTTTACTGCCTTATTTGAAATCTTTTTGTCTTGACTTCTGAATTTTTGAGATAGGTCAAGAAAATAAAGCACAATCACAAGAGCAAGATACTTAATTAGTTTATCATTTAAGAAAGCTGGTATTGATATAAGAACTTAAAAAATCCGGAAGTTGCTGAAACTTAATAAAAGTCTAACTTATTGACTTTGACAGGTAACCTCCCTAAAGCCTAATTCAGGCACGACTAGTAATCTTTTAAAGGAAGTGTGATTCCCTTTCAAACTGTGAACAGCACTACCGAGATGCTAGAAAAGGAAGACACATGGATATTAGCTAAGCTTTGCACAGACTACAAAACGAAAAAGTATGCCATTGTGTTTAACTGAAGAAATATATATAACAACAAAATTTAGAGGAGAGAAAAAACCATGGTAATTTTGAGGTTTTTTTACATATTAGCCTTAAATTGTAAACATATTTTACTAATCTAATTAGCAATTTAAATTTTTTTTGACTATTTAGACATTTAAAAGGACATCTGGAGTAAAGATTTAGATGATATTTTCTATATTTTAAAAACACATAATAAGAAATGAAAAAGGCGATAAAAAATATTTATTTATAAATGTAGGAACATATAAAGAATAAAAAATTATTGGTAAGTAAGATTATCATAAAATGAGTGATAGTCACAGTCTAAACTTTGCTTAAGTGTTTGTCCCATTTATCTTTTCTTTTATAGGTAGAGGTTTTTTAAAAGTTGCGGTAAGGATAGGGATTTATTGCAACTTGGGCCTGATTCCTTTTTTCAAATAAGGTATAATCGTATGAATGTCTAATTTTAAAATAAATGTTTCCATCAGGACAATACTTTAGACATCTTAAGTCGGTAACAATCGGTTCTCCAACCTTGCGCCCGGATCTTATGGATGTTATAAACTTAAGAAAACTAAAATTTTTAAAAAAGTCTTAATTTAGGTACTTGACAATAAAAGGTCTGGGATTTTCTCTGGAACGTGTACAAATTTAAACATAATCAGCTGAAAGATATATATCTGTTTCAATAAGGGAGTAGATCGAGTAGGCCTCCATTTGGGTATGCCCTTTCTCTAAATACTTTTGGTCGATATTAATATTATGATTGACTAAAAAATTAATCAACGCATTGGAAAGTATTGCGATTTTTTTTGGAACGTACAATAGCCATCACTGTACAGGATAATTCCTTGATCATTTTCCAGTTTGTTTACCACATACTCTTTAAGAAAGTAGCAAATTATAGATACTGTTATGTGAGCCATTTCATTATTCAGTCATGCTCTAACCCTCCAAGTCCCTCTCTGTCTTATTTGGCTCAACATGTCTGATGATTATACATAATTAAACCACTTAAGACCAAAGCTATGTGACGACTATGGTGAAGACACTTTCGCAAACATTCCAGAGTCAACGAGATACTATTTCTAGTATATTCCAAATATAACGTGATAACGTTTCTGGTACATTCTGGTTATTTTGGTGGAGGAGCATTCTAGACCACCAATTTGTATATAAATATTGGTGGAGGACCAACAAAAGTTAGTTATTATATGGACAGTGAATATTAATGGTGATTAGTTTAGAGACATTCGAAATATATATAAATTAGAATAATAGTGTTATAAATAAATAAGTGTTTAAATAAATTATTAATAAATAAACTGTTGTTTAAAATAAACAAACATCACAATACATAATTGTTAGGACAAACACCCCCAGCTGCTTCGTGTCATAGAAAGTAGTTACCTTCTTTAGTCTTTATGTCACACACGGTAAAGTTATAAGTAATAGGTTTAATTTTAAAATATAAAGCCGATGTATTAGATTTGAGGCTCAAAAGTACAGCTTGCACATCATTGCAAAAAATTCTATTGTTAGAGTTTTTATCTCTCTCCTTAGCTTGTCAGTTTTCTTAAAATGGTGTAAAACATAATCTTCTTCTAATACATTTTTTATATCACATACAAACGTCACACAGCAGTGTAACTTTTTTCACGACACCAGCTCTTATAAATTAAGGCCGGATTTTGATTTAAAAGCAAGTTCCAAATAAAGTTTAGATGACCTAGCACGGCAATAGTGGGACTCGATTTTAGGGAGGTCTCTAAAAAATTCCATCAAAATTTCTTTCCTATCCTTACACCTTTAGTATGGTTATTCATGATGAAGCCTAGTTGTTCTCTATTATCCACTTTATTTTTAGAATCGCTTTTCCAGTAAATAACAGATTTTTCGTTTATTCCCAATGTGTTCAACAACATGATTTTACAAACCCTAAATCTTTTTTTACTCAGTGTTTGTAAAAAGTAAAGTCTTTTCTGTTTCTTTGTCTTTTAGTAGCTTCTTTTTGTAATAACATGTCTATATAAACTTTTCTTTGTTCCCATGACATGTTTGACTAAAAAGTTTGAAGTATTTCTGTTCTTTAATTTTCATTGAGCTGTTTACATTGCAATGTTTTGTTTTTTCATGATTTTTTTTGCAGTATTAAGCCTTATTTATTGTTCTTATTTACTTTTGGAATTTCATAGTTCCAAACTCCATTGCGTTTCCATTTACCATAATAGTTATCTCCCATTTCTCGTTTTCGTATGTTTTTCCACACGTTTTCTTTTACATTATGACTTTTTGTTTCTTTTCGGTCTAATATTTTTGGGTTGTTTTTCAATATCTGCTTGAGTCAAACTTTCTTCAGAGTCACTACTAGAATTTTCTTTTTTATAATTTGGGTCATCTGTATCTTTATTGTCTACATCTTTTTTACTTAAGTTGTCTTCGTATCCTATTTGCTCTTTTTAATTTTCAGTTCCAGCAACATTTTCGTCGTTTATTTGAAAATTTTCGTCAAATATTTTTAATAGCTTGTCTTCGTACGTTTCGTTTTCATTTACATCAAGATTGACAATACATTCTTCTCTATCCAAATTAAAATATCCATCATTATTTTTTTTTCTTGTTCCTTCATCTATATTTTCTTTACTATTTTTTTCGTTAGTACTACATAAAATTACGTCGTTAGAAGTTTATCCGAATTTTCTATATCTACAGCATTATTAAAAAACATGTTACAGACTAATAGGTCTTGTGCATCAAAGTCAAGAATTAAAAAATCTTGAAGTATCTGATCAGGAACATTATTTTTAGAAAGTGTCTTGGGGGAAACATTTAAAATTTCCTTAGAGTGCAATTTGTTTCTGTTTTTAGGTTCTAAATTATCAAGTCGACTACTATAAGAAGCCATTTTCAAAAATGTTAAGCTCCTGAGAAGAAAATAAAACTTAATAACAAAAATATTATTCGATTAAACGAAAACGAAAATGTCGTCCATGTATTATAATATTCATTATAAAATTATTTTAAATCTTTTTGTCTTGACTTGTGAATTTTTGAGTTAGGTCAAGAAAATAAAGCACAATCGCAAGAGCAAGATACTTAATTAGTTTATCATTTAAGAAAAGTGGTATTGATAAAAGAACCTAAAAAATCCGGAAGTTGCTGAAACTTAATGAAAGTCTAACTTATTGATTTTGACGGGTCAACTCCGTAAAGCTTAATTCAGATACGACTAGTAATATCTCCCTTTCTTCCTTTCTCCCTTTCAAAGTGTGGGCAGCACTACCGAGATGCCAAAGAAGAAAGACCGCAATTAGATATTGCCAAAGTGGCATAAAAAATTGTATACTTATGCCGCTACTCTTAGCATAGCAACATCAATTACCTTCTAATTTGGTTTCCAAGAGACCAAGTGTGATTTTGAAATAGTGAAATAGAGAAGACCTACAACAATGTATAGAGTAAGACAAATGGCAAACCTTAAATAGTTGAAAAACTCAAGACATGAGAAAATTACCAGTTATATAAAGAGCGAATATGCGTTCACTCTCTCTTTCTGTAAGTTAGATTAGATTAGATATAATTAGGACTGTGGGCCATGTAGCCTTCCCCACCTCCACCTTTTCAGATCTTCTGTGGATATCCTTGAATCGTTGTTTAGAATATCTTGTCTAATTCGGTCTTTTGTAGTAGACTCCATATATTGGGAATTATATCTCTGGTATAGCTAGTTGCCCTTGGTTTTTCTTCACCAAATGTAAGGAATTTCAGTCTTGCTAGACCTTCGCAGTAGTACAATACGTATTCTGCCGTTTCCTCCTCTTCCTGACAAAATCGGCACCAAGTCTTTTCTGTCAGATCGATATTATACATATGTTTGTTGTCTACAATGTCATGTAAACAGACCTATTAGTATTCTGGTATTTTTCCTATTAAGGCTTAGTAGATGCTCGGTGAGTTTGGGCGATGGTCCTTTTAAGAACTCTTTGGCCTGTTTCTGTCCTGGATAGTTTTTTTACCACAAAAGGGTTCTAAGCCAATAAGAGCATTTGAGGCTCCTTCTCGGGCTAGTAAATCAGCCTCTTCATTGCCCTTATGTCCTCTGTGGCCTGGTACCCAGGATAAGGTTGATAACCCAGCTCTGTTAGGGCTTCCAAACTGTCCCACACAAGCTTTGAGTGTACCTGCATGGAACTGAGTGCCTTTAACGTCTATTGACTGTCTGAGTATATGACAATGGTTTTTTCATTTACCTTCTGTCTTAATACCTCTTTTGTGCAGTGATGTATTGCTGCTATTTCTGCCTGGAATACTGTCGCATGTTTACCTAAGCTCAGTAAGATTCTTGTCTTTGGCTTTGTAAGTTGGGTCGACAGCATTTAGGCTTCGTTGGGCCCCTTGTGCATCTTCCAGGTGCATATAGCACCTGCCTCTCAACTTGGCAAAAACCTGAGGGTTGTCGCCATCTTCCCAGCTTATCAAAGGACAACAGCCCCTAAGAAACCTGCTGGCTTGTGATGGGTGATATTTGTGGATAGCTAACTTCTCTGGTCAAAGTTCTGCAGGTTAATACCGTCACATAGAAGTGTCTCTAGATGCTACATTTTAGGAAGTGGCAATTTAGTTGGATTGTACCAACCTTATGGTAAATGCCCGGATGAAGACATTCTATCCGACCGCTCCACTAGGACCACTATTATCTTCCTGTAAGAAAGTCAATGCTCACTTAGGTATAGCAGAAGCCGTTTGCTGGACATAGGGATTCTACTGCTTCTCTTATTTGTTTCTGATAAGTCCAACATTTTGCTATGGTTCTGTATATTATATATATCCCGATAGCTCTTCTTGGTTTAATTTAATTCACATTGACTTTATTTTTTTACCATTTTCTTCCTCTTTCTGTGTAATTAACTAAGTGCCTGTTTCTTTATTGCCTACTTTGCCTTCAATCAATTGATCTTAACTTACTTTTAAATGGATACTTATTTCTTCTTACTCTGTATCCCATATTTAGGGTACCTATCAACTATTAAGATTTATAAAGAAAGATTTGTAAGTTTGGCTAAGTAATATAGTAAACGTCTCGTATGAATGAAGTTCCAGTGTCTGCAGATTATATCAGTATCCTCGTATGAAAGACATTAACATTAGCAGCAATGGCAAATGATAAGATGAATACGCCATATTCCTATTTATATGTATACAAATAAAGGTTGGTGTCGATTTGAACCAGGCCAAACATTTGAAAATTCGTCTCAAGGCCATTTTCAAACATAATCAAAATATTATTTGTTCTGTTGAGCTGGCAGGAAGAAATTGCATTGGAGTCTGAAGGTGCTCTTATTTGGTAACCTATAAATAGGGTAGATGGGTTAAATATATATATGGTTAAAATTTTGCAAAACATTTTCAATGGAAGCGCTGTCTTGGACTAACAAGAGGCACCTAGATATCAACAGTAATAAACAATATTAAACAGATTTAAGCGTTCTTTGATATCTATAGGATTATTTGCTCAATTTTTAATTTAACTATTGTATGTTTTTTATGGGGAATAGATAGTTAATCTCACAATTCTCAACCGTCTTATTTTTAAGAAAATTCTCCCTCACTACTGGGCTAAAACTCTTAAGGTCAAAACGGCCCGTTTTAATTTAGTCGCTTGCGTTAGAATTTTGACAACTTCGGCAAGTTAATCTGCTGAAATAAAATTTAATTCTGTTAAAGATGCCTCCGAGGACCAATTGTGTCTTTGTGGAAAGATCCTCGAGCGAAGGATATCACGAGCATATATCATTAGGGGTGGTCTCAGAATTTTGTACACATAAGTACGATAGTGACGAAACTTTAATGTTTATTTCCTGTTGAGGCTTGATTGAATATTTATTTTGGCAGAGTCGAAACTTCAGTGGGGGTACATTATATTGATTCGTTTTTATATAATATGAAATATATCTGTTATTTATGTTTGGAGAAAAACATTTTTTGAATAAAACATTTTCTTAAAAATTCGAGAAATTCTACAAAATGTATTTTTTTTTTTAAATATTGTTTGTAATGTCATTCTCTATTATTCTAGTTTTTATCTTATTTTTCTAAAACGAACCGTTTTCGAGATATTTGAAAAAATTTTGAATTTTTAAGACAACTCGAAAACGGATTAAGACAAAAACACCAAATTTTAAATTTCGACTTTAATCCATGCTGCGGTAAAACGATTAAATTTTGAGCATAGTCGGAACATCTCGGGGGTACTTTATTGAAAATTATTTTTCTACTTTATTGAATATATCTGTTATTTATGACTGAAGAAGAAAATTTTTTATATAAAAGTTGCTTATAATGTTACTTTCTATAATTTTTATCCCATACATAATTTTCCTAAACTGATGCGTATTTGAGAAATTTTACAAAAAATGTAATATTCGAATTTTTAAGAAAATTGTTTAATCATTCTCTAAGATTTTTAGTTTTTACATGATTTCTCTTAAATGGACCGTAATGAAAAAATTTGAGGAAAATTGTAAAATTTGAATTTTCCAATATTTTCGTTGGCAATAAATATATACCCTATTCCCATAGTTCATAACTACACCAATGATTTCATGGCTCTGGTCAACATGTTAATGAAAATCTACCCTTACTTTAAACAGAGATCTATCAAAATCAGGTGCTCAAAATTAAGAAACAAATTACTTAGTCATCTTGAATCGGCCATCGACGACATCGAATGGTTAGAAGCAGAGATCGATTGCTCCCAAGAATCTTTTAACTAACTAACTTAACTTTTTATTTTTCTTTTACCAAGTTTGATATTTTATTTCTCTTTCTTACTTAATGTCATTTTCATTGGAACACTAATGGTCTATGTAATAATCTTCCAATGCTCCAAACCATTTTGTCAAAGCAGCCGACTGAAATAATATGCCTATAAGAAACTAATCTAAAAAATGATAGCATTCATGCTCTAAAACAATTTCAAACTTTTAGCAAAAACCGTAACAATCGTGAGAGAGCCAGTGGAGGGGTATCGGTTTTTGTTAAAATCTCTATAAACGCTATGGAAATAGCTCTACAAACTGATCTAGAAGTTGACGCTATCAGAACCTTTGAAATACACAAATCAAATCTTTATATATACAATATATATCTTCCACCAGGAAAGGACCTCAATAAATAAGATACAGCCGACTTAATAGAGCAGTTACCTCAACCCAGACTTGTTAAAGACTTCAATGGGCATAACTTTATGTGGTGCTCAACTTTTATAAATAATAAAGGCCAAATTTTAGAAGAAGTACTAGACACTTACAAACTCACCATCCTCAATAACGGTAGGCCCACTAGGTGTAATATACATACTGGAGAATCTTCTTGTCTCGACTTAACAATTTGCGATCCAACTTTGACCCAATCATTAACAATGGACAGATTAGACTACACATATAATAGTGATCATTACCCAATAAAAAACACTTTGGCCATAACACATACTATCCCAGGTCGAATTTAAAAAAAGGTTGGCTGGAAACTTTTCTCCGCAGTACTTAAGCGGAATGTCAGTTCCTATGAAGTTATACCCGATATAGATATATCCCTTGAGAACTTTGAAAATGCTATAAAATAAGCTGCCAACATATTAATTGGAAAAACCTCCTATTTAAAGCGACATAGTACAGTACCATGGTGGAACAATGAATGTCGATCAGCTATCGAAGCCAGTTAAAAGCCTTTAATAAATATAAGAGATATAAAACTACTGAAAACAAAATAGAATTTTAAAGGCTACGTGCTAAATCCAGATACTTCGTCAAAAATGCCAAACGCAGCTCCTGGACCGAATATGTATCCACCTTAAACCCTGAAACACCAATGGCAGAAATATGGCAAGTTTCAACTATCAGGACTTGAAACAAATGGGAAAACAATAACTAGAAATGGCGATATTGTCGCAAAAAAATTAGCAGAAATCTACAAAAACAGATCTAGTATTAACAACTACAGAACTCAAATTATAACGACCCATTATATCTGTCTCTTTCTTCATCTGAATATGCAGAAGCCTTTTCAAGTTTGCGTGAGACCTCCCTTGGACCAGATGAAAAACTATTCAGCTTTCTCAAACACCTTCCACCAAGTACTCATGCACATCGTCTTAATTTATTTAATGTAATCTGGCTACAACAATAATTTTCGAAAAAATGGCCTGAATCTATAATTATTCCTATTCCTAAATCAAAATGTTCAAAAACTGATCCAGAATCTTACCGCCCAATCTCACTTACATGCGTTATGTGTAAATTCTTAGAAAAAAATATCAAAAAAAGATTAATGTGGACTCTCGAAAATAGGAATTTAATTTCACCGGATCAAAGTGGTTTCAGACATCAACGATCTACAATGGATAATATAATAGACCTGGAAAGTGAAATCCATGAAGCATTTGCAATAATAATAAAAATAATAATAATAATAATAATTTTTTTAGGGGGTGGGTTGGCTCAGTGGTTAGAGTCATGACTTTGAGATCGGGAGGTCTCAGGTTCGAATCCTACCGTTGGCCGGGATTTTTTTATTTAATTTAATTATTTAAAATTAATTCTGATGCCTTGGTAGGATTCCCCACTCGACCATTCACTGTTGGGTTCTAATTAACAGTGCTGTTCCTAAAGTGGCGCTGGGAAACAGTAACAAAGCCTACACAGAACACGAGGCGAAATAACCGTAGCAGTTGAAGCCGATGACACACCAAAAAAAAAAAAAAAAAAAAAAAAAAAAAAAAATAATAATTTTTATTCACACACAAATAATTATACGAATTATACTTAGTAAAAACAATTCAATGCATAATGCATGTAAATAAAAATGAAAACACCCACAAAAGGATTAGGTACCTGAGCGTGGGCATGAATTTCAATTTTTAAACAAGAAACTAATAAAACTGAATTACAAAATAAAAACAATTAATTATAAAATATTATGGATAAAATACTACTACAAAATATTCTTAAATATAATTTAAAATTTTCTTAAAATTTTTTTAGACTATAACAAGCACCATCGGAATTTAAAAATTGTTTTAGTTTAATAAGAGGTATCCCTGAAATCCATTTTATAACTTTTTTTTTAAATAAAGAACGAGAGTTAATTTTTTTGATATCGGAAGGAATATCGTTATATAACTTTGGACCCAAATATGTAAAACATTTTTGTCCAATTTTTTTTTCTACTCAGGGTATAGTAACAGAATCGACTTTATATCTCGTATTGTACGTATGAGTGATATGTATGTTCTCTTTACTGATTTTGTATTGATTTAACAGTAACACTTTAGTATAGAGCTGATACATGTTAAATATTTGTGTTTCTTGGTAAAGTGCTGCAGAAGGGTAAATTCGAGGTTTATTATACATATATTTTATTATGGACTTTTGTATTTTTTGTAGATTTTCTAAAAGAACTATTCCAGCAGACCCCCATGCTATGAGGCCGTAATATAAATGAGATTCTACAAGTGCATAATATAATATTTTTAAGTAATTAATATTTAAAAATGTTGATATATTTTTAAATTTATATACTACAGAACGTAGTTTCTTTATTACATAATTCACATGTGCGTCCTATTTCAAATGACAGTCAATGTATACACCTAGATACTTTATGTTATTGACAGATTGAATATCTATTGAATGTTTCTGATCTATTTTAATTTTTAGTTTTTTATAGGGTGGTAAATTATTACTGTAAGATGAGAATGGTACGTAAAATGTTTTATTATAATTTATTGTCAAAGCCTTGTAATGGAAAAATTGACAATTTTTGGAAAGTCTGCCTCAACGGCATTCTTTGGTGACTCCCAATTACTTGATTTGTAGAAAACTGCGGTATCGTCGGCAAAACTGACCACTTCACCTGCGACGTGTTGTTCAAATAAGTCATTTATATATATGTTAAATAGTAGTAAACCGAGTACTGTTCCTTGAGGAACACCACAAGTTATAATCTTAGGGTCACTTAAGGTATCGTTAATATCGACTACTTGTGTTCTGTTATGAAGATAGCTCTTCATTAAATTGTAGAATACGCCCCTGAAACCAATGTTTTCTATTGTTTCTAAAAGTTTTTGATGGTTAACAGTATCGAATGCTTTTGCGAGATCAACAAAGATGCAAAGTGACGGTTGTTTTTGATCTATTGAATTATTGAATATTTTTGTCAATCTAGCAATAGCATTTGAAGTTGAGGTGTTTTCCCGAAACCCATACTGTTTGTTTGACATGACTTTATATTTATTTAAGAATCATAACATTCCCTTTTTAATTATTTTTTCAAAAATTTTTCCTATAATGGAAATTATTGAGATCGGTCGGTAATTAATTACTTCAAGCCTATCTCCTTTTTTATAAATGTGGATTATCATAGATTCTTTTAGAGAATCTGGAAATTTTCCATCACTAAAGGATTTATTTATTAGGAAGGTGATATTTCATTGTTTATTTCCTTGAGTATTTCAGACGTTATATTATCCAAACCAGGTATTTTTATAATTTTTAAGGCTGTTTATCGTTTCTGAGACTTCCCTAATGTTTGTATTTGATAAATATATACTTTTATTATTTTGTTTTATTCCAATGTTTAAGTTCGTCGGTGTAGATATTCTACTAGCCATTTTTTCCCCAATTGTTGTATAGTGTTCACAAAATGTATTTGTTATTAATTTAAGATCGTCAGTAACCGTCCCTTGGATAGTTTTAATTCGATCAATTTTTACTTTATTTTTTTTAGCATTTGACATTTCTTTTATACATTTCCAAAGATTTTTGCTTACGTTTTTATTGGTCTCAATTTTTTTATTAAAATATTCACGTTTAGCTGATTTTATTAGAGTATTTAAACGATTTCTATAATTTTTAAAATTGAGTTTATTTTGTTCCTTATAATCATTTTTCATTATTCTATATAGTCTGTTTTTTTCCTTAATTGATTTTACAAGTCCAGAAGTGATCCATGATTTAATTTTTATTTTATTTCTTTTTAATTTTACCCGTTTAGTACAACTTTCAATACAAAATTTTAGAAAAGTGATCTGTAATATTGGTTTCAATTATTGCTGGAATATTAATATATTTTTCTTTGGTTTTTATAAAAATATGATCTAAACATGATTTTTCGTTTTCTACGACCCTTGTATATTTATCTATGTAACTTATAAATCCTTCCTCGCTAAGTGTATTTAAGTAATCTTGTATATTATTATTGTCTTTATTTAAAATATCCAAATTTATATCTCCTGTTATAATGTGGATGTCAACGCTTTTACTGTTTTTTAAGTATGTCGATAAATTATCTATGAATATTTTTTCATTAGAAGGACAAGGTCTATATATACCATTAATTAACAAACATATATTGTGGATTTTCACAATTATTTCAATAATATTTATTTCACCAAATTTAACCATATTAAAAACAGTATCGTAATTTTCTTTCGCAAATAAGACTACGCCATCACATTGGTTAAAGACACCTTCATTATAAAATAATTTGTACCCCGGCAATCTAAATAATGATGTATCAGTAAGTTTTCTTGTTTCAGTGAGAATTATAAAGTCAAAACTGTTACTTATCTGGCTTAAATTAATCTTTAATTCGTCGAGGTTTTTACTGATACTTCTTATATTTATTTGATAAATTGATATACAATGCTTTTCAGGGTATTCCTCGGTTAGCTTGATATAGTCTGAGAGATTATTTACTACATTTGTGTTAATAAAATTGTAACTAAAATCTCTTAAATAATTATCCATTTAATATTAATAATTTCAAGTAAAATCAAATAAAATAATAGTTTAGTACTTACAATAAGATTAAGTGGTTAGTAAAGATAAAACTACAAATATAATTTTTCTGGGTTACCAATATTTTTAGTTTTTATTTTTAACTATTTAGTCTTGCCGACTGCCTTACCCCACTGTTTTCACCCAAGGTTCTTTTACTCTTCTCAGCTTTCGTGGTTGTGTTTGTTGAAAGTTGTATGTTCTTGCTAGTAGTTTGATTTATATCATTGTTTTTATTATTAATAATATCTTCGTATGTAAACGCTTCACTTTCCACGTATAAAGTTTATTTGTAAATATGTGCCTTTTTATTCTTGGCCTTTTCTATTTTTAGTTGCTTTACCAAAACTTGTTTCACCGTTCTTTCTTCTTTTGTCAATTCTTCTGCTATTATAATATCTTTACCTTTCAATTTAATACAGTGTTTAAGAATATTTTGTTTTATCAGCAACGATAGAAATTTTACTATTATTGGTTTGTTTGTTGCACTTTTTCCAATAGTGTATAAGTTGTTAATGTCTGAATTCACTAATTGTAGTCCAAGGTTACCATTTAAGGTATTTAATATTTAAAAAGCAGATGTTTGGCCGTCTTTTTCGACATAACTCGTGCATTTGATACAGCCCTGGCGTGATTTTATTATAAAGAAATTGCATAGTTGGGATACAAAAGGTCATCCCCTATCATTTGTTAAAATCTTTTTACAAAACCGAACCTTCAGAGTGAAAGCAAACGGTCAAATGTCCAATATTATAAAACTTGATAGTGGCCTTCCACTAGGTTCAGTGGTAAGCCCCACTCTCTTCATTGTAGCAATCAACGATATTCTACAAGGAATTAAATTACAACCTAAAGCACGTTTATACGCAGACAACTTGGTTATTTTCTGCAAGTGATAAAACTTAAATAATATCTTCTCACTTACTCATCAATTTAGTCATCACGTAGAGACGTGGTCAGAAAAGACAGGTTTCTTCTTTTCTACAACTAAAACAAGACATATATTATTTATATGAAAAGTTATCAATCTTTCAGAGCTAAAACTACATAATGATAACCTGAAAGCTAAGAGCTTCATTAAGTTTCTAGGAATGACTTTTGATAATTTGTTAACGTGGAATATCCACATTCAAAACCTCACTTCAACCTGTGACAAAAGGCTAAACCTTTTAAAAACACTAACAAACAAAACCTGGGGTGCAAATAGTCTCACGATACTGACATTATATCGAACACTAATATGCTCCAAAATAAATTATAGATCAATTGCGTATCTGACTGCACCTAAATCTTTAAATACCATACCGAATAATAACAGGAGCCATTCGCACATCTTCAGTCGAAAATTTATACGCTGTACTTATTGAGCCGTCTTTGGAATATGGAAGACTAAATATATGCCTTGCCTTCGTAGCCAAGATGAAATTCACTCCTACGAACCCTTCAAATCAAAGTTGCTTCTATCAAAAATTTCCTTACCTCTTTCTCGACAATCCCAGAATCAGAAATTACCAACAAGAAATTAACTACTTAATCCCAGAATGCTTTAATTTACAGTTTAATTTACATCCGTGCCACCATGACAACTAGAAACTCCAAAGTGTCTTACCTCTCTTTCTAAATTCGACAAACACTTAGCAAATCCTCATTTAATTAAAACAGCTCTTCATGATTTAATAGACCAATTCAAAGACTATTTTCAAATCTTCACGGACGCCTCAAAACTAAACGAGAGCATTGGTTATGCGGTGTTAACCCCTACTACCAGACTTATCTATAAACTGCCACCTGAATCCTCAATTTTCTCTGCAGAGTTATATGGATTATACCAAGCAGTAGTTTTCATCAATTCTTTAATCTCTCAAAAGTTTGTAATTCTCAGTGACTCACTTAGTTCTATTGTCACGAGCTACATTATTTAGTGACTCCATGTGCTACCTGACTCAGGGAAATAAAAGAGCAGAACAACAATTAACAATTTGTTAAAGATAAAATAATACATTCAAAATATTACAATAATATAAAAAGAGCCTTACCAAAAACTAAACATCTAAAGGCGACGAGGACACGTCACGTCACTTCTTCTTATGGTATGCGAGACGATAATGAGACTCAAACTAAGAGCCTAGGGTGAGACTCCGGCCAAGAGTCTCGGATGAGACTCCGACCAAGAGTGTCATTATTCTTGAACCAGCCGATTTTTATATTAATCGATTAAGGTCAGTACGTGTCTAGTATAATGTTATATTTACTTTTATTAAGGACGTACTTATGAATTGCATCTAATGTTTGTCAAAATATTATATAAAATATTATGCTGAATTATTTAACTTAACGAATGTAGGTATATTAAAATAGAAAATGTATATTTTATATATAGGGTGATATTTGTTTAGCGTCACATGCCCCCCGGCGGCCAAAGCCTCGACCCGAGATTTATCCCTGAATCTACCCTGAAAGAAAAATTTTAAACAGTTAAACAAAAGTAATTTGAACACAATATCTCCTCTATAGAATGAAAATTACAATAGTAAAAAAAGTTCTTTAAATTTTTATTATGACGCACAATTTTTTGTGAGCCCGCACACCTTAAATAGTTTCGTTTTACCGATAGTCGAACGCTCCACATTAAAGTCTAGTCTTTTGCACATCCAGCCCTGCGGAACACCTTCTTCTTCTGCTGCGTGGCTTGTTCTATCCCTTGGAGACTCGAATGTTGTCATCACAGCTGTAAGAATGATTTAATTTTCTATACAATATTATTAAGTTTTATTTTACGAAACACCCGGTTCTTTTTAAACGCACGAAATATTTGTCTTCCAAAATAGCTACAGACTATGTTTACATTAACACCATTAAGATATGGAGATATCGGATTACGAATATGGGAACTAAGGGTAAAATATCGAAACAGGCATAAAATACAGATCATTCTGAATTTGAGTTAGTTACTTTACGGAACAAAATTAAAGTTCGTTCCAATAATAATAATAAAGAAAAAATCTGGTGAATATTAATTTTTGTGAGTGGCTGTTTGCTGAACAGGGTGAGTTTTTCTCACTGAGTAATTATGTTTTATCAATTAGTTTTGTTTTAATTTGTAATCAAGTTATTTTGCAAATTATATTACCCAATTATTATCTATCAATCTTTTATAGTTAATTTGTCAATTCTGACGTAAAGATATTTTGTCAAGTATTGAGAAAACCTTATATCCTAAATTAACGGGGTTATATTAAATAATTAAAACTTATTTAAATTTGACTATTTACTTATATTTTGTTTTCCTCTACGAGGTGTAATCAAAAGTAAAGTGAGTTAGATTGTCTGTTCTGGCGTAGTACATTGCGGTCAGTGTTTGCGTTTATTTAGGGATTATTCCCGGAGTCGTCGCACCATGGTTGGTGCGGGCTAGTGGAATTGCGGTCAGTGTTCTAGTAATGGTTTTTTATATATCGATCGATGTTTGGGCATTGCGGTCAGTGCCTACAGAATTGAGAATATAACTTTTTGTCAATTATGGAAAATTTGAAGTTGTGTCAATTATATTTTTTTTTATAATCAATATTTTGACATATTTATCATGTATAATTTTCTTGTTAATTAAAAGGATAATAAGTATTTTATTTATGGATATCACCTTCTCATGACTTTCTTTAATATAAAGCTGCTTTTGGTAAACTTGATTGCTCATACTTGTTTTTCTTTTATTTCAGGTACGCCATCTCATAAGTGCATTAATTACATCTCATAAGTGCATTAATTACATCTCATAAGGGCATTAATTACATCTCATACGTGCATTAAGTATTTTATCTATTTTATTTTATTATTATTTTATTTGCATTTTATTCTTTTTTCATTTAATAATTATTTCTAAATTATTTTATTTTGTTCTATATTTTATATTTCAATTTAAAGTTATTAAATCGTTTATTGAATTAATTTCTAGTTTTTCCTGACATAGATTAAATAACTAAATATTACCGCCCAAATTTATAATAGATATTTTTAAATTACAAATATCGTCCTATACAGCTACTTGGTTGGAGAGCTGTGTTTTGTAGTTCACATATGGGTCATTCTTCAGTAAACGGGATATTTGAGAACTAAAAAAAAATTTTTTTTCAATTTTATTATTTTTTTTTATTTATACAACTTAATAGATATAATAACTTGATAGAATTATACACCGCAGCGACGAATTTTACTTGTTTTGTTAAATATAGTCAATTTAAAAAAGATACTGTCAACGGAGATGATGCTAATGTACCTCGGAGTTGACGGAAACTCGTATTTTCTGCAATGATGCCCTACAAAATGTATTGTACGTGCAGATACCTATATTTTTTTAAAGTTTGTGTTAATTTTAAATAAAATACCCGTTAATCGCATGTATTAAAATATTTTACTAGTAAATTAAGGCTGAGGCTTCGGAATGACTAATGGTTTTCACAAAAATGAAACAAACCAATTGCATTTCTATAAACTTATAATCTTTATTCAAAAGTACTTAAAACACATAAAGGTAATTTCGTATCATTAAAATACTGAACATATAACAAAAATTAAACAGAACCCAAAGCAAAACTAACAAAAACACATTTTTTAAATATTTCTCGTAATTTCTTCACTTAAAATAAGTTTGGTGAATATTTTTCAAAATCAAAATTAAAAGTAAACCTATCACAAGTGCAAGATGGTTGAGGCAGTTGACACTCTATATCGGACCTGTCTATTTCAGACAGATCGTCAATATCCGGAAAGGTAAAAATATATGTATTACTTTTTCTTCTTAAAAACCGTACTTGTACATCAGCGGTAACATCGAGAACAATAGCGACATAGTATTTTATGGATTTCTTCCCAGGTAGTTTAACCAGTATGAAGCTCAGAGGACTTTCTTCATTTCCTTTCGGTATGGACGATTTTACGGAATCTATTTCTGAATCTGAAGAATAGATCTCATGGTAATGAACTCGTGTATGTAAAGCAGAGCCAGAAGCTGTGATAAGGTTAAGAAAAATAAATTTAATTTATTTGGTTACTAAAAGGTAAATATATTTATTAAAGGATACGATCGCCTCGTTCTTCTGTCAAGTCTTTCAAATGGTAGGATGGCAATTGGTAGTTCAAGCATCTATTACCTAGTTTGCATTTGTAATGACTTAAATTTCTAAAGTGGAGCATGTTAGGTTCAGCCAGATTTCGGATAACTTCTCGAACTTTCAAAGTTCCCTTGTATGTTGCAATGTTGTTGGGAATGTTATATTCTTCAATATCGGCTGGGGAAATATACAGGGTGTTATTGAAATACACGTACATATTAAAATGGGGAATAGTATGTAATGACCAAAAACGATTGGCACCAATTTTAACTTCAAATTCTAAAATTTAAATATTGGGGAAGAGTCCCCTTTTCCGACCTACTAGTTTCCATATTTAAAGAAGTAAAATAAATCGAAATTGAACTTACCCATAGAAATTGCACTGTTGCCGTAGCAAAACCAATTAATTCAAAATAAAGTTTATTACAGTAATTGTTCAAAATGCCGTCCATTATTATTTACACACACTTGCAATCGTCTTTCCAAAGAACTTTGAACATTAGAAATTAGTCTTGGATTTTGTCGTAGTTCCTCGGCTACCGCATTAACTTTATTGGTTAATTCTTCAACACTATTAATAGGTTCATTATAAACCAGTTGTTTCATGTGACCCCACAAAAAGAAATCGCATGGATTTAAGTCCGGAGATCTCGGAGGCCACATAGTAGGTCCATTTCTGCCTATCCACTTTTGAGGAAATCTAATGTTCAAAAACTGCCGTACGTTTAAATCAAAGTGAGGAGGAGCGCCATCTAGTAGGTACCACATCCGTTGCTTTAATTGTAACGGTATCTCTTTTAGGAGTACTGGCAAAATATCTTCTAAAAAGTGGAGATATCCTGGCCCATTTAATCTGTTCGGGAGAACATAAGGCCCGATTAAATACTGATCTATTATGCCAGCCCAAACATTTATTGAAAATTTTCTTTGATGCCCAGTTTCCCTAATGGCGTGAGGATTTTCATCACTCCAAATATGCGTATTGTGCATATTGAACACGCCATCACGAGTGAATGAAGCCTCGTCAGTATACAATAATATTTTTAGAAAATCAGGAATATCAACACATTTTTGAATCATCCATTCACAAAACTCCACTCTCTTTTCTTCATCACCTGGATATAAGGCCTGGACTTTTTGGATGTGATAAGGATGTAAACCTTGTTCTTTAAGTGTCCGCCACACAACAAATGAGGACACTCCAATTTCAAGACCTAGTCTTCTACAACTTAATTGAGGCCGGTTTTCAACAGCTTCCAATATTTCTTCTTCGGCCGCCAATGTTCTTTGTGTTCTTGTTCTCCCTCGATCTGCATTGACACTTTTAAATTTTCCATGGTCTCTTAGATGCTGAACAGTTGAAATAAACGTACGACAGTCCGGAATTCTCCGATTTGGAAACCGTTCGCGATACAGGATTTGTGCTTGCCGAGAATTTTCTCCAGCTGCCCCATAAACCAGCACTATATCCGTTAGTTCAATATTCGTAAATAGTGGCATCGTAAAAAAATATTTAAAAGTAATCGTAACAACACTTTTTACCAACTTGGAAATGACGCGCTCGTGTTAGCCAGATTCGTAAATCAACTAAAATTTTAATAATCTATAGTTTTAAAAATGTATAGTTTAAAAACAATCATTTATCAAATATTCTAGTTTTTTGATAACGAGGGTAGTAAAAACCAGTCTTGGGAAATAGAAATTAATTCGAAAATCTTGGCAACATGGTTATTTCTTACAAGACTAGATTTCTTATCATCTGACAAAAACTTGCATATTAATTACTGTTGATGTTTAAAATAGGTAAATAAACCTAATTTATATAGGTCATCCTCAACATATCAGTGAAGTACGTTTGTTTTAGAATTAATTTTCAAAAATTAATAACTCCCTTAATAAGGGGTATTTTTAAAAAATAATATTTTTCTACATTCAGTGGGGATCTGCGCAATACCCAGTTTTAATATGTACGTGTATTTCAATAACACCCTGTATATAATTTTCACTTTTTGTAGATAACTTGGCACTAACTCCATAAAAGCTTTCACATCTGGAATATCTTTATTCGTAGAAATTATTTTATCAGCCGTTCTCTTCACAGTGCCTCCAATGCCATCGGGCGCTTCTTTGCCATGACCGGCTTCTGTATAGTTCCATATTATAAATTTAACACTTGAAGGTAAATAATTATGTAAATCTGTTCCAATGATATGAAACATTTTGCAGTTCCGATATTGGGTAGATGGGCTGTCACTTATAAAATGTACAGCCGATAAATTTGGAATTTTCTGACAAATTATGCTTAAGATAGGTCTTAAATGAATAAGAATAGCTGCAGCGTCATGACGTAGTGAATCAGATATTGTGCAAAAAGATTCAACTTTTAGAGTTTTACTATTTTCACAATTAATGTCTTTATAATAGATCACAACTGTGTGAAGGGAAAGTTGTACTCTAGATCCTCCAAAATGCATGCTCTGAATTTCTGAAGAATACTTGCATAAAAAATTTTCAGAGAAATCCGCATGTATTACCACTTCGACCACATTCAAATTTCGTTTCAAGTCATCTAAAGATTTATATTGATGATTACGATTAGCGATATGCTTCATCAATTTGGGTAATATTAAATTGAATTCATTTACTAATTCAAGTTTTGAACATCAAATTTTGTCTTTTAAAACTTTTTTACATTTTTTCATACTGCCCTTTACGTTCAGTGTTTCTACTTTGGAGACCCACTTTTCATAAAATATTGTTTCGCGTGGTTCAACCTCTGAAATCTCTACAGTTTTGTTAATGCAGTCAACACAAACCCGCATTAAACACTTTTCTTGTAACTCTAGTTTATTGCAGCAGACTGTTTTGATCAACTCGTGAACAATATTAGTTTTGATCATATTGAGAATCCTCATTTTTTTTACAAGAAGATTCGCATTTGTGCATGTAGTACACATACAAGTATCTCTTTCATTCACATTACGAGGAACTACCCAAAAAGGACAAAGCTTGCAAAATTTAGAATAACTTAAGAAATAATTGTGTTGGCTTCTAAAATCCTTGTATGTTTGTTTTAAAGATTGATTAATGTACCTCTTTTGTTTTTTAATTTTATTTCTTGTAATTATATCCTCTTTTCCAGGACACAATGTACTAAATTCGTCTTTTTCCATAAAATTCTCAATATCTCCTATGATTTTTTTCCTTAATTCAATATTTCTTCTCCTATCTCTGTTCTTGGGTTTTCTAACCTTACAGCTTAAAAAGTTAATTTGATTGATAAACCTGTATTTTTTAATAATTTTGCCGGTTATAACCTCTCTAAATTTGTCTTTTTCACGTGGCGTTTTCGCAAGTTTAAAATTGGTTTCCAGTTGGGTCATTAATACTTCATTAAAAAGAAGTTTTCTTTTTATATTCTCAGGAACTTTAATACCCTTTATGAGCTTATTTAACTTCATTCTGGGACTAGTTTTTTCATTTCTTTTTTCAGTCTATAATATTTTCTTTTGTATCTATTATATCGTTTCTTGATATGGTTTAGTTCCAACTGCATTTTATTAATTGTTCGATAAGCCTTCGCTCTGTCTCTACGTATTTTCTTTCGTCTTCGAATTAAAGTATTATAGCAGGATTTGATGGTGGAGTATTTTCATTAATAAAACGTAATCTTTGAATGTTTTCTTCTTTTTTCTTTATTCTATACTTTTTCGAACATGCTTTCCATCCCTTTCTTTTAGAACGTTTTTCCCTTTCTGTGAGCATACTGATTCTTCTTAATTTTCCTTGTTGTTTTCTGCGTATATACCTTTCCCTTTCTTTTTGTTTTTCAATTTCGTGCAGAGCTGCATTTTTCTAATGTTTTCTCTTCGAATTTTTTGTAATTCGGTTTTTCTTTGCCTTTTTTCTTCATCATTCTTAACCTTTGCCATAACTGTTATAAATAGTAAAATATACTATTAGTTTACCGAAAAACTACAAAACACGATCAAGGATACTTAAAATTTGTCATCTCCGTAGAATAGCATCATTACCAAAGCTTGTTTATCTTCGGTAATGATGGCCTCGGATATGACGATTTTCTTGTTTTCACTAATTTTTACAGGCATTTTATTGATTTGAAAAATAATAATCAATATTAATATTAAATGCAGTATTTAAGAAATTAAAAATCCAAAAAGTTATTTGACATAATTGTTTTTTACGAATTTGCAAGTATCTACGGAGATGATGAAGATTAAATGTACGCACCTGTTTTTCACCGAAGACTGCTTCTTGAACCTTTATTTCTAATTACGCCCTAACTTCTCGAATGCTCACCACGTACTAAATAGTATGAAGAGACAACAACTCAAGTAACCCGCCTATTAGCTAATCCATGTTGCCAAATTTTACAATTTTTATTTTAAGCTTTGGTAATGACCCGAAACGTGGTGACAACAACAAATACGATCAAAAGTAACAAAAATAGTTGAATTATGAAAGCAATATGCTTCACATAATATCATTATAGTCTACTCATTTAAACTATTTGTTTTATTTTTTAATAAACCTGCTGTAAGAATTAGATCATGACTGATTTCTGAAAAATATTGGTGACAGCCTCGGAACATGACGAAACATATAAAACTCGGTGTATGTATTAAATAAAACAAAAATGTATATTTTTTACTACGTGTACAATTTATATAAGACATATTAAAAATGTTTCTATTAAATTTTCAAAAATATTTTTTGCATAAAGTCACAATCTGATGGTGACAATATTTATGCCCTTTTACGGAGAATGGCCCATATACCTGGAAGCCGTGGTTCCAATGATTGACTGGGACGATCCGGGCCGTAGTCTCAGTGGGACATTCCCTCGAATATGTTTCCAACCTCGCTGAATCTGAACTGCAGGGCATAACTGGTTGATTTCACCGACGATTTGGTTACAGGCAGTTCCTCTCTGACTGCTGGGATTGTTGGCGACTAATCTGTATTTTGGGCGAATAACTGTCGTTTGGGTATTTTTGGCTGGTACCCATAACTTCTTAATTCGCTTTTCTCTAGCAGTTCTATTTAATTGGACTCTTAGGGTTGCTTTTCCGAGACTATACCACCGGTATTGTCTCATCACTGTGATCCATTCGGTATATGTCTCTTAAGGCTAGCTCCAGGAATGATCGCGTCCGGTTGGCTGAATTGTGTCTGGTTGGTAGTGTTTGACTGGTGGTGTGGGCTCATATGCAAAGAAGAAAAAATACAGGTAGACTTTATGTAAATTTATAAAGAGGAGAAAGAAAAAAACAATCTTAATGATCCTATTTCTAATTTAGCTTAAGTTGAACAAAAGGCAAACTCTTTACATAATCTTCTCCTTATAACACTTTTATTATTTACTTTTTAGAGGTTTGCCTTTGTCAGTACCAAAAAATTTTAAAACTTTATATATCATTATCCTCTCCGTGTTTATATATTATTTAAAAAAGATAACTTTATGTATTGGACTTTTAATTTTTTCTCGTAATTACTTAATTTCTCACCCACTAGAAAAATGAATAAAAATGTAATTTATATTATTTCCCCCGTATGTACTCTAATGTTTTTATTTATAAACTATGTTCAGATCATCTCTTTTAATGAAAAAAAATTATATAATAGTGCAATAAGAATTTTTTTGTTATCTAATTACATTATTCTACGGCAAGTGTTTGTTGTGAAATTAGATACCTATGGTGAAATTGATTTGTTAAATATCAAAACAAAATATTGAAAATATTGACCATATATCCACCATATATCACGAGCTACTTTATTTAGTGACTCTGTGTGCTACCTGACTCAGGGAAATAAAAGAGCAGAACAACAATTAACAATTTATTAAAGATAAAATAATATATTCAAAATATTGTAATAATATAAAAAGGGCCTTACCAAGGGCTAAACATCTAAAGACGATGAGGGCACGTCACGTCACTTCTTTTAATGGTATGCGAGATGATAATGAGACTCAAACTAAGAGTCTAGGGTGAGACTCCGGCCAAGAGTCTCGGATGAGATTCCGACCGAGTCTCGGTTGAGACTTCGACCAAGGGTGTCATTATTGTTGACCCAGCCGATTTTTATATTAATCGATTAAGGTCAGTACGTGTCTAGTCTAATATTATATTTACTTTTATTAAGGACGTACTTATGAATTGCATCTAATGTTTGTCAAAATATTACATAAAATATTATGCTGAATTTTTTAACTTAACGAATGTATATTAAAATAGAAAATGTATATTTTATATATAGGGTGATATTTGTTTAGCGTGACACTATAAAGTCATTACAGAGAATATATACAAGCAACCCTTTAATTGTTAAAATAAAAGAAGAACTTGGTCCAGCTCAATTAAATGGTAAAAACGTTATTTATATGGATCTCATCCCACATCAGAATAACAGGTAGAGGAAGCAGACATGCTTGCCAAAGAAGCTGTGATAAGTAACAGTGCGCGAACGGTTAATCTAATAGTACGTAGTGACGTGAAGTCGTACATTAAAACAAAAGTGATTAGTGCTGGGGAAAGCAAGTAGAAAATGGACACAAAAAAATTAAACAAAATAAAAAATTATGTAAAACCCTGAAAAGTATACGAAGGAGTAGAACCGCCACAAAAAATTTTTTTTTTCAAATTCCGACTTGTATCTCGGAATTCCGACTTGTATCTCGGAATTTCGACTTGCAACTCGGAATTCCGACTTGTAACTCGGAATTCCGACTTGTAACTCGGAATTCCGACATGCAACTCGGAATTCTGATGTACAATTCGGAATTCCGAGTTACAAGTCGGAATTCCGAGTTACAAGTCGGAATTCAAGTTAAGAAGGCTGAAATCACAACTGATATTGAATAAATACCTCGATTAAACGTGCTGTGTGTTTTGATTCGCATTTTGGAGTAGGTAATAAATTTCTTAAATGAAGTAAGTGTAACATATTATTATTATTATTGTGTTTTAGCGTTCAGTTATTGAGACAGAGTGCATCTCTATTCATGGCTATGAGTTCCTCGAATAATGTAAGTAACAAAAATCTTAATGTGAATAATTTTATGCATTTATAACATATTTCGATTAATAAACAAAATTTATTTACCAGTCAAGTAATACAGAAGATCTGGCAAAGACATAATTTTCATATGGATTTCGTACCTTGCAAAGAATTTTGAAAAAACGTCAACTATATAGACGAAAAAAATATTCCAAAATCGAAGATGTTATGAATTTTATAGGAAGCGAAATTAAAAAATGTGGTCAACTTCATGGATATCGATGGATGTACTTAAAATGTCTACAAAAAAATCTTGTAGTCACCCAAGATATCGTCAGAGAACTGCTTGGATTGTTAGATCCGGAAGGTGTGGAAATTAGAAAACGATTTAGACGTCGACAATATCACAATAAAGGTCCAAACTATTTATGGCACATTGATTCATACGATAAACTAAAACCATATGGAATTTGTATTAATGGTTGCATTAACGGATTTTCTGGACATATAATTTGGCTTCAAGCGGGATCTACAGCTAGTGATCCAAAGGTAAATTAATATAATTATTAAGCATTCCAAACAGAATGGCTGTCGGTGGTAAAGGGTTTGGTATATCTAAGAGGTTGCGACATACGATGTATTCTATCTACAACAAGTGAAATCATGAAAAATTGATTATATTTAAATCTTTTATGTCGAACTTAATGAAAATTTTATTTTTAAATAAACTATTTAAACGTTTTTCATAAATTGGCAGGCTTGACGACTACTATTTCGAATAAAAATAGCGTCCAATCTGGAAGGCTATAGCGCAACCCTCTTAGATATACGAGCCCTATCCATCGAGACTTATTGTTTAACAGGTAGTTGAAATGTCAATTATTACTCTTTCTACTACAGTCGAAGTAAAACATCATACATTTTTCTGCATTCTGTAGAATTTTTTGTTGTAGGTTATTGCAGGATATTACTTAGAAGGAATCAAAATGGTTGGTGGTTGACCTAAAAGTGTAAGGTGTGATTTAGGTACCGAAAATATAATAATTGAGAAGATGCCAAAATCATATCATGAATTGTTTATCCAAACTCCTTCTTCTAAACCATGTTTTTTATATGGATAAAGTGTGCATAATCAAAGAATAGAAGCATGGTGGTCTATTTTGCGAAAACATAATACACAATTTTGGATGAATTTTTTTCAAACGCTGAAAGATGAAGATTATTTTTGTGGTGATTTTTTGGATAAGTGTCTCGTCCAATGTTGTTTTATGAGTATGATTCAGGTAAGAATTCTTGTTTAAAAAGTAAAAATACTATAAATTTATTAAATAAATCTCAAAAGAGATTATTAATATTATCATTATTATTAATTATTAATTTAAGGAGGACCTCAACGAAGTTGTTACGGAGTGGAATGTACATAAAACAAGTAAATCTAGAAATAGTATAGCACCTACTGAAAGACCTGCAATAATGTTCGACATACCGTCTCTATATGGAGCAAAGAACTATTGTGTTGAAATTCCAAATTTTTCTGTTGATGCCCTTTCCGATCACTGCACATTCAACGAATATCCATGTGACAAAGACATATTATTTGTGCAGAATTTTAATTTCAGAAAACAGATACCCACCAGTGAAAGATCATAATTTAGTATTATATTTATACATACAATTAAGAAATTTAATTTTATTATTAATTAATTGACTTGTTACTTTGTATCGAACAGATAATAAATATGTATTTTAATATATTTTTTTCTTTGATATTTGGAATAAATAAACAAATTAGCTAAGAGTTTTTAATTTAATTAATGAAAAACATAAATAAAAATATGAAAATAAAAACAAGCTAAAACAAGCTAAACATTCATGACTTTTAAGGGTATCCTCAAAAACCATTAATAAAAAATATAAAAACAAATTATACAATATACAACAACAAAACACTAAACAAACTAAATAATATCCTTTATATTAATGCAAAACACCCTGCAGGTAGTTATACATATTTGACTTTTTTCACATCGTCAAACATTAATCAAAAACATAAAAATAAAAGTATTATACAATTTAAACAAACTAAATAATATTGATATTAACAAGATATCCTGCAAAAACCTTAATGAAAAACAAAAATAAACATATTAAACAAATTAAATAAACAATAATATCCTTAATATTTATTTATATTTATTCTGGAATGACAACTTAAAGAACCTACATAATACCCTCGATGTTTGTTTACAGAATTTCATAGAAAAACCTTAAAATATTTAGGGAGTAATTCTCACATGAAATTAATCCAAAATTCTATATTATAGATAAAGTTTTATACATGGTGTTCCATTAGTGCGTAATTGTTCAATATTTTAATTTGTGTTATTGACACGCAAACAAGTTTCGAATAAAAGTTGTATGGATTTAAAAAATATGTGATTTAAAAATATTTTTGGAGATACAGGGTGTTGTCTTTTTGTCTGGCAAATAAAAATGTATATTTTCGTATTTCTAATAATAAAACAGCTATCGATCAATTACGCATATTGGTAGCGCTGTATAGACAAATTTATAAGGGATTTTATGCTAAGATAATATATATTGAAAAAATTAAGTAAATTGAACTTAAAATTATTCATATTTAAGAAATGTTTCAGAACACACCAGTTCTATTACCATTATTCGCTAGCTTACTATCTTAGTCTATTTAATAAACAATTTAAAAAATTTAAGAAATTCATTATCTACTCCAAAATGACAATCAAAATACATAGCATGTTTAATCGTGGTCTTTATTCAATATCAATTGTGATTTCAGACCTCTGAATTTAAATTCCGAGTTGTATGTAGGAATTCCGAGTTGTATGTCGGAATTCCGAGTTGTATGTCGGAATTCCGAGTTACAAGTCGGAATTCCGAGATACAAGTCGGAAGTCCGAGTTGTATGTCGGAATTCCGAGTTATAAGTCGGAATTCCGAGATACAAGTCGAAATTCCGAGATACAAGTCGGAATTCCAATTTGTATGTCGGAATTCCGAGTTATGAGTCGGAATTCCGAGTCACAACTCGGAATTCCGAGTTACAAGTCGGAATTTCGAGATACAAGTCGGAATTTGAAAAAAAAAATTTTTGTGGCGGTTCTACGCCTTCGTAAAAGTACGAAGGCGTAGAACCGCCACAAAATTTTTTTTTTCAAATTCCGACTTATAACTCGGAATTCCGACATACAAATCGGAATTCCGACTTGTATCTCGGAATTCCGACTTGTATCTCGGAATTCCGACTTGTATCTCGGAATTCCGACTTGCAACTCGGAATTCCGACATACAACTTGGAATTCCGACATACAACTCGGAATTCCTACATACAACTCGGAATTCCTACATACAACTCGGAATTTAAATTCAGAGGTCTGAAATCACAATTGATATTGAATTAAGACCACGATTAAACATGCTGTGTATTTTGATTGTCATTTTGGAGTAGATAATGAATTTCTTAAATTTTTGAAATTGTTTATTAAATAGACTAAGATAGTAAGCTAGCGAATAGTGGTAATAGAACTGGTTTGTTCTGAAACATTGCTTAAATATGACTAATTTTAAGTTCAATTTACTTAATTCTTTCAATGTATATTATCTTAGCATAAAATCCCTTATAAATTTGTCTATACAGCGATACCAATATGCGTAATTGATCGATAGTTGTTTTATTATTAGAAATACGAAAATATACATTTTTATTTGCCAGACAAAAAGGCAACACCCTGTATCTCCAAAAATATTTTTAAATCACATATTTTTTAAATCCATACAACTTTTATTCGAAACTTGTTTGCGTGTCAATAACACAAATTGAAATATTGAACAATTACGCACTAATGGAACACCATGTATAAAACTTTATCTATAATATAGAATTTTGGATTAATTTCATGTGAGAATTACTCCCTAAATATTTTAAGGTTTTTCTATGAAATTCTGTAAACAAACATCGAGGGTATTATGTAGGTTCTTTAAGTTGTTATTCCAGAATAAATATAAATAAATATTAAGGATATTATTGTTTATTTAATTTGTTTAATATGTTTATTTTTGTTTTTCATTACGGTTTTTGCAGGATATCTTGTTAATATCAATATTATTTAGTTTGTTTAAATTGTATAATACTTTTATTTTTATGTTTTTGATTAATTTTTGACGATGTGAAAAAAGTCAAATATGTATAACTACCTGCAGGGTGTTTTGTATTAATATAAAGGATATTATTTAGTTTGTTTAGTGTTTTGTTGTTGTATATTGTATAATTTGTTTTTATAGTTTTTATTAATGGTTTTTCAGGATACCCTTAAAAGTCATGAATGTTTAGCTTGTTTTTATTTTCATATTTTTATTTATGGTTTTCATTAATTAAATTAAAAACTCTTAGCTAATTTGTGTATTTATTCCAAATATCAAAGAAAAAAATATATTAAAATACATATTTATTATCTGTTCGATACAAAGTAACAAGTCAATTAATTAATAATAAAATTAAATTTCTTAATTGTATGTATAAATATAATGCTGAATTATGATCTTTCACTGGTGGGTATCTGTTTTCTGAAATTAAAATTCTGCACAAATAATATGTCTTTGTCACATGGATATTCGTTGAATGTGCAGTGATCGGAAAGGGAATCAACAGAAAAATTTGTAATTTAAACACAATAGTTCTTTGCTCCATAAAGAGACGATATGTCGAACATTATTGCAGGTCTTCCAGTAGGTGCTATACTATTTCTAGATTTACTTATTTTATGCACATTCCACTCCATAACAACTTCGTTGAGGTCCTCCTTAAATTAATAATTAATATTATTAATAATAATGATAATAATAATAATAATCTCTTTTGAGATTTATTTAATAAATTTATAGTATTTTTACTTTTTAAACAAGAATTCTTACCTAAATCAGAGTCATAAAACAAAATTGGACGAGAGACTTATCCAAAAAATCACCACAAAAATAATCTTCATCTTTCAACGTTTAAAAAAAATTCATCCAAAATTGTGTATTATGTTTTCGCAAAATAGACCACCATGCTTCTATTCTTTGATTATGCACACTTTATCCATATAAAAAATACGGTTTAGAAGAAGGAGTTTGGATCTTCTCAATTATTTTATTTTCGGTACCTAAATCACACCTTACACTTTTAGGTCAACCACCAACCATTTTTATTCCTTCTAAGTAATATCCTGCAATAACCTACAACAAAAAATTCTACAGAATGCAGAAAAATTTATGATGTTTTACTTCGACTGCAGTAGAAAGAGTAATAATTGACATTTCAACTACCTGTTAAACAATAAGTCTCGGTGGGAAGGGCACGTATATCTAAGGGGGTTGCGCTATAGCCTTCCAGATTGGACGCTATTTTTATTCGAAATAGTAGTCGTCAAACCTGTCAATTTATGAAAAACGTTTAAATAGTTAATTTAAAAATAAAATTTTCATTGGGTTCGACATAAAAGATTTAATCAATGTTTCATGATTTCACTTGTTGGAGATAGAATACATCGTATGTCGCAACCTCTTAGATATACCAAACCCTTTACCACCGACAGCCATTCTGTTTGGAATGCTTAATAATTATATTAATTTACCTTTGGATCACTAGCTGTAGGTCCCGCTCGAAGCCAAATTATATGTCTAGAAAATCCGTCAATGCAACCATTAATACAAATTCCATATGGTTTTAGTTTATCGTATGAATCAATGTGCCATAAATAGTTTGGGCCTTTATTGTGATATTGTCGACGTCTTAATCGTTATCTAATTTCCACACCTTCCGGATCTAACAATCCAAGCAGTTCTCTGTCGATATCTTGGGTGACTACAAGATTTTTTTGGAGACATTTTAAGTACATCCATCGATATCCATGAAGTTGTCCACATTTTTTAATTTCGCTTCCTATCTTCGATTTTGGAATATTTTTTTCGTCTATATAGTTGACGTTTTTTTAAAATTCTTTGCAAGATACGAAGGGAAACACGCTTATTGTGCAATATATTTAAGAATTGTAAAATTTCCTTTTGCTGAAATCCATATGAAAAATATGTCTTTGCCAGATCTTCTGTATTACTTGACTGGTAAATAAATTTTGTTTATTAATCGAAATATATTATAAATGCATAGAATTATTCACATTAAGATTTTTGTTACTCGAGGAACTCATAGAGCCATGAATAGAGATGTACTGTGTCTCAATAACTGAACGCTAAAACACAATAATAATAATAATAATAATAATAATAATAATAATAATAATAATAATAATAATAATAATAATAATAATAATAATAATAATTAATAATAATAATAATAATAATAATAATAATAATAATAATAATAATAATAATAATAATAATAATAATAATATGTTACACTTACTACATTTAAGAAATTTATTACCTACTCCAAAATGCGAATCAAAACACACAGCACGTTTAATTGAGGTATTGATTCAATATCAGTTGTGATTTCAGCTTTCTTAACTTGAATTCCGACTTGTAACTCGGAATTCCGACTTGTAACTCGGAATTCCGACATACAACTCGGAATTCCGAGTTACAAGTCGGAATTTCGAGTTTCAAGTTGAAATTCCGAGATACAAGTCGGAATTCCGAGATATAAGTCGGAATTCCGAGATACAAGTCGGAATTTGAAAAAAAAAATTTTGTGGCGGTTCTACTCCTTCGTAGAAAAGTGCTCCTAAATAAGAGAAAAGACAAAGTGTTATTGACTAGGTTACGTTTAGGTCACACGAAGCTTGTTACGCTCTGCCCTTACTTATGAAAGGGGCCAAGCGTAATTTCTGCTAGCTCCATAAATTTTTTGATTTCCGGAGAGTAGGGTCGGGTCCTTAGTCAGAACTTAATAAAACTCATTCTCGTCTGACAGTTATTTAATTTTGGAGGTTAGATGAAATAAAAATATGTCAATAAAAAATAATATGGGAAAAAATATGAAATTATCACGCCGATATATCGGTAATTATATATATTATAATAGTGAGTATATGTAAAAAGAAGTCCCCGAATAGTACTATCCGTTACAAACCCGTACTTATACCACGTAAGTATTAATCTGACTCTTAATAACAAAAGATGTTTTCGTAACTATAAAAATCTACCGAAATATATCAATTCTATTCATTAGCTATTTTATACGGTAAATATTAGCTTGTCCTACGGAATTAATATTAAAATATTTGTAGGTAGTTCCTAAAACGGTATGTGGCCGGTTTGAGGTTATGTCGGAACCTCGTGGCAGATGGGGGCCTTTAATGTAAAGGAATGGTCTTACTTGTGATATCGATGGTCAGTCGTCTGGTGCAGCTTGCTATACTTTCGGTTCCAAGCTAGGTTTCACAAGGGTAAGCGGCAAATAATCCTTAATTAGTGAAGGGGGTTGATCCTGGGGTAATCAGTCTTGATAAAATCCTTCTGTCTTGCCTGTAGAATACGAACTGGTACTAGCAAGTTAAGCAGGAGGTGCGATAGGTTAGCTATAAGCGATAGCAAAGATAGCTTGAAGAAGAAGGAAGAGCCGTAACGTATTAGAAGGTGACTCGGAAAGTTCCCAGATAATTAAAAGGAGGTCTGAAAGAGGGATTTGCATAAGCCATACATATAAATAGCCTTATAAACTATAGGTAAGCCAAGAAAGCTGTCTTATTTAATTTTAAGGACTCACCTGGAGCTGTTGGGTGACCTTTTTAGTTGTAAATTCCGTCGGTAAATATATTTAAATCCACCAAAAGGTGATTCAAACCACAACGATTTATTTGGTATATTTAACTAACTGATTTAATCGTTTTTAGCTCAACGTTCAGATCCTACAAACATTAGAACATATGGCACATGTTACCACAAAGCTGAGCTTATAAAAACTGACTCAAGGAAGTTTCCCAAGATGGTAGAAAATCCATGTAAGTCAATAAAAGGTCTTTAATAGTCAAGGTTAACAGGACAAAGTCTGGTAAGAGTGTGGCCCTTATTGTTAAAAGAAGAATTTGACATGTGTGGATGTCATAAAATAAATGTAAACAAATAATAACATGTACTTATAGATATCAGATATTTAAAAGAGTTATGTGTACTATTTTGTGTAGTAAAATACAGTTCTTTGGACTTTAAAGTATTCACTAGATGTAATCAGGCTGACAAATATAAGACAAAACGTTAGAATGGGTTTTAATGTAAAATAAAATACTAAATTAGGATCCTTACGATTCAAGTTTGGAATTTAGTAAATCGATCGATTATATCCCCAGTAGGAGTAAATAAATAGGGAAAATATAGGACACAATATATATAAAAAGAGAATAGAGCTACAATAGAATAATGTAGAATAGATTAGGTATATAATAGGGTAGATTAGTAATTAGAGTAGCTTAGGGTAAGTTAGAATAGAGTAGAAATAGAATAGTGTACATAGTTAAGCTTAGAATAATTTAGGATAGCGTAGAATAGGTTAGAAGTAGAGTAGTGTAAAATAGTAATAGAATAGATTAAGATAGAATAGTTTAGTTTAGGATAGTTTAAGATAGAATAGTTTAGTTTAGGATATATTAAGATAGAATAGTTTAGTTTAGGATAAAATAGTATATATTAGGCTAGAATTAGATATAAATTTAGTATAATCAATAACAAAATAAAAAAAAACTATTTATTGTTTACACACTTTGCTGTTTTGGCTAAAACTATTCTAGATAGAATTTTTGACCCGTAACAAGCTTACTAATTCATATTTATTCTGCAATCCCAAAATAGAGCCAGTGTGACACAATATTAAGCGTAAGTCATATACTTGTCGATTTTCCTCATCTTCCACCACAACGAAATGCAGCAAATCTACCGGCCGGCACAATAATGGATATTCTTGGACCTAAATGCAATCTACACAATATAAAAACTTTCTTAAAATCCATCAATTTTATAGATACATAAATAAATTTATCTCATTTGTAAAATTATAGTTCGCTAATAATCTTCGTGGTTGATGCGATTAAAAATAAAAAAAAATGTTGAGAGTAAAGTGTGTGTGGAAAATGTATTATTCTCTAAACATTTGAAGGGGTGATACAATAGGTTGTACAAAATAATCAGAAAAAGACTGTTATAACTAGACAGAAAGTCATGTCTTGGACACATCAGATTTTTTTGTTGCAGTATCGTTTCGAGGTAATAAACTTTTTTACAATATAAATGTAGAGTAATAAATGTCATTCTGTGGAAGTACCTAAATTACCAACCCAAAAACTTTAAATTTCGCAGCAAACTCCATTTATGATTTCTCTCGATGCCTTGTTTTATTATATTATTTCATTCAGAAAACATTTCAAATGAACAACTGGGTTGTGTTTATAGCTTGCTCTATTGCTTACATAAAATTATATACAATGTGACCAAATACCTAACGAGCATACCGCAACATCTATCCACACCTGACGATAACATCCACTAAATTTAATCAAGCTAGCCGGGAACTTCTCCACGCCGTCTTCGATATAATAAAAGGACCGTAGCGACTACGTTAAGGGTTACTTAAGACGAACGGGGGGCAGTAAAGAGGGACGGGGACCGTGTTATTTACACCCTCATCAGTTTACAATGACCCTCCGGTAAAGGGTTGGAGAGACGGGAGGCGGTTTGGTCCTTCGCGAACACAAGTCAAGAATTTATGCCGATGTGTAAGCTGATAGCGATCCTGAAGGAGCATTAAGGATTACGAGGTGCTGATGAGTTGTCCTGGCCGAGGATATTGGCTGTAAGACGACGAATTATTCCGTTGTTTCGGATGGAATGCGACGTGTTTATTTGCTTGGACGGGTTTCGGTGTCAAGATCTGGTGTAATATGAAGTTGTGAGGTCGATTGTGAATGCTATTAGAAATTGTTTGATAATAGTGATCGTTTAAAATTTAATGTTTGACTAAAACTCCTATTTCTTATTAATTTTTAAACATCTCTAGGTTTTTATTTAATCTTTGAAGGCGAAGAGTTTCATTACTATTTAAAGAATATATGTTTGTAGAAGCCATACGATAAGGAGAAACTTGCTTTAAACCTATACTGTTTTAGTAACCTAAAAGATTTTACCCTTTTGAGTATTCTTGTAAGATTCGTGTTATCGAGGAGCTGGTTGTGGTGTCGTTATTCGTGACTTTTAGCAAAATTCTCGATGGTTTGCATAATGGTGTACATCTCTAGGCTCTTACGAAACTGCATCCCAAAAAAGGATTTCCTACCTGATTTGAAAAAGGTCACAACGACATTGCATTCCTATAAGGTAAGGGTCACTTATCGTAGGCTAAGCAAATTTAGCCACCTTTTGCGTTGTTTATTAAAAATTCTACGAACATTTTCTTTATATTCAGTAAGTAACATTTTTAGAAATTATTTTTTAGCCAGTAATGTTTATTGATTCTTTTTAGTAACTTCTGTTATTTTATTAATTAATCTAGGTATTTTCTAAATTGACTAATAGGCAATAATTTAGCAACAACTACATATTTAAATGTTCATTATAACTGTAAAATATTATTAAAACTTAGCTCTAAAGTTATACGAAATTATTTTAATAAAGTCCAATTTACTTATTTTATGTTGATAAATTACTTAGCAAGTCTTCGAGAATTCTTCTTTTCCTTAAACTTCAAGTGCCAAGTTTTTCTGGGATTAGAACACTATTAATTTTTATATATGTTTCAATTTGAAATTTATACATTTATAAAAACATTCACATTAGGGTGAGCGGCATAAAAGGGAGCATTATATTTCGAATGAAAAGACACAACAATTGGTGGTTCTCTGCAAAGAAGAAGAATGCTCAGCTCATAAAAATGGTTGAAAAGATGAGTCTTCTGCAATATAATTGTCAACGAGATAATCACAAAATGCGTAACTTTTTCATTGACAGGCTTAATTTGTGTTAAATCAGTTGCAAAAATGCCGCCTACATCTCCGGGATGAAGAAATGTTAATCCAAAAACTAAGGTTTAAAACTTTGATGTTTCCGTTTCACTTTCTCCCTTTTTTTGGTACTCTATAGCTAAGCCTAATTTCTGAATTTTTCGGTACCCTAAATGAAAGCGACAACCTCGTAGACTTGCTTCTGGGAACGTCTTGTAGGTGCTTTTATGAATAGCAATCTCAAAATCTGCTGTTATCATTTTTGGCGAAACAGGGTGGTTAAGTTTGATACACTCCTCAATTATATACTTAAAAACAAGATTGTGATAAGATTGTTTTATTAGGAAGGAGACACCAAACTAATGAAATGTAATGATCATTTTTAAGACCATAAATTGTAAACAACTGAGTAAAAAAAACGGGGACAATATTCAAATATACCATCAACAGACCAACAAGAAACAGATGACAAAAATTTAAGGTTTGATAAACACGAAAATATGATAATATTATTTTCTTTGTCATTTTTAAGCAAGAAGCTTTCTTTCTGATTGGTTAAAATAGGACACGACTCAATTGCCATATGAAATTCGGAACTATTTTTAGGATTTTAAAAAGAAGAGAAGATCTAGCATTGTATATATTTTGCTACAATCTTACAATGTCCTTTGTGGTTAAGGTCATAACTGCAGAATTTTTAAGAGGAAACCGGACCTCTCGCGAAAGCAAAAATGTTTTAAGGATTTTATAATATAAAATTGTATATATATGCGTGCTATTGGGAATACTTCGTGACATTATGTGTCTTGATAATATTAAGAGCTATAAATTTGTGCAACGATAAGGTAGACGTTAAAAAAAAAGGTGGGAAAGCATTCCATTTAAAAACTACTAAATATTTATTAAAACAAAAAGGAGTACATTTTTATAGATTTAATATAGAATGGCGCGTAAATGTTTTTTTAATTCAAAATTTGGGATAAATACTTTGCAAAAGTTTACAATAAATTCAAGGTTTCTTCACCCTAAGTTGTGTTATTATTGGTATTTCCTGAAAATTTCACAAAAATCGGACTAAAAATAAAGGCTCAGAATGAATTATAAATTTTTGGGTTGTCTGGTTTGCTCTTAGGGGTTTTTCACAAATGTCCTCCACAGCTTTACTCCTAACTGAATTACTCACGAGATGTCTTTTAAAAACTTCATGGGATAACTTTTCATGATTGTGATCCAAAACTGATTGCACTATTGTATCGTCAGAACCTTGGATTTTCACAAATGCCTTATATGTTCGCTTATTGCATTACCATCGATTTACTATTTTATTGGCCAACATTTTTTGAAAATTGAATATACAGGGTGGCTACGTTTTTAATGGGATTGTATTAGTAATTTCCAAACCATACTAGTTAGAAAGTCGGTTAAATGGAGAAAAAGTTGCCTATCTCGAAGCATAATCTAGCAGTGAAAATTAATCGAAAATAGCAGGCCCGGCTCTTGAGAAATTTCGATAAAAGGAAATTCGATCTTTTCGGTTTTTTGGTTATCGTTCATTTATTTTTAGAACTACTAAAAAATATTTTAAAGGTTTTTTATTTGATAGTAAATTTTCTTTGATTTGACGTTTTCATATTTTGCATTCAACGTTTCGTATTCTCCAGACCACCCTCAACTTATTTTTTTTAAATATGGACCTGGATATTTTATAACATTATTTGAAATAACTTTTTGTCCTGCATCCAGCGGTGTATTACACAATGGCATTCAATGACGGTTTTTGGGTAATATGGACCGTAATCCAAATTTTATTTAATTTACGCTTGGTTTCAGCCATCTTTAGAGTTGAATCAACATGTCATGCTCCTCGATAAAAAAATAAAATCAATTCTTACAAAATTTATGTAATTTTTCGAAAATTAAACAATTCATCAACAACAACAATAGTAATGTAGAAATTTTAAAACGCAATTAATGATAATAACAAAAAGAAATTCAGTTTTTGTTAGTCATAATCAAATTATTTGAAAATATCAATAAAATTAATTGAGTAATTGTTCAAAATGCCTGCCATCTTCTTTAATACAATTAGCAATTCTGATATTCATATTTCTTATGCTATTGCTTATTTCTTCTTCTTGGATATCTTCCAATGCATCTTCAATCTTTTCGCGGAGAATCTCAATTGTTGCATTTTGTGTATTATACACTTTATTTTTGAGACGTCCCCACAAATAAAAATCTAATGGATTCAGATCTGGCGATCTGGCAGGCCACGCCACTGGACCTCTTGTTCCAATCCATGAATTGGGAGAAGTGTGATTCAAATAATCCGTGACCATTCTTGAATTGTGTGGACCACATCCATCTTGTTGGAACCAGATTTCGTTAAGACGATACTCTAAAGAAAGATCATCTAACATATCCTGCAGTATATCTAAATATTTTTCTGCAGTAAGGTTTCCGTCAATAAAGTATGGTCCCAGTAATTTATTATTTAACAAACCGCACCACATATTCAAAGATAAACGATATTGATGTCTCACTTCTTGGATTAGGTGAAAATTTTTCGTGGCATAAAAATGTTTATTTCTTCGATTGAACATACCAGAATTTGTAAATGTTGTTTCGTCTCCCCAAATGATATTGTGTGCAAAGTTGTTATTAATTCTTACCTTTTGTTTAAACCAATTACAAAATCGCAATCTTCTTTCAGGATCATTACGATATAATTTTTGTACAGCTTGGTATTTGTAATCATGGTATCCGTGTCTCTTGATTATCTTATTAACAGCACTTTTTGATAAGTTACATTCATCTGCAATAGTCCTCGACCCAACTCCTGGATTTATTCGAATTTGAGCTAAGACATTAATATCGTTGACTGGCTCCTTTCTTCGAACATACGGAACTCTAGCTTTATCGAATGTATTATGTTCGAGAAGAGTTGTAGACAAACGCCGAAACATTTTTATATTTGGTTGCATTCTGTCGGGATATAAATCCTTGTACCTTTGTTTTGCTCTGAACGAATTTCTGTTCAGTTTGATGTATAATTCGTACATATCTCGTCTTTTTTTTGCAGTGTATCTTACCATATTGAAGTTAGACTAGGTACCAAGAAACACACAAAAAACTTTTGAACAATGAGAAATTTTCGTAAAGCAATAAAGAAAAACATAATAATAATAATGTGACAGTTCTTGTAATATGGAGTTTTTCACGGCCTACTATATTTTATAACAAGTAAGATGATATTAGTTTAAAAACATATCAATTGCTGTGCCAGTAATAAACTAATATTTTGCCTTCAAATTTGGTAGGTATGTATTGTCAAAAATAGAATCGAGAATATCTTTTAATCATTTACCTTATCAAAACATACTTTTTAATAGTCGAATAATTATTAATTCTCATTTATTTTTTTCTAATTATAATCACTTTATCTTCGAAGTATTATACACTGAAAAAATTAACGCTGATTATAAATTCAATACAGATGATCCGTACCAATAAAATTTGGATTACGGTCCATATTACCCAAAAACTGTTAGTGAATGCCATTGTGTAATACACCGCTGGATGCAGGATAAAAAGTTATTTCAAATAATGTTATAAAATACCCAGGGCCATATTAAAAAAAAAAAAGTTGATGGTGGTCTGGAGAAAACGAAACGTTGGATGCAAAATATGAAAACGTCAAATCAAAGAAAATTTACTATCAAATAAAAAAACCTTTAAAATATTTTCAGTAGTTCTGAAAATAAATGAACGATGACCAAAAAACCAAAATGATCGAATTTCCTTTTATCGAAATATCTCAAGAACCGTGCCTGCTATTTTCGATTAATTTTCACCGCTAGATTATGCTTCGAGATACGCAACTTTTTCTCCATTTAACCGACTTTCTAACTAGTATGGCTTGGAAATTACTAATACAATCCCATTAAAAAAGTGGCCACCCTGTATAGCCATGAATTACCAATAATGACATGCCTCTCTCACTTAAACAAAATGTTACTTCCATTATTAAAAATTGCACAAAAACTCCAACACAAAGACACCAACACAAAGACAAACACGAACTAAAATTAATATTTGGCGATAGTATACTGATCCAGTGTGGGACTGGCCCGGTCGGCAAGTCGGCACTTGCCGACGGGGCCAAACCCTTTTGGGGGCCAACGGTCAAGCACTAGAGATAAATCAAACCACCATCATAAAAACGTTGTTTGCAATAATTCAACGAAATCTAGGAAATCTGGCAACATTGGTGCGTCTAGACGTAGTCTAGGCTGCTGAGACAATTTGTTAGAAATTTCTGCAAATATGACTCTTTTAATATCATTTATCATGGTAAAAAATTTTGAATACGTGACTCCCGCCTCAAATTATCTTGAGACAGAAAGTATTAATTTTATCCAAGCATACCATTTGGTAACAATTCTGAAAGCAATGCTAAATGAAATATATGACAAATTTTAATTGTTAAAAAAACGAATGCATTTTTAAATTATATAAATCAAATTGAGACCATTAGAAGCAAAGATATTGTAATTTTGTAATTTAACATGAGCTGCCATAACAAAGGTTAAGAAAAAATAAAGGTATGGTAGACGAAACAACTGAAATACAATATGCATATATCCACTTTTTCATATGTGTATGTGGCTTATAAGTTTTTAATTACTAGATATGTGTAGTAAGAAACAAAATCGCATAAACAAATACAAGTTCAAGCAATGCACTAATTCCATATACCTCGAGCATGCAGAATATATATGCTAGTCCTGTAATTTCAAATTAAATAGTTACTATCACGTTTGAGTATTTGTTTTTTTTTATTTTGTTATATTATTCTATTTATGCTAAGAAGTTATCTGTGTATTTTATAAATTTATTTTGTTCATGTTTTAAAATGTAAAAGATGTTATATTATTACATATTTTATTTTACCGTTATTAAAGAAGAATTTTTGTTTGTGAATTTAGGTTAGAACAAAAAAATATATATATATATATATATATATATATATATATATATATATATATATATATATATATATATATATATATATATATATATATATATATATGAGTAATATGTAAATTATTTAAATAAAACCTTCAGCATATATTTTCATTGCACTCTTATGAATTAATTGAATGGCGTCTCACAGACACCACGCGGGTACTCTTGTTTGGAAATTGAACGCGGGTGACCGAGGGTTAAAGAACTTCTAACTTTTTCAGTAGAGAATTGTTGCCGAATCATACAAAATTCACCCATAGTCCAGTCTAGATCGAGTGTAGGATCCATAAAATAGTAATCCTGTATTACCATCGGCACCTAACTAAACTTTCAAGACCGATTTTAGAAAATTTAATCTCGTTTGACACTTGTTCAACGCATATTCAATGTGATGTTTCCACCTGAGCTTATTGAAGATCATTCCAAGATATTTAGCGTGTGTTTGTAAAGAAAATTCTTGTTGTTTTAAATTAATTGTATCATTATTATCAGGTATGTTGTGTCGGGTGAAAATAAATACAACAGTCTTATTGGTAGAAATTTCAACACCATTAATACGGCACCAAGACTACAAACTAGACATAATTGTATTTAAGGATGTAAGGGAAGAGTCATTTTTATTACTTGATTTTTGATTAATTCCTATCGTCGAACAGAAGCAATTTTTTTTCCATTTCATTTGCTGTATTCTATTGGTTAGTTAGCCAGTTCATTAGTTTTTAAAGGTTAGTTAACGAAAAAGTCAACACAAAAAACTTTAAAAATGAGATTTTACACTTTTTACATTAAAATTAAAATAGTGCTTTGCAAATTTATTAACATAGAAAATACAAATAGGGGGCATTAATAATGAACCCTTTTTTGTTATGTTATTCTCATATATAAACTGTAAAAGATTTCACATCTAGGGATTTTGACTTTTGTGTTAACCCATTGGTGATATGTCAATTTGGTCACGTAGAATACGGTTACTGTTGATGACTCTTTTTTTTGATTATATTTATGCTAACTGAAACATGGTATTTTCTTTGTTGTAAAATGTACTTGTACAAATTTAGCTTAATTCGCCGTTTTGTCTAATCGCTCACTAAATGAACTTCTTTATTGAAAGATAAATATTTGGTGAACAACCTGTATACTGCTGTTTAATTTTCCCACATCGAATTCCATAATTTCCGCAGTAATATCTGTCTTTTCCAGGGTATTATGCAGCTGTTTCCAGACTTCTATTCGAAACCCATCACGATTTTTAATATAGTCAAAAGTAAAATATAAAGTTGTGCTCGTTCAATGGTCCCTGAGCAAGACTAGCGTTTGAGAATCGAATGGGGCAATGGTTAAACTGCAAAAGTTATTTTCGCCCACTTTACAGGAGAAACAAAAAACCTTTTTAATCTAAAAATAATTAATATTGGAAAAATTATGATGATATTATGTAATATTAACCTTTTGGATTAAGCACAATTTTAATATAATTAAGGGGCACATTCAGGCTTGTCTCCATTTTCTATTTCTTTCATGAAAATTTCTGGTTATCAATTCTCCACTTCCTATCATATGTTTTCCTTTAGGGCCAGTGGAGGTTATCATATCCATTCGCGAATGAGTCATATTGTCATATTTTTTAATTTTTAATGATGGATAGAGAAGAAATAATTACCAAAAGTTTTAAATTTATGTTTCCAGTAACTTATGATGATATAGTCGAGGCAATGAAGCACTAAAAAGGCTAAAAGTTCGTAATTTTTTAGACTAAGATGGATCGGAATGCGGTTTTTTGCATTTGCTTTCAAAAATGTTTTGGAAAAAATGTCCCTACTTCTTATCTTATACAAACCGGAAATTGCAGAACTGCAGCCAAAAATGCATTCAAAAAATGCATATTTTGAGACGTCTTCTGGAAGAATAAAGAACTTTCTAAATAAGAGTCAGAACTGGCTCAACACGGGGGTTTTCGAGGTCGCTGATCACGATTATTATGTTCAAATTGACCCAAATCCGACCTGCAGTTCAGGAACCCCGATGAACCTCATCTCCGTAGAACTCTCCCGAAATTCACTCAAGGAAGGGGATAAACTAGGCGCCCGAGGGTTTTTGGGTCGCTGAATTTAAATATGGCATCGGCGAAGACCCTCCGGACACCTGGGTATCTATTCTTGAATCTCAGGGTGTAGAAATTTTGAGGGAATAATGAGACAAAAATACAAATTTTGCGCGTTGCAGATACAGAGGCAAAACCGGTTTTCTATTCCCTTGAATTTAAGAATAGCTACCCAGGTGTACCGGAACATGGACGTGGACGTCATCCCTGTGCGTTAAAGCCAAATTTCACGTCAAAAAATACCCCCTGAACACCTGCTGCACCGAAACCTGGACGCGGACCTCATCTCCGTGAGTTTTCCTCACACAATAGTAAAAGATAAACCGAAAATCGTTATGGGTGGTATTTTGGGGTACTGAATTTAAATGTGGCATCGGCGAACACCCCGCTGGTGCGCCCGAACCTGGACGTAATCGTCATCTTTGAGAATTTTCCTAACAAGACCGCCAAAAACAACCAGAAAATCATTGTAGGTTTTTTTTTGGGCACTTGATCTTTATTTCACGTCAAAAACGATCATCTGAATGTCTAGTGCACCGGAACCTGGACGCAAACCTCATCTCTGTGGGTTTTTCTCACACAATCGAAAGAGGAACCGAAAATCGTTATGGGGAATTTTTTGGGGTGCTGAATTCAAAAGTGGTATCAGCAAACACCCCTCTGACACCTGGTGCGCCCGAAACTGCACGTGGACGTAATTCTCGAAAATTTTCCTGACAAGATCGCCAAAAACAACCCGAAAATCATTGTAGGGGCATTTTTTGAGTGCGTAATCTATATTTCACGTCGAAAACGATCCCCTGGTGCACCGGAACCTGGACGCGAACCTCATATCCGTGGGTTTTCTTTATATATGGTTAGTTTGACATTTTACATATCTAATTTATTTTTACTTAGTTTATATGGGTAACGATAAAAACTTTATATAAGTATTTTTTTGAGGTCGGTTTCGGGTACTTCCGGGATGTTCTAGGGTACAAAAATATTTACGTAATTTAGCTTAATACTTTAGATGTTAGTACAAAGAAAACATTTACCGCTTATTGCCGCCTTTTATTTAAAACTCTGGCAATATCTTGATAAGACGAGCAAAAACGATCAAATTTAAGTAATATATGGGTATTTTGCTAAAAAAATTAAATTAAATGCAGTTTGATATTCTTACATTAGAAAATATATATAAAGTGAGAATGTGTGGGTTGGAACAAATTTATTTAAAACTCGGATTTGTTTTTGTTTGACACGTCGATTTTTATTTTACTTTTCTGTCTGTATACAGATAAGGAAAGTTTAGGAATCATTATACAATGCATTTTGGAATTATCAATGTAATTTTTAAATTTTTCTGGTTATTACAGGGTCAAAAGATATGGAGGAAAACTTCATGCTTAATAAAAAAAACTTTCTCTGAAGTAATGTTGAAAGACAGCTCAACAAAATTTGAAGATAAATGTCATCATATTTTAACTCATATAATGGAGTTAATCCAGTGCCCCGAAGATATGCTGCATTTTATTAAACAAGCTATTTTACTTTGGACTTTAAAGTCAGGTTTAGGTCTGCATAATTCAAAAAGGAATTATTTTTTGCGCAAAATAAGAAATGGCTAGACACTGATGTTATGTTTCCTGTGTTTAACAAACCAACTATAACGGTATCGGGAGGTCGCCCTTCCTTTGATTTTACAAAAAGTAGTGAACGTTCAAAAAGAAGAAAGACCGAAGAAGTTCGAGCTCAACTATGTTCTGCTGAACTTGTGAATGCGGCCCAAATAAATCTACGATCTGAGGGGAAAATAGACGCGGCCACAGCAATTTTTGACACCAACTAGAGCTAAAAATTCAGAAAAGCCTACAAAGAAATGGATGACAAAGTAGATGAACTATCTGGACAACGGACTTTATCGGTTCTAGTCAAAGCAAAACTGACTAGACATCAATATGAGGTAGTAAGAAGTGAGAACAAAAGGAGACATACAAAAAAATTCAGAATGCTATGAAACATTTTTATCCAGACAGTGAAGCTATAATAATTACAGATACAAATGCTAAAGTAAAGTTGCAAGCATTACTTGACCACACCGTTAAGCGTATTGTTGAAGTGCAAAATGATGTTTTGCAGTTCTAACAGTATATAAACTGCAGTATTTAACATTGGTATGTAAATGGGGTATGATGAAAGCTTGAGGTTCACCCTGTACAAACAAAAATTTGAAAACGGTGATGATTCAGATGACCGTATATATTTGACATCCATTGTGCCTATTCAACATATCTAACAATTCAATTAAAGTAGTTTGACAGAATCCTCGACCTGGTTCAACTCGATTTTGCCGACCTGGCTACAGTTTATACATGAGACCACCGAAATTACTTTGGAAGAGAAGACCTACATGAAGAATACAATTAAAGATTTAACTCCTACAACTGTTAATTTAGGTACTATGGAAGTGTATATATCCCATAGTTTATTATTTACAATGATTGATGGCAAAGTGCTACAACCTCCAAAACCTCTACTCAGAAATGCTACATTTGTGGAGAGATCTCCAAAAATTTTAACAAAATCCATAATTTGTTGAAGATATTAATATAAGTTTGCTGTCTTTTGGACTATCTAACCTCCAAACTTGGATAATATTGTTTGAATATCTGCTACACATGACATACAAACTGCCCACAAATCAATGGCAGGCTAGAGGCGAAGAAAACAAAAAGATCGTGGCAGAGAGTTAGAAAAAATTTCAAGAGGATTTTATGTCCAAAATGGGCTTAATAGTGGATCGCCCTAAACCTGGTTTTGGCAGTAGCAACGATGGAAATACTGCTCGTCGTTTTTGGAAAATGTTTTACTTTCGTCAGAAATTATTGGATAGATGAAAATATAATTAAACGTTCAAAGGTTATTTTGCAGATAATATCTGGATTCCATATTAATCTAGAAAGTTTTAAAAATTGTGCAATATCTACTGCAAAGCTTTTAGTTGAAAAATATCCATGGTACAATATGCCGACTACAGGTTTTAATTCATTTAAGGAGGTCCTTTCGCCACCCCTTTCGCCACCAATGTTAAATAAAAAATTCGAAAATTGTTGTTGAAGTCTTACTTTCTCGTAAGACACTGTACAAATACGAACATTAAAAAAAAAATTCTCAAAAATTTGCACGGTAAGGTATAGTTAAAAGTTCACTATTATATAAATAAGGACTAACATTGGTGGCGAAAGGACCTCCTAAGTGGTATTATAAAAACATTTTTATGCCAAGCGAAGAAGCTCAAGAAGCATTAAATAAAAAGATACAGGGAAGGCTTTGCATGTAAATGCTTCAGAAAGTAGACTTTGAAAGACATTTTTAATAGACTTCTTCTATGTTTAAATCCAGTAATATCAACTGTCAGAAAAATTCCTAAATGAAGTGCTGTCACCGCAGGTGGATGACTATTCAAGCGACGATTTCTTGGAATATTCTGAATATGCTTAACTTGTTTTATTGTAATGTTATATTAAATGTATTTTTAATGTGCAAAAACAAACCTAAATGTAGCTATAGTAAAATTCGTCTTTTAATCGATTAATTTTTTTTTTGATATAATAATTTTAAAGTAGGGAATTACTTAAAATAATTAAATATATATGACATTTTTTCCGTTTTATCATTTTAATCAACAAAAAAAAACATTTTTTTCAAATTTAAACTTTTAGCGCAGTTAATTTGAAACACCTTGTAAAATGTTTAAAAATATTGCAAGTCTTAATATTTTAACAATATTGGTTAATTTTAATGAGCTTTGTTAAAAAAATAGGTTTTATCTAGATTTTTTTAATTTTGCCATACTGTGCGTTGGTGTAGATATAAATGTCAATATATATCTACATAAAAATTAGAACGAGTAAGCTAATTGCAATTTACGTCGCATGGACCATTTCTGACCCCCTGGTATCACTGCGGTGTAGAAGAGGACGACGGGGTGTTCATAAAACGAGAAGATCAGTATAATTATATCCAAATTTAAAGATTAAAATCCTTATTAAAGAACACCAGATTTGAAAGTTACAATCTGAAGAGCATCGTGAAGATTATTAATTACAAAAAAATTAAATACACAAACTTTAATCATAATTATGTGTTATTATATTCATACTTTTTTTATCATAATTAGATATTCTGCCCAAATAAAATTTATAAAATAGACGTTCTTGCCCACAGATCATAATAGTGAGCTCCTAACACATGATGATATATGAAATAGCGATATTGAGGCATCAATACAAAGACTAACGCGTTTACCACTCGCATATGGATATTAAAAGCAATAAATCTGAACTTTTAAATTTGAAGCTTGCGATTCTCCATTTGGTTGACGTTTAATAAGATATTTTTCGCATGCTAGAATTGAGCGCTATATACACTGAGCTGACTCTGAGGAGAAGATGATTTTAATTATTATATATAAAAAAAATTGGCAATATATGATAATTACAATATTAAAACAAAGTTGCACATTTAATCCAAAATATTTGGAATGGAACTAGATCTTTAAAATACCTTATTCAAAATTATCAAAAATAAACAAGGCATATTAGCTTAGTAGTATTTCTTTTAACTTTCTATCCGTTTTTAAAAAAAAATATTTCAGATTGTCTTTTTGTTTTAATTTTAGTTTATTCTCTTAAATAATCAGGTTATATATTAAAGATTTTTAGAGCTACCTAGTGGTGATGTCTTAGTATCATAGTTTTGTTCATTAAGAGTAAAGTAAATTGGTACTCACGTCGCATCCCGTATTCGTGGCTTGGCTTTTTTTAACTTTTTAATTACACATTGATGTACCTAATTCTTGAATAGAATATAATAACTGTCTAACGTTTATTATTTTCCTATCACGACTAAGATATCACTTAGATACAACCTACTTTTTAACCGACTTCAAAAAAGGAGGAGGTTCTTAATTCGTCGATATAAGTATATTTTTTTTATGTATGTTCAGCGATAATTATTTAACACGGTGTCCGATTTCAATGATTATGTTATGGTATGTGGGTGAGGTTTTCCGGGTTTTCCTCACCTGTAAGTCAAATGGCACCATCAATCATCTTTAAGTCGCCCCGGAGCGCCACGGCAAATAATAATAATAATAATAATAATAATAATAATAATAATAATAATAATAATAATAATAATAATAATAATAATAATAATAATAATAATAATAATAATAATAATAATAATAATAATAATAATAATAATAATAATAATAATAATAATAATAATAATAATAATAATAATAATAATAATAATAATAATAATAATAATAATAATAATAATAATAATAATAATAATAATAATAATAATAATAATAATAATAATAATAATAATAATAATAATAATAGCCGTCCCTTCCCCATACACAAGTCGTTCAGTCGACTTCAGGGGTTGAAATTCACTCGTAAAGGGGTGAATTAGGGAGAGTATTATTATTATTATTATTATTATTATTATTATTATTATTATTATTATTATTATTATTATTATTATTATTATTATTATTATTATTATTATTATTATTATTATTATTATTATTATTATTATTATTATTATTATTATTATTATTATTATTATTATTATTATTATTATTATTATTATTATTATTATTATTATTATTATTATTATTATTATTATTATTATTATTATTATTATTATTATTATTATTATTATATGTTAGAAACAGGGTAATTTAGGGGTGGTCGCATAACATTTTGATGTCAGACCACCGCTGATTAACATTCAAAATAAACTTAATGTTTCCGACCTCCAGGATATCTCAGAACCCAGCAAGACGGACAGGGCAACCTATGGCCCACCTTCTTCAAGAGGATCTGAGAGAGATGGAGGTCGAACCACCAAACAATAACAATGCTTAGAAAAGGTATTCGAAGCATAATAAACAATTCCTATAAGAAACCCTTTCCTCTGAGGCTGGTCCAACACAATCAGACGACTTTCGCATGATGGTGTCACGAGTTGGGTCACCTCAGGAAGATGGCTAGGAAATCCTTTAATAAGGCAAGAACCACAAATCTAAAAGAGAACTGGGATACTTATAAATCTCACCTCAGAGAATACAAAAAAAAATCACCTTAAGATGAATCAAAGGTCACGCCACATCAAAAGGTAACCGTCTTGCTGATTCACTAGCTAAGAAAGCAGCCAACCAAATAATTTTTGGACTTGGCCCTTCTATTGGCCTGACAAAGTCGGTAGTGACAGACCTAATTAAAGAACATTCCCATGTGAAATTTAAGGAAAGATGAGATAAAACAAGAGTTGCCAGGGAGCTCTTAAGTTATCCTGACAACACTGCAGCAAAGAAATACTTGACTACGACTAGACAGAATTCGCGCTTAGTCACAGGCATTCTAATTGGTCATTGCTAAGTACGGAAGCATCTCCATATTATGTGGCTGTCAGAATCCGCACTCTGCAGAGGGTGCTAACAAGAAGATGAGACCATTGAGCATATCCTTTAAGATTGCTCAACGCTCTCATTTATTATATTTGTGTTCGGCGAGTATCGGCTAACACCGGCCGATATAAGAGAAGCACCTCTTGGCGACGTTGTCAACTACATTAAATTTGTAGACTGGCTCACGAACTAGGAGGAGCCTATCATCTTAGGAGGATGCACAATGGGCCTAAAGAGGACTAAGTGCCGTGGGGATAACCCATCCTCCACACATTACAGATACTTAGTTTTTCACTTTATTTCAGTTTTTTTCATAGTAAGCAATTGTATTGTATTTTTACGATTACAGACTGCTTTCTTGGCTAGTGAATCAGCAAGACGGTTACCTTTCGATGTGGCGTGACCTTTGATCGATCTTAAGGTGACCACATTGTTGATGGATACTTCTGCCAAAGCTTCGAGAGATTCTAGTACTAATCCTGAGTAAATTCTTAATCTGTTCAGGGTGAGTAGGGTTTGTCTGCTATCTGTTGTATAGATGAGCTCAGTTTAAACTACACTGGCACTTTTGCTCACAGCCCATTTTATGTTTAGGATTAAGAATTTGAAGTATATTCCACATCCTGCACCTTGTTTTGTTTTAGAACCGTCGGTGTAGATATGAATCGTACCTGCCATTTCTGGCTTTTCTATTTATTTTATTATAACTTTATATGGCTTATGGAAGATATATTTCGGTCAGAGTATCGAGCGCCTCCTGCCAAAAGCGACGTCTTGCCTTACCAGATCCTACATCAGGTTCTATTCTAACCGTGCGGAGGCGTGTTATTGTCTTTAGAGTAACCTCATTGATGTAACTATCAAGGGGAGTGAGACTAAGAATGACTTCCACGGGTCTAGTCAGTGTTTTCTTCATGGCTCCTGTTATGTTGAGACATGCTGTTTTTTGAATTTGTTCCACTTTACGGATAGCTGTTAATTTTTGAGTTTTCGTTGCCCAGACAACTGGACCGTATGTTAGCATAGGTCTTAAGGCGGGTACAGATCTGAGCACGTATGCGTATGAGGCAAGCCGAGGACGCATGATCATGTAGATGTGGACGGGTTTCCGAGGCGCGGCAAATTGCCTCGTTGTGTGCGCCGTGCGGCCTTATCCCGATCCGTTTGATGGCGGTACATCAAAGAGGCAATGCACAGTACGTGCTCAGTCTGGACGGGGAATTTGTACCATACAGCACCGTACAGATTATAGCGAGTTTTTAGGATTTATTTTGCATGGAGTGGAACTAGGAAAACATTTTGCTTCTCCTGAATTTAAATAATCAAGTGATATCTTAAGAGACTAAAACGCCAGTTCTATTACAATACCATAAAACATGAATATCTTTGGCAGGAAATTGGCCATCGATTCCTTTCTCTTCTTTTTTTCTTTAATTTGTCGGATAAAATAATAAAACATGCACCCAACTCCGCGACGTCATCCTAATCTTTCATTTTTGTTTTAATTTTACGAATGTTCTGGATATACGGGTGCGTGCTCGCGAATTTACTGGATCAGTGGCAAACAGCGCCTCGTGCGTCCACCATTCGTGTATACAAAATGAGTCGCACGAAGCATTCGGTTCGGCCTCGGCTTGCCTCATATGCGTACGTGCTCAGATCTGAACCCGCCTTTATAATAGCCCTGTTACTCCATGCGATAACTCTGGGGGAGAAAACCCAGATGCGCCCTATAGTTTGGCGGCATTGTTTTCTAAATGCGAGTTCCATGTTAACTTGCTGACAAAGGTGAGACCTAGGTACTTCACCTCTGTTGCAAAGTTTAGTTTTGTGTTTAGGAGTTCTGAAGGTTTTAATTCCATTTTCATTATTTTCCTTGTGAAAAGGACCATTTCTGTCTTCTTAGGATTGATAGACAGGTTTTTTGCACTAGCTTTTGTGTAGTGACTGTCATTATTGAAGCGTCTGATTAGGGTGTCGAAGACCATATTCCACATTAGAGGTGATAGCACCCCTCCCTGTGGACATCCCCTTGCAACCAAGCCTCTTATATTGACATCTTCTACACATGTTTCCTGCTCGTTTTGAGACCATGTTATGTATCCACTCACCAACCATTTGTGGAACATTCCTGTTGGTTAGTGAGTGTATTATCTTTGGGAAGGTGGTTTTATCAAAAGCACCTTCTATGTATATGAAAACAACCAAGGCGGCCTCCTAAGTAGTAATGATGAAATATCAAAGGGTTTAAAGAACTTCAACTAGAAATATTAAAGATCCGATCCGATCTAACAAGGACGAAACCGGTCCAAGTAAACCTTCCTCCTTAAGAAGCCAAATCAAAATTAGAGTGTTGAAATTTATTTTCTATCTCTACTATTCACCTTTTTATATAATGCAATGCCCGTTGCCGTATTAGCCAAAGGAGTAGTTGTTTTCAAGAGGAAAATGGTCACATGTTGTTTGTGTGATACGTTCTTTGAAATTTTCTCTTTTTCCTTCATTATTTATGTTTACTTGTAAAATCAGATATTTTAAGGTTTCTACTGTCAAGCCACCTCTGGTGATTTAAATTTTTTAATTATTGTTAATGATATTTTTTACTTTTATTTTGTTAGGTGGATTCAGGAAAATAAGTGTTCTTTTATTTATTACCCCGTAATCTTTTCTAAAACAACTTCGCTCTGTTAATAGTTTTTTTGTTTCCCAACCGCCGACCAGGATGTGGGGAGCAGATTATGATATATCCACTGATTCGTTGCAAAGTTTGTCATCTTGGTATCTTTGAAAAGTTTTTCTTTCTGGTACAGTTGTAGGAAGATTAATATTTTCGGATAATTCGTCGATACATGATATGTATCGGTGGCAAATAAACATATTGTCGTTGGTATTCTTGGTTTGCTCGCATATAAATATTTAACATTTTTTTTACTATTCAAACTGCTTAAAGCATACATAATATAGCAATAATAAAAAAATTAAATATAAGAGTAAGGATCAAAAGCTTTTTGTCTTGTCCAACGAGACATTTACTTATTCGAAAAGTCCATTTATTCATTTAGGAACAACAAAGGTTTTAAGACTAAATATATTTTTTTTGTGTCATCGGCTTCAACTTCCAAGGTTATTTCGCCTCATATTTTGTGTAGGCTTTGTTACTGTTTCCCAGCGCTACTAGGAACCGCACTGTTAATATTTGTATAAACTGTGTGTGTATGTGTGTGTGGGTGTGTGTGCGTGCGTGCGTGCGTGCGTGCGTGCGTGTGTGTGTGTGTGTGTGTGTGTGTGTGTGTGTGTGTGTGTGTGTGTGTGTGTGTGTGTGTATGTGTATGTGTATGTGTATGTGTATGTGTATGTGTATGTGTATGTGTGTGTGTGTGTGTGTGTGTGTGTGTGTGTGTGTGTGTGTGTGTGTGTGTGTGTGTGTGTGTGTGTGTGTGTGTAACGCATAACTCATGAACCGATACACGGAAAAACACCAAATTTCAAACTTAAGCTTTGTTCCAGCATCTAATGAGCTGATTAGATTTTGGGCAGAGTCGGAACATCTGGGGGGGTACTTTATAGGTGGTCATTTTTATATTTTATGGAATATATCTGTTATTTACGATTGGGAAAGAAAATTCTTCAAATGAAAGTTACTTCTTATTTTATTATCTATTATTTTTGTTATGTACAAAATTTTCCTAAAATGGTCCGTATTCGCGAAATTTGACAAAATGTAAAAAAATATTTTTTTTATAAAAATTGTTCAAACAAAAGTTGTTTGTAATATAATTCTCTATCATTTTTATCCTATAGATAATTTCTCTAAAATGGACCGTATTCGAGATATTTGAGAAAATGTGTAAATTTCGAAATTTGAAGAAAACTCAAAAACGGATACAGAAAAAAACATTAAATTTTAAACTTAAGTTTTATTTCGGTCTGACGTGAAATGATTAGATTTTGGACAAAGTCGGAACATCTGGGGGGGTACTTTATGGGAGGCCGTTTTTATATTTTATGGAATATATCTGTTATTTATGTTTGGAGAAAAAAATTGTTTAAATAAAAGTTACTTCTAATATTATTATCTATAATTTTTGTCTTATGTAAAAATTTCCTGAAATGGTCCGTATTCGAAAAATTTGACAAAATGTGCAAAATTCTGATTTTTATGAAAATTGTTGAAATAAAAGTTGTTGCGATATCGATCTCTATAATATTTGTTCATACATGATTTTTTTAAAATGGACCGTAATGGAAAAATTGTAGGAAAAGTGTTAAATTTAAATTTTTCAGTATTTTCGTTTTCAATGAATATCTATAGAAAAATGTTTCGCGGTAGATGTATGTGGACAATGTATATATTTAGTTTATCCTCTAAACATTTATAGAGATGCTGCAATAGGTTGTACAAAATAACCGGAAAAAGCCTGTAATAACTAGATAGGAAAGTCATGTGTTGGACACATCAGATTTTTTTTTAGTTTACAACTTTTAAACCTAATTTTGTTATTAAATATTTTTGTGTTATTAACAAATTTATTTGTTACAGTTTCAAGATTGTACTTTTCCATCTACCCAATTTATGTTTCTGATATTATCAGATCGTTAGAATAAGTTTTCTTGTATTTTGATCAGACACCAATATATGCATATTGAGACAAATGATGTTAAACAAAACAAAGTTTTATATATTTTAAGCAAATCTCACATAAAAATAAAAGGTATAGTTCTGGCAAATAAAATCCATATTTATAAACGCTCTTCTTCTTCTTCTTCTTCTTCTTCTTCTTCTTCTTCTTCTTCTTCTTCTTCTTCTTCTTCTTTTTCTTCTTCTTCTTCTTCTTCTTCTTCTTCTTCTTCTTCTTCTTCTTCTTCTTCTTCTGCTTCTTCTTCTTCTTCGTTTTCTTCCAGTGATAAACATACTTGGGTATTTATCCTCAATGAAATACATTTCTTAGATACACACTTATTTTACAAAAATTCCATGCTAAAGACATGTCATCAAGGCTTCGTACCTAAAGGTAAAATAATGAAAACAAGGAACGTCTGAAACCAGACTTAAACAGATTGTTATCACCTTCTAATCGTTATTGTAATTTTTATCGGGTACTAAGTGCGCCTATGAAGTTTTAACATTTAAAATCCAAATATTTCTTATCCAATTTCGCCAACCAAACCGCCAGAATCCCAAACATTTGAGCACTACGCAAAAAGCAAGAGAGGCCCGCATCTCTGCGGAAAACAATAAAGAACATTTTAAGCATTTCCTCTGGCTCGGAAAAATTCGTAATATTTTTTACAATAACTACCTGTATGAAGTTTTGGGAAAAGGACAATAAAAAAACGCCGCCCTTACTGAATCCATCGAAAAGAGACCTCAGCCCTTTGTGAATTTAAATTCTTGAAATACGCTGCAACCCTTTATGGCGTGTCAAAGAACATACGGGTAGATCAACTCTTCAAGAACCCTCGAATTACTGAAGGCATGAGTGGCACATAATTTTTTACAGAAGTTGCTTCGAATTAAAAAAATCGTCTTGGAACACTGAGAAAAAACACATAGAAAAAATTGTATTAAGTCGGCACCTCTAGATTTTGTTATTATTTAGGTAATGCTAAGTAATGACATGTAGTAAATTAAAAAACTACTTTATTGATAATATTCGCCGAGACATTAACGGCCGATATTAATAAAAAAAATGTGAATTCAATAATTCTTATTGATTTCTTTTCGTAAAAAGGGCTAATACGCATAGAAAACTATGGATTATTTCTATAATCTCTACAATATAGTGGAGCGCTGTAAGGCGTAAAAATTATACAATCTTGGAATCCAGGGCCAGTTAATTAATCTTCATAAAAACTGTTGGATTGCATTGTTAGACGCTCAAATAAAAAAGTTAAAAAAAAAATTGTGCGATCTTGATTACAATTTATAAAAAAAAAATTACTAAAAAACGAGAGGGACAAGGGAAAACAATGTTAAAAGCAAAGATTTTAATTTTATAACTAACAAATATTATTGTTAATGTTAATTTATTAATATTTCGCAACAAATAACAGTTATAACAAACAAATTATTATAAACTACTCGTATATATACATTATAACACTATTGTTCATTATAGTCGTCATCGTCATCGATTCCCTTGATGTGAATTGTAGGTGAAGGATTATTACAGTTGTCACCATTGCATTCCAAGCTGCACCCACAAGATGCTCCCCATCCTGTTTTGCATGTGCAAAAAATTATTTTCAATAAGGATTCTGGAGCTGGTCGCTGCGTCATTGTTTGCGGTATTAGTATTCATATTTCCATGACAGTCACTACACAATAGCACTTTGCAAATAGGGAAATTTGAAAACATACTCAAAGGTCACGCCACATCAAAAGGTAACCGTCTTGCTGATTCACTAGCCAAGAGAGCAGCCAACAAAATTGTTTTTGGACCTGGCCCTTCTATTGGCCTGACAAAATCGGTAGTGAAATATCTAATTAAAGAACATTCCCTTGTGAAATTCAAGGAAAAATGGGATGAAACAAGAAACTGCAGAATTGCCAGGGATTCTGACTGGTCATTGCCAAGTACGAAAGCATCTTTATATCATGGGGCTGTCAGAATCGGCACTCTGTAGAATGTGCGAACAAGAAAATGAGACCATCGAGCATATCCTCTACGATTGCCCGACGCTCTTATTTATTAGAAGATTTGTGTTCGGCGACTATTGGCTAACACCGGCCAATACAAAAGAAGCGACGTTGTCAACTACATTAAATCTGTAGGCTGCAGATATATTTTTTTGAAGTGTCCAAAACCGGCATCTGCAAAGCAGTTGCTTTCAAAAAAGAGTTATATCTTAATATATTTAGATGTTTTATTTTTTGTGAGGAGCAGCGAATAAAACAAGCGTGCATGTTACACCAGCGTTGAAAATATCATTAATATCTTTGCATTTATTTTTAAAAACTGTTGCAGCATTTTGCAAGTCCAGCCGTTTCTCGAAATGTTTTGCACCACGTTTTTGCCTCGCTTGAAAAAAGCTGACGTCGTGCCACAGCTAGTGAATGCATGTAAAAAGAATAGGTATGCTGTTTACACTTTGATAAAGCTCTTAGAAGAGTATACTTTTTGCGGTATTTTGTCTTTGGATGGCTTTCGAAAATAAATTTCTCAATTTGTTGGTGAGAGTGCTCCCTTTTTATTCCCTTGACTGAAAGGGGTGATAGTTTATAGTGGCTAGCTCAGTTTTGTTATTTTCCGGAGATTGGGTCGTAAAAATGAATATCAGGTAAAATTATTTAACACTATTTTCTGTAACGTTTACTTGAATGACTTGTTTTACTTTAGTTACAGGAACAATGCAAAATTAACTGATTTAAGAGTGGATTAACATTCAACATTAGCCACAATAATACCAACAAAATGGTTTATTATTACAAGGGTCTTTACACGGCAAGAGTAAAGATTCGATTCCTAGTAGTACTACTCGTTTACATATAAGGGGTGAGTTACTCAAAATTATATCACTAATGTTCATGTCGTATACACGATTTAAGTCAAATTTACACAGGTATCTTATAACTTGTTTATATACTAATACTTTCAGGATGAGTATGTGATTCTCTAGAAGATGCAGCTATTAATATAAATGGGTGGATCTTACTTGGTGGTTTTCTCCTATCTCCAAAGTGATGCGATGGGAAAATCTTTCGTTTGCGACACTAACTGTATCAAGAGCTACTAGCAGCCCAAATGGATTTAAGTCCTATGAAAATAGCCAAGCAGGTAGGTGCAAGCAGTACTAGGTAATAGCAATAGAAGCCAAAGCAAATAGTTTTTAATTATAAAGGAAAATAGTAACAGTAAAAGAAAAAGAAAAGGACCTAAAAGCAAAAATAAAACTAGCTATAGCTACATGCAAAAGATTATATCTGGATGACTTACCGAATAAGGTAGGGTCCTATTTTATATCTACAGGGTGTATCTAAATAACACCGAAAAAATTAAAGGGGTGATTCTGTGATGAAAATTAATGTGAGTGTTTGGTATAAAATTTTTTGAAAAAACCCTCCCCGGAAAAGTTACACCCCTTCGAAAATTAAAAAAAATAATGGTTTTTCTTTTTTATTTTCCCTGTATATCAAGCTAAAGACACGAAACTTGGTAAACATTATCTGTCAATAAAAGTACACTTTTTGAAATTTTTTCAACCCTGAAGTATGCTTAGAAGGGGTTGAAATAATTAACCCCTAAATTATTTTTTCTTACAACTTTTTTTAGATGAAAATTTTTTCTTTAAAAAAAGTATGACTGAAAAGCCCAATTCATTGACTAACTTTTTTGACTCTATAAGTTTTTTCTAAAACTTGAGCATTTACGAGAAAAAAAATCTAATGCAATGCATTTTTAAAAAGATGAGCTAACGCGAGTGTATTTTGCGTCAAGTCTAGTGGCCTGTGCTTTGCATAAAAACATTAATACTGATACCAGGATTGTGTAGTGTCATTTTCTGTTATCCATCTTATTGTTTCACAAGTTTTATGATTGTGTATTGTAGGAAATATTAGTTGATTGAAAATATGAATGCATATTCGAATTTGGAAATGGCAGATATGCATTTTACATAAGGTCGTGCTAACGGTAATTCATTGGAAGCGCAAAGAATTTATGCTGAACAGTACCCACAGCGTAGACTACCCCATCATACTACGTTCACAACTATTCACCGACGCTTGCGGGAACGTGGTAATTTTGAAAAAAGAAGTTATGATTTTGGTCGTACTAGAGAAGTTAGAACTGCAGCTGTAGAAGAAGCCGTACTTAATTTAATTAAAGAATTCCCAGAAACTAGTACCAGGAGAATAGCTCGTGTCCTACATGTAAGCCATTCCGTTGTTTTTAGAATTTTAAAAGAACAAATGTTGTATCCCTATCATCTTTAACGGGTGCAGGCGTTAATGATTTGAGATTTTTTACCCCGTGTGATTTTTTGTCAGTGGCTTATTAATATGATTGGCCAAGCACCACAGTTCTTAGGTAATATTTTATTTACTGACGAGGCGAGTTTCTAAAGAGACTGTATTAGAAATTTTTACAACAATCACCTTTGGGCTGACGAAAATCCTCATGGCTTTTTTGAAGGAAATCATCAGTATCAATTTTCATTAAACGTGTGGCTCGGAATTATTGATAATCATTTAATTGGTCCCCATTTTCTTCCGCTACGATTAAATGGTGAAGCATATTGTCATCTCCTTGAAGAATTACCTGTTCTTCTTGAAGAGGTTCCCATTCAAATTAGGCAACATTTATGGTTTATGCACGATGGTGCACCAGCTCATTTTAGTATACGTGCAAGAACTCACCTGGATGAGGTGTATGCCAATCAAAGGATAGGTCGAGGAGGACCTGTAAACTGGCTAGCCCGCTCCCCTGACCTTAATCCTTTGGATTTTTGCATATGGGGATATCTGAAATCTTTGATATACACAAACCCAGTTGAAAATATCGATGATCTGCGAAACCGCATTGTAGCAGAGTGTGAAACTATAAGAAATTCTCCAGGAATATTTCATCGTATACGCAATTCTATGAGGAAAAGGGTAGATGCTTGTATTGAAGCTGAAGGCGGTCATTTTCAACATTTATTATAATTGTATTGTCGATATTCGACAGGTTTTTGTTCATTGTTTGTTCACTTTTGTTTTTAGTTGTAGAAGTCTTAAGAATCATAATTTGGTTGGCTGTTGTTTAATAAAATGCTATTTTACATGAGCTTATTTATTTTTTTCTCATAAATAAAGTTTTCGAAAAAAATCTTGTAGAGATAAAAAAGTTAGTCAATGAATTGGGCTTTTCAGTCATACTTTTTTTAAAGAAAAAAATTTCATCTAAAAAAAAGTTGTAAGAAAAAATATCTTAGGGGTTGATTATTTCATCCCCTTCTAAGCAAACTTTTTTTTTTATTTTCGAAGGGGTATAACTTTTCCGGCAAGGGGTTTTTTCAAAAAAATTTATACCACTCACATTAATTTTCATCACAGAATCACCCCTTTAATTTTTTCGGTGTTATTTAGATCGACAAATCCACAAACTGTGTACTAAAATCAACACTTGATTTATCTGGTTCAATACTTATATGATATAATTCGATTATTTGATGGACCTTATCTATTTTAAGTGGTTTAAAATCCGAAATTATTCGTAACAATTTTCAAAGACCACATGGCCCATAAACCAACCTCAAAAAGAAAGAGAAGGAACCAAGAGAGACAGATAGAACCTCAGGACCTAAGAAGATAAATGTCCTTGATTTGGGATGGCTAAACTGCCAATACTAATCCCAATTAACCTACTTACCCAAATTAAACAAAACAAAATCAAATAAAGAATAGAAGAAGAACTACCTCAAGGTCATGGTGAAGAGTTGACAGCATATAAATAAACAATATCAATACTATGTATAGGTTACTTTTAATAAATGGAAATGAAGACAATTAATTTTGTGTATTATTCACGAATTTAGGTGAGTTTTTATTTATTACTCGAAAATAGTGGAAAAGTAGGTATGATTTTAATATTTTGTTTAAAAAGACTATTCACTATTATAAAATTAAAATTGACCCGTAACAAGAGTGCAGTCAATAAAACTGAAACATCAACATCTTCGGACACTACAATATTTTCGGACTGCATATTAATAGTGATTTTAATTAATAATCTGTAAACATCTGCTTCTGCTTGGCAAGAAAATATTTTACATTCCGCAAGTATTTCTCGTAGCATATCTATGAGCCTACTTTTATTTTTGGCATTCGCTAAAAACCTCTCCTGTCATATTTTAAGAGGCATGGTACTATTAAATATTATGTCATTACATACATTTTTTTACAGCGGCGCATTCTTTCTACCAATTTTGTGCAGTTCTTGTTATAACCATCAAATACGACGTAAATATTGTGTCCATAAGTTTCTTCCAGATGCCACTTGCAACGGTGTAGTAACATCATTCCATCCATAATGTAGGAAAATTTTTGTACATCGTTTACATCCACCGACACTTCTGGGAATAGGTCATAAAATGTAGCTTTTGTCGTTTTTCGTATTTCACCATCTTTAAAAAGCGCAAAAGGATAAGGAGATAATTCATAATCCATGTAGTTTTTGAAATAACAGTAGTGGATCAATTGGAATAATATCATCATCCACTTTGATTTTGTTAGTGGAAGCCAATAAAGAAATTATTTTGTCTTTTATTGATGACTTGACTTCTTTAAAATTTTTGCCTTTTATTTTCTTCATTATTTTTAACCCTTCCTCAAAAACTGAGTAGCAATTCACGTTTTTTTGCCCAGTTGCGAAGAAACCCGCCATGGCACTAGGACGTATATGTCCAGGAAGTAAAGCGTAGCTAAGAGATCAAAGAAAAGTCGGATGATGTTAGGGATGTGTTTAGTTATTTTTTAAATAGTTACTTTCATGCAATTTTTTCTGATACCGCAAGGCGCATTTGATGACCCAGTAAAACACAAAAAAAGATAAAAATGATGACTATTGACATGGTTTACATGATCTAGCAACACTCTATTTTTATAATACCCTTGAGGATGTCAGATGACATGTCAACAAAAGTTTTAAAAACTTTTAAGATCAAAAATTAATGAACTATAAAAGTTTAGAACAAAATTTGTATGGTTTATTGCTCTATAATTTGTTTCAACAGTTCGTACAACAAGAAATAAAAAAAAAATATGTAATTCATATATTTTTTATTTTTAGATTGGGCGACACATTTGGAAGTTTAATTGTGTTATTGCTTTATTATTTTTTTAGCAGTTTGCAACAAGAAATCAATCAAAATCATGTAATTCACGTAATTTTAAACATTAAGATTGGACGACACATTCGGAAGTTTTAAGCTAAAAAAGAAACTTTTTCATACAGTGTGTCCACTTAAGATCGAAGCATATGGGAATCTTTTTTATTACTACCTTTACCAAAAATAGTTATTATTCATAAAAAGTTCTGCATGGTCTAAAACCTAAAATTCAACCATCAGATATCAAATTTTTACAATAGTATACGAGGTATGTCAAATAATCTAAAGAAACTTTTATTTTTGACAAACTCATGCACATTTTTTTCCTAAAATTATTAATAAAAAAGTTTTCCATATGGCGCCAACTGTCTTCGTAAGTTAGCAACATATGGTTAACTTTTTATTATTAATTTTAGAAAACATTTTGATGTACACCACTGGTTCATCTCTCTTTAATGAATTAGAGATGCTGGACAAGTAAAAAAGAGAGGGAAAACGGATAATTCGGAGTGCCGCTGTCGTATCGGAGGGTATATTTGTACATAAACGATACCTATTCATTGACAATACGGGTTCGACTCTCTTTGTCTTTGCTAATTAAAGACGGAGACCAATGCGCTAGTGTAGAGACACCAAACATGTTTAATTTCCAATTTAACCCTTTTAGGACGAATTTTTATTTCTGTTTTACGTGTTGTAATCATTAATATTATTTCATTTCTTAACATTAGAAAGCTTTTTAAGCAGTTTGTTATTTTTTTTAGAATTTTTCAAAATGTATTTAATATTTTTAAAACTGGCACACATATTGTCCCATTAGTCTGTTCTATCGGGACATTACAGCCCATCAGCCCATCAGCCGTGAAAGTTGTAAAATAATAAATAAAAAAATATATAAAAAATTGTATTTTAGTAACTAATTTCACAATAAACAAAGATTTGTAAGTACATATGATAAGGTGTAAAACATATAGTGGGACACCACATGCTCTACAGACTAATCTTGTGCGCTTTTCAATATTGTTTTGTGAGCATCTAGTACATCTCCTCCGCTGTTGTTCAACAATAGGCATGCGATCTCCAATATTCAACATTGTTTTATGCCTCTTCGAAGGTCGTCCAAATGTTGAACGTCTCTTTATACTCGCCTTACTTTTCCCATGTTCAAATAGACCTTCTGTCAAAGACACCAAGAAATTCAAAAATGGTACCTTTTTGCGTTTTACTTCATTATGGATAATGTAGGAATTTACAGCAGTCATCAACATCATTTTGTAAAAAACCTTTTTCCACCATTTGGTAGACTTCCGATCAAAATCGTAGAGACTAGTCAAATGGTCTGTCAAATCAACACCTCCCATATACTTTCATACCATTTTTCTGTGTTCTTTCAACCATGGTTATCTGATCCCCATGACAGTTTCTAATTGCCATGACTTTCTTTGTATCTTGCCATCTAGTAAAAGTTATCCCATTATTTGTACACAAGAATTTGCCTCGATTTTTCTCTTGTTTTTCTCGACTTTTCGTTATATTTTTTTGGTTACTAATACAAGTCCCTACTGCTGCGTATGGTAATGTTTTCATCAACGTTACTGATGTAAAGAATCTATCAAAACAAACTACAACATCTGATTTTCTTATGGAAAAGGTAAGCTTGCATACTACCCTTTCCCCTAGAGTTCCATCTATTTGGTCTTTTTCTTAACCAAGAATTTTAGATCGTATACATATCCGGTTAGAGAGTCGCTTCTTATCCATAATTTGATGCCACGCTGTATGGGTTTTAGTGGCAAATATTGTTTTAAGCTGGATCTACCTTTGAATTTTGCCATGCTTTCGTCTATGGACTGGTAAACCGAATCCCTTTTATCATTCTAATACGTATATTTAAAACAGTCCCAGAGCTCTTTTACGTAATAAATCTTTGTACAGTTTGGTGGTTTTTCGGGGTAATTAAAATACAATTTAAAAATTAGCAATTTGTACCGATCGCGCGATATTGCATTTTTAATTTTTGTATTTCCCATAGAAGGATGTTTTGAGCAATAGCAGTTCAAGCTTGGCAGCACCACAGTTTATAGCTAATTAATCAGTTCGCTCACTCTGCGTCGGCACTTTTATTCTTAATGTTCCTGTTTATACACTGCGCAACTCGGATTTGTATCCCTGGCGCATACAGAATCAAATCATAACCAATACAATATATGACAACCGCCGATATTCAAACAGCAGTCTTCTGCGCATCCTGAATTTGTATCCCTGGAGTGGATATTATTTTGGAACATTCAACTGGTCCAAGTAAGCTAACTGATTCTTTTAAACTGTGGCAGCACATTATAAGCCATTACTAATATGACACCAGTTATCATAATTTCGGAATAGTCAGTAAATTTTACTTTCTTTCAATAATTTTAAGCCTCTCATTGGGATATGAACATGTACAAAATTTTTGGGAATAACTGCAAAAATACTTCCACTACTGTTTATTGGCTATTTATACAGTTCAGGAGGATTTCTGTATCCCTAGCAAGAGGCAGTTGAAATCGTGGAATATAATTTTGCGGAACTGAAGACCACATTATCGTGCTTGATGCAGTTGAGGGCCCAAGCTGAGGACTTGTAGATGCAATTTGAGGAAACAAAGTACTCTGACGATTCGCATCACCATTATCGCTACCTGTATCTTCAGTTTCGACGAGTTCGTTATTTTCTGATTGAACATCACCATCGCGCTCAGACTCGGCTTATGAAAACGATTTATACCAATCTGGGTCTTCATCACTACTATTTTGGTAAGGATCAGTATCACTTTCGGAGAAATCAAGATTTTCAGCAATTCTTTCAAGCTCAGCTTGAACTAGTGGTTTTTTTCTATTCATCCTGAAAGAAAAAAAACATTCATAGGTCTCGTGGGATAAATTATCCCACCAATAAAGCCTGTTGGGACATAAAGTCCCACAAAAAAAATCGGAAAATTTCGCATCAAGAAATACGTAAAATATGTTCAAACTATTATAAATGTCGTAGCCAAATTGTAAAACCTGCCGTTTTATAAAATGTCTAGACATTTTATAAAAGGCTGCCAGATTGTCAAATTCTCGTTTAGTATTCATTATTTCCATATGTGGCTAGTCAGATTGTAAAATTCCTAGGCGTTTTATAAAATGACGGTCAACACGCGGTCAGTTTGTCAAATGTTTAGGATTATCTTCTATTTGACATTCTGGCGGCTGAAATGTTTTAGTTGTTTTGTAAAATATTAATTTTATTTAAAAGTTAAGGCAATCAAAATTTTTATGCCCCTTCCCCCTGTATCCGGCCTTGGGATTTAATGGGTTATACAACATAATAATATAACTAATATTTTACATATTTTTTTAATAAATAGAACAAATGAAACGAAATAACGAATGAACATAAGATATTTAAAAAATAACTTAAATACAACACTTCCTAAGCTCAAAAGAACTAATAAACATTTTTTTATTTATTAGAACATGGACCACTGAAATAACACCTACTATGGCATTTCCCCCGTGCCTTGAAACAAAGGCATTTTTTGTGTGTACACTATTGAACTCTACTTTTACTAGGTTTTCACTGGCAATTTTTAAAACTTTATCCCCAAATTAAAAAAACCTTAGAAATATCTTCTCTTAACGTAATACTGGTACTTTCTAGTGTAACGAATGGATTTAAGTTTGACGTACCAACTGAGTTAATAAGTTGGTCTCTAGAAAACTATCGATTTAGGTGCCCATGTTCAGTTCCTATTTGGTATACTCAATTTCGTACATCAAGAATAGTTTCTATCAAAGCTTTAGGGTCAAGCGGACTCCTGCCACATTTTGGAACAGCTCCCCACCTGCAAATCTTTCAATTTTCTTTTTGTGATTTGGCCTTTAGACCCATTCTTCCCCCGGCTCAAAGGGTACGGGCGGGGACTTTTGATATGTTCACCGCATACTAGTCCAACAAAAGTTACGGTGTCAAAAATTGTGTTCTAAACATTTCCCTCTATACCTTTTCATTTCCTGCACTAGATCCTATATGGAGGTATTTAAAGAATTGAGAAAGAGTCTAAAACCGTGTCTGGCTCGAACTAGTACCTCAAATTGCTGTCTAGAAATTTCGACAGTCCATGTAATCATGGTCTAGCGGTAAGGGCATTTGTGTACAGACAAATATGTCTGGGTTCGAATCCTGAGGGCTACAGGCTTTTATTCAAATCTCTAGCAAGTATTTGTTTTCATCTTTGGGATTCGAAGATGATTTTCATAATTCGTAGGGGTATTTTTGAGATTTGTTTTCGAATTTTAAAAATTATTTAATTTATATACATATTGTTATTTTTTTATTCTGTATCATAGGCATCAACTGGTATAATTATTAGTTTCATGTTCTGTATAAGCTTTATTACAGTTTTCCAGCGCTACTTTAGGAATAGCACTGTTATTTAGAATCCAATAGATTATGGTCAAGTGTGGATCCGAAAGTCCTGACTAACCACTAAGCCACCACCCCATAATACATATTAATGGTTTGGAAATATTTCTATCACGAATCGGTAACCTCTGACAGAACATACTACGGCGGATCCACCATTTTCTAGAATGAGTAATAGATTGAACGGTTACTTCAATTGAGCATGACTAGAATGGGCTTAAAAGAAAAATGGAGGTCGTAAAAGGCATAAATGGAGAGGAATTTAAGAGATTAGAATAGGACCGGATTAATAAAAAATGTTGATCGTCGAACGCATTTAACAACGTTTGTCAAAAATTGGCTTTGAAGAAACTTAAGTATCGGTATTTCTGGTAAATTTTTAGGTTATATTCACAGGTCCAAATCCTATTTTGTTTTTGTTAATTTAAAATGTCCAAAGTAAAAAAGATATTGCTGCTTTGTAAGATAATTTCCCAAAGAGAGGAAAACAAACTCTTCTGATTTTCCTTTACAACCTCGCTAACCAAGTAATCAGTTGTGTCATTTTTTTTTTATTACTTTAGGAAGATATATATTTAAGTTTTATTAACCTTTATGTGACTAAATGAGTACCCTGATACTCATTCAGCTTTTAGATATGAATATTTATTTTGTTTAAATCCATTCCGTGACATTTCCAAGCTAGGTTATTTTAACAAAATATTTAAATTTGTGTTTTATTTTTTTTGGCGATTTTTGAAATTAATAAGGGCCAAAATTTTATGACCTGCAAATGACGGTATGGGTACCCTGGTACCCCTATCAGTTTTAAATGCAACTCAATGTTTTATAGCAAAAATTAAAACTCAAAATTTATCTGGTATTTGTTTATTGTGTAAATACTATCAATATATGTGAGGTCAGATTTTTTATTGGCTACACTTTTTGAAGCAGGATTTACACGCTTTACGGGACTTCCTCTGTCTGTGGTTTAACTCTCGACAAACTTGACACATACCAACCACCATAATACGTCCAGAAGGATCACGCCATGGTTCTTCCCTTTGTGGAGCAACAATGGGATCGACTATTTGCCGACCAAGAACCATTTCTAGTGACTGACGTGTGAAATAATTACCGACAACTTTTGGAATAAGGGAACGCATTTGAATGGCAGGCAAGCACAGGTCATTGGCAAGGTTGCTCTAAAATTTAAATTGTGTTCCTGGTAAATATAGTAAGAAGCCAAACCAACCACGTCAATCATGTTAAAAAAAAGCTGATGACCACCGATGTGTTTTACGTGTTACTATATACTCGTTTAGCGTCTTATCCATAATGTCAACGCCTCTTTTTGTTTTATTTTAATATATTATTATCTTAGGCTTTGCAACTTGACCTGTTGTGTGCATCGTTAATAAAAGAACAACAGATTTGTTTTGATTTGGAACATAGGAACATAATGTTTCATCTTTGTTGAATGCGAAAATGGTTCAATTTATAGGTCTATCTTTAGATGGCTGCATATTAGGAGGTAAAAATGCTTAATTTTTTTTAAGAGTACCTACCAAAGTCATATTTCATGAATTCAAGAATTCAAAGTACGAGCCAGTTGCAAACTTGTAAAAAAGTTGTCTTCCCGATCCTTTATGCTTTGCCACTAGATCCAAAACTGTACGCTCGCCGACATTTACCTGACGTTCACCACCTAGCGGGTTTTCAGTATACAGTTGACCTTGAAAAGGATGACCATTTGTTGAATTGTATACCCAAAAAATTTGTATACCATATTTTGCTGGTTTTCACGGACCAATTGTTCGTCCACAGTTATAATTTCTTTTGGCTTGTATTTTTTTGTTTGAATTTAGCATAATTCAAATATCTTAAATTGGTGCAGCTTTATTGCACGCAAATAAGATAAACCTTAAAATTTTAAGTAGGTGATCCTGTATTTCATCTAATATTTTTATAAAAATACCTTATAAAAATTAAATTTACTTTTTAAAAAACAAAATATAATTAGTAACAACGCCTATTTACTTCTTATTTAGAATAAAAGTTTATAATTTTGCTCTTTTGTAAATTTATGCATTATGAAATCTGTTTTCTAAAATATTATATATTTGATGCTTAATTTTTATTGAAACCCCTTAATGCAGATCTAAAGTATTCATCCCAAAGGATCATAGCGGCTTTATGTCAAAACGTTAATAAATATTTAACGCTGAAAACGAATATATGTCTTATTTTTCATAACATTGGGACTTCACGATACATCGTGGCATTTTCAGCTTGAAATTGAATAACTAAAACACTTGCTAATAACACCACAATCTAAGGTCATATCTTTATATAGGCCAACTGTTTGTTCCATATATTTTTATTTTCTTGTTACATTTTTCTACAAATCAAAGATTACCATTAAATACTGTTAAAACTCAGAATATTGTGTTTTAACTTGAAATCTTCCATATGATGAAGTTATTTCCTACCATGACACTGTAAAATTCGAAGTAAAATATCTAGGTACAATGTTAGATAAAAACCTTTATTTTCTCAAATTAATAAATGAATAATTTTCTTTTTTTTTTCATTTTCTTCTTCTCTTCCTCCTTCCTTTTCTTCTTTTTCGTCTTCTTTTTAATTGCACTCTTTACTAGAATATTGGAGGGGTCATTTAACATAAAAGTAATATTTATGTGCCTAATATCATATAAAGTGATCCAAAAAAAGTCTCTAATGGAAAAGTTAGATAGTTATTACTAGACATAGGAATATGTGCACCCAAAAAGTAGTTAAATATGCGCATATACAGTGTGTCTATTTAAGTTGGAACCATATGGAAAACTTTTTTATTATTGGTTTTGTGAAAAAATGTATTCCTGCATTCTCCAAAACTGAAAATGCAACCATCAAATATCAATTTTTTTAAGCTGTATACGAGGTTTACCAAAAAAATATGAATATTACTCAAGAGTAAAGTACTTTTATGTTCTACAATACAGAAGAATGTTATGAAGTTAAGTTATTTTGAATTAAAAGTTATATTCAAATATGCAATTTCAGCCATTTAGCATTAAAATTCAGGTTTGGTGATTTAATTTATAACTACAAATAATTTATAATGTAAAATGTAAATAATCACCTAACCTGAATTTTCATGCTAAATGACTGTAATTGCATATTTAAATATAACTTTTAATTCAAAATAACTTTACCTTATAATGTTCTTCTGTATTGTAAAAAATAAAGGTACTTTACTCTTGAGTAAAATTCATATTTTTAGACAAACCTCGTATATAGCTTAAATAAATTGATATCTGTTGCATTTTAAGTTTTGGACCATGCAGAACTTTTTATCAGGAATACATTTTTTCACAAAACCAATAATAAAAAAGTTTTCCATATGGTTCCAACTTAAGTAGACACACTGTATATGCCGCAAAATACTTTAATATATGCGTAAAAAATTGAAAAATATGCAAAGCATATGCAATAAGAGTAATTTGTTATTTGATCGAAATAATTTATTAATATTTATTATTTGTTTTATTTTACAATACCCCTAATACAATACTTAATAATTATTTATTTATTTATTAACTAATTTTATTTACAAATCAACATTATTATAAAACGAATTAACAATTAGATGTTTTTCTAAATTATCTGTATTAAATGATTGTCTCCTATCAGTAAGTATGTACTTGTACAAAGAAAAACTCCTTTCGACATCTACAGAAGTAATAGGTGCAAACTTAAATTTTCCTGAAATATCTGGATGAATAGTATTAATATCTTCAAAGTTACCAAAATGAATATAAGCAAGGTTTTTTAAAACAATAAATCCCTCAGTTTTTAAAATTACATTTGAAAATTTATGAAAAATCATCTTTCCAATATCGCCCTGGACATTTTTACACTCTGATTCAAACGTCTTAATTAAATTTACGGAAGTCACCAAAGGTAAATTTTTTTGTTTTAATTCTACTATAATTTTGGGTACAAATGCATAATTTTTTAAAAACACTAATTGCTTTGGTAATATGTTATTTTGAAATAACTTCTTTGTATTAGATATTCCCTTAGATGAATGATCAAAATCAAATAGGATTTCTTTAATTTTTTCATAATTATCTGCGTAAAAAAAGGCAGCCTTAAGCCAGGTACCCCACCGTGTAATCACAGGTTCCGGTGGCATCTGTAATTCAGGAAATTTTTCTTTGTACAATTGAGTTGTTAGAAATATATATAAGAAATATATTTTTTACATTACTAATTAAATCATTTATTAAAGGAAAGTTAGACCTAATTTCTTCTGTAACTCTGTTAAGGCCATGAGCCAAACATGTAACATGGATTAAGTTTTCATAAAACATTTTTAAATTTTATGCGGCTTTTACCATGTACGGGGCAGCATCGGATAACAGCAATAAGCATTTTTCTGTTGGAACGGCTTCCGGAAGAAAAAAGGAAGACAATTCTGTCTAGATAAAACGAGTTATTGTCAAGTTATTTGTTTTATCTAATTGCTTTGAAGCGATTAGATATGGACCAATTTGCATTTCTTCGCGTAATGAACTTATCATTAAATGGGGCTATATATCGACCACAAGAGTCTGTTGTTTCATCCACAATAATGTAGAAATGGTTTTCAACGGTAATCTCACGAATTTTTTCACGAGTCTCAATGTACAAATTGTCAACACCACGTTTGCGTAATATACTTTGCTCTGGAATATTAAAACAGTATTTTTGCAAAAATGATCGGAGATTTGGATTATTTAATCGTATTAAAGGGATATTCGAAGTCACTAAAGCTTTGCATAAATCTTCATTAAAAATAGCTTGTTTACTTCTGACGATCCAGATTCTAAATATTGTTTCAAGGGAAGTTGACTGTGTCTTTAGATTTCTGCTTTGCTATAGGTGAGGGTGTTTTCGCGTGTTGATCGATTTGAAACTTTTTTTTTACATGGAATCTAAAACAAATAAATTCCTGTAGATGTTGAAGTTTAAATTAAATTAAATAAATGCGTACGTTGTAAAGTTGCTCTACTTTTTTTTTAACTGTGAGTTGAAATAATATTTTACTGTCATTTGATTTACCATTGTGAAAGGTCAAAATAAAATATAAAATAAAAAAGTACTTACAATTTTAGGACATGTTTTACAAAACACCTGGTTATCACCTTCTACAACAATATCTGAATAATATTTTACCCACGACTCAATTAATTTTGCCATTTTTCCCACTGATTAACGCAACACAACAATAAAGACTGAAATGAAGTTGAAAGTAGAGTGAGTCATTTAGAAATTTGAAGATATTTAGCAAAATTTGTTTATAATTTAATCCTCTCAAGTACCTACACCATTAACCGTAATTTATTACAGGGAAAAGTTAATCCTTCAAAATTTTAGGAAATCGACCTGTAAAGGCATTTCACAAAATATTATTTTGATCCAAAACTCATAATTTTAATATGTCCAGCCAATTAGTACGTCAGATGTATGTCAAAAAATTAACATTCAAAATCAAAAATTGTATATATATGCAACATATGCAAAATATGGCGTTTTGCATATATTCCTAGCTCTAGTTATTACAGACATTACTCGTATCTATCTTTGTTGGTCATTGTCTACTCTAAAAACATTTTTGTATTGTTAAAATATGTGCTTTCACCTTAAGTCTGTTCTGGTTCTTCAAAAATAGATTGAGAACGATTAGTGGACTAGTTGACCAGTGGACAGTTTAATAGTTGCAATAATTTGGAAATCAACTGTTTTACTGGTTCTCAGACGGTTTGCATAAATTTTAAAGATACTCGAACAAACCTATTATGTGCCATTAATAATTTTAGTCTCTAACTCATTTTTACTTTCCTATCTGTATACAGATATAAGGAAAGTATAGGAATCATGATTTTTTTCGACCTCGAGTTTTTGACGGATTTTTACGTTTCGAGGTCCCCTGAATCCGTTTTGACTATTTTCGCGATGATGTCTGTGTGTGTGTGTGTGTGTGTGTCTGTGTGTGTGTCTGTGTGTGTGTCTGTGTGTGTGTGTGTGTGTGTGTGTGTGTGTGTGTGTGTGTGTGTGTGTCTGTATAACGCATAACTCATGAACCGATACACATAAAAACACCAAATTTTAAACTTAAGCTATGTTTCAGCGTCCAATGAGCTGATTAGATTTTGGGCAGAGTCGGAACATCTGGGGGGGGTACTTTATAGGTGGTCATTTTTATATTTTATGGAATATATTCGTTATTTACGTTTGAAGAAGAAAATTCTTTAAATAAAAGTTACTTACAATATTATTATCTATAATTTTTGTTCCATATAAAATTTTCCTAAAATGGTCCGTATTCGAGAAATTTGACAAAATGTAAAAAAAATAATTTTTTATAAAAATTGTTCAAATAAAAGTTGTTTGTAATATAATTCTCTATAATTTTTATTCCATACATAATTTCTCTAAAATGGACCGTATTCGAGATATTTGAGAAAATGTGTAAATTTCGAAATTTGAAGAAAACTCAAAAACGGATGAAGAAAAAAAATTTTAAACTTAAGTTTTATTTCGGCCTGACGTGAAATGATTAGATTCTGGACAAAGTCGGAACATCTGGGGGGGTACTTTATGGGAGGCCGTTTTTATATTTTATGGAATATATCTGTTATTTATGTTTGGAGCAAAAATTGCTCAAATAAAAGTTACTTCTAATATTATTATCTATAATTTTTGTTTTATGTAAAAATTTCCTGAAATGGTCCGTATTCGAAAAATTTGACAAAATGTGCAAAATTCTGATTTTTATGAAAATTGTTGAAATAGAAGTTGTTTGCGATATCGATCTCTATAATATTTGTTCATACATGATTTTTTTAAAATGGACCGTAATGGAAAAATTGTAGGAAAAGTGCTAAATTTAAATTTTTCAGTATTTTCATTTTCAATGAATATCTATAGAAAAATGTTTCGCGGTAGATGTATGTGGACAATGTATATATTTAGTTTATCCTCTAAACATTTATAGAGATGCTGCAATAGGTTGTACAAAATAACCTGAAAAAGCCTGTAATAACTAGATAGGAAAGTCATGTGTTGGACACATCAGATTTTTAATTTTGTAAGTAGCTTGTTTTATTCATGCCATTTCCATAGTATATATGTGTAATTAAACAAATATATAAATAAACTTTAGAAACCTAATTTATTAAATAATATAGAGGCACCTGCTGGAGCATTTTGAGGACCGCTGGGGCGGTATTGGAGATTAGAGATCAGACAAACGACAAAAGAAGTTCTTTGAAGCGCATCAAATGCGTCGGACTGTTGGACCGAAAGGATTGTCGGACCGAAAGTCCATCGTGCGGGCTTCGAATGTATCGGTGAACCGCGGATCGCCTCTCCTTCTCGAGTGTCCTTTTCGGACTTTGGTCCTGCCCCTTTGGCCTCCATGCATATGTGCTTCTTTTGTCTCTACTTTACAATTTTCACTACGGATGAACTTCTAATATTCTAATTGTAATTCTAATTCGGACCCGGTTTGGATATCTGGATATTTGCACAAAGAATAAAGGATTCATTATTCACAAAGTTAAATCAAAAAGTAAAGCTTTTTATTTGGCCGATAAGGAAAATATTGACTAATTTTTTCCACTAATAAATGAGATGGCTTTTCTTTTATTCGATAGGTCTGTTGATTAATATTCTAAATTAATGACACAGAATAGTCAGTGGATAGTTGCTGAATATGAAGAACTAGAGAGAAGGATTCGAACAGACATGCGCTCGATGTAGTCAGTGGTCATAAAAAAACTAATGCTAATTGAGCTATTAGAAATCATCGTAATATATGACTTTTAATGGGGATTTTACATAATTTTGGATTATTGCTGAATAAAGCAAAAAAATATTATTGCATTTAATTTAATTTTATTGGATACATTATTTAATATTGTCCAAACAAAATGCAAAATAACGATGATGAAGGTGAAATTAGTCTGGTAATTATTTTTTGAGTTAAACCTAAATTGTACTGAAGACAAAATATATCACATTCTGTATCTGTAACGTGTGGAGGGTGGGTAACCCCACGGCACTTAGGCCTCATTAGGCACATTGTGCATCCTCCTGAGATGATAGGCACCTCCTAGCTCGTGAGCCAGCCTACAGATTTAATGTAGTTGACAACGTCGCCAAGAGGTGCTTCTCTTATATCGGCCGGAGTTAGCCGATACTCGTTGAACACAAATCTTCTAATAAATGAGAGCGTCGAGCAATTGTAAAGGATATGCTCGATGGTCTCATCTTCTTGTTCGCACCCTCTGCAGAGTGCGGATTCTGACAGCCTCATAATATGGAGATGCCTTCGTACTTGGCAATGACCAGTCAGAATGCATGTGACTAGGTGCAGATCCTGTCTAGTCATAGTCAAGTATTTGTTTGGTGCATTGTTGTCAGGATAACTGAAGAGCTCCCTAGCAACTCTGCAGTTTCTTGTTTCATCCCATATTTCCTTGAATTACACAAGGGAATGTTCTTTGATTGGGTCTGTCACTACGGATCAGCAAGACGGTTACCTTTCGATGTGTCGTAACCTTTAATCCATCTTAAGGTGACAACATTGCTGATGGATACTTCGGCCAAAACTTCGTGACATTCTAGTATTAATCCTGAATAAATTCGTGGTCTGTTCAGGGTGAGTAGTGCTTATCTGCTATCTGTATAGATGAGCATGTTCCTTCCAGTGATATTGTTACTGGTTATTTCTTTTGCTGCTATGAGAATCCCGTTACCTCTGTTTGAACTACACTGGCACTATTGCTCACAGCCCATTTTATCTTTAGGTTTAAGAATCTGGAGTATATTCCACATCCTGAGCCTTGTTTTGTTTTAGAACCGTCGGTGTAGATATGAATCGTACTTGCCACTTTCGGCTCTTCTATTTGTTCTATTATAACTTTATATGGCTTATAAAAGATATATTTCGGTGGGATGAAGTCCGTGTTCGCTTGAAGTAGTGGGAGCGTATCGAGCGCCTCCTGCCAAAAGTTACGTCTAGCCTCACCAGATCCTACATCAGGTTCTATTCTGACCGTGCGGAGGCGTGTCATTGTCGTCAGAGCATCCTCCTTGATGTAAATATCAAGGGGAGTGAGACTAAGAATGACTTCCATGGCTCTAGTCGGTGTTGTTTTCATGGCTCCTGTTATGTTGAGACGCTGTTCTTTGAATTTGTTCTAGTTTAGGGATAGTTGTTAATTTTTGCGTTTTCGGTACCCAAACAACAGCACCGTATGTTAGCATAGGTCTTATGATAGCCGTGTAAGTCCATTCGACAACTCTGGGGGAGAAAACCTAGGTGCGCCCCACGGTTCGGCGGCACTGTTCATAAGAAATGTATGCTCTTTTAACTCTGTTTTCTAAATGCGAGTTCCATAGTTACTTTCTGTCAAAGGTGTAGTACTTTACCTCTGTTGCAAAGTTCAGTTTTGTGTTTTGGAGTTCTGGAGGTTTTAATCCCATTTTCATCATCATCATCATCATCATTGCATTCTTTCGCAGAGTATGTTCTCAAAATTTCTTGTTTGCAGAATGACCAGGTCATCTACATATGCTATTGTGTAGTAACTGTCATTATTGAGGCGGCTGATGAGGATTTTGAAGACCATATTCCACAGTAGAGGTGAGCACTCCTCCCTGTGGACATCCCCTCGCAACCAAGCCTCTTATATTCACATCTTCTACACTTATGTTTACTGCTCTCTTTGAGAGTATGTTATGTATCCACCCACTAACCATTTGTAGAAAATTCCTGTTGGGTAGTGAGTGTATTATCTTTGGGAAGGTGGTTTTATCAAAAGCACCTTCTATGTCTATGAAAACACCCAAGGCGGATTCCTTATTGTCCAGGGATCTTTCTATCCGGCCAGCAACTAGATGAAGGGCTAAATCAGTAGATCTGCCTGGGGTTTATGCATGTTGGTTTGGGTGTAGTGGTGTTGTTGTAATCACCGCGTCCCTTATGTACTTTTCGCATAGCCTTTTCAATGTATTCATGGAAAACGATGTCATACTAATTGGTCGGTATGTTTTTGGGACAGTGTAATCCATCCTTTCAGGTTTGGGTATAAATGCCACTTTTACTTTTCTACATTTTTGGGGGATATACCTCAAAGCCAACAAGCATCTGACTATACATACCAGGTGCGGTATCCTTTCAGACCCCACTGAAGTAGGGCTGGACAGATACTGCTAGGTCCTGGCGATTTAAATGGAGAAAAGTTGGATATTGCCCATCTTATTTTTTCATCGTCTACAATGTGTTTGGCAGTTTGCCAATCATAGATAGTTTGATTGTATTTTTCCTTTACCCAGTCCGCCACGCCTGTGATGACCGGGTCAGAGAAGTGTGTTGACAGCAGAAGTTTGATGTTATCTTCGAGGTTGGCAGTTTTCGTGCCATCCTCTTTGATTAGCGCTCCAATGCTTCGGAGTGGATGTTTTAAGAGAGCTTTTTGAAGCCACGCTGCCTGCGGAAAATCTTCGATTACTTCGCAGGAGGATCTCCATGCATCTCTCTGTTTTTGTATTCTCTGAGGTGAGATTTGTAAGTATCCCGGTCCTCTTTCAGTTTTGTGGTTCTTGCCTTATTAAAAGATTTCCTAACCATTTCCAACTCGTGACACCACCATGCGGTAGTCGTCTGATCGTGTTGAACCCGCCTCAGAGGACAGGATTTCTTATAGGCATTGTTTATTGTGCTTTGGATAGTGTTTTTAATACATTGAAACAAAAACAAAAAAAAAACAAAAATTAAAGGAAATGAGAAAGTCCGTCTCACATAAACTTTAAGCTACCGTTTCCCTCCTAAAAATAACTAGTCTCTTGGCTAATACCTTGTTGACTACTTGCACTTCCTCAAACACCTATAATGTACAAGAATGTAGGTAACACATCTAACAAGTATCATTAGAGACTAAAGTCGAGATTAACAAATTCTTGCTGATGAGTAGGACTAAGGACTAAACCGCTCCTAAAATGACGTTATCCTTAGGAAGAAAAATAAAAGCTAAAGTGTTGCTGCTATTTAACATTTAAAATACGAGTTCAGATGCATATGAATTGGACCAAAACAAATGTGCAACACAATTTTATTTTTTGAATAAAAAAAAAATGTATTCTTCTTAAATGTTAGAAGAATAGAAATAAATTATTTAATTTAAAATATTGATGAGCGGAAAAATGATCGAAAGTCAAAAGGTCGAAAGAGACAAAAGATTGAAACCAAAAAGTTCTAAATTAGAAAAAAATTATAGAACATGCATTTTACCGAAATTACAAATCATCGAAATCAGATATGATCAAAATCACATAGGTATGTTTAAAATTACTAATGATCAAAATGATATGTGATCAAAATGGTATAAGATCGAAAGTATTATATTACAAAATAGAGGACTTCTATACAAGGGAAGTGCAACCAACTTGACAAAATAAAATTGACATTAATGACATAAGAAATCGGGTCGCATTTTTTTTTTCAATTTTTGGTTTTTCTCATCTACTTTTATGCCATTTATATACCATGTTGTACCCGTAACGTAAAAAAGACTTCATTTTAGGGAATTTTACATTTAAAGGTTGAAGACATTTATCAATATCAGTTGTCGATAATGTCAAAACATAGGCGTAGCATTGCGCCTTATTTTTTTTTTATTAGTAATAGTATATCTGTGTTTCTCCCGGTTTTTTAAAACATTTTTTTTATTGGTTTATATACTTATGTCAAATTCAAAAATGCTGCTGCTACAAATACAAGTTTCATACAGTATACAACCATATACGAAACTAGTTACGTTATGCCCATCTATGGTTACGTCTGTATTCTATTATCAACATAATTGACAGCTGACACTGACAAATTTTTTTAACCTTTAAATGTAAAATACCCCTAACTAAAAAGTGTTTTTTACCTTACGAGTACACCATGGTGTGTAAATGGCATAAAAGTAGATATAGTAAACTAAAAAACAGCCTCTTTATATGACCCGATTTCTTATGTCATTAGTGTCAGTTTTATTTTGTTAAGTTGGTTGCACTTCCCTTGTATAGAAGTCCTCTATTAGTAAATTAGTTGTTTTTTTTATGTTTTTAATTTCGTGTATAATTTTTTCCTCCAGGCCGCTCAGGTTGGTCAAATTAGTTAGGTTTTTTTTTTTTAGTTTTGCTCGTATAATTTTTTTTGCGTCTGAATATCTGCCTTATTTTTGTTTTCTTTTGTACTTATAGATCTTTTATTCGTTTTTATACTGAATTTTCAATTATATTTGAACTTTCGACAAATCAAATTTTCGATCATTGTATTTTCGATGTTTTTTGTTTATTATTTCCATTAATTTTTTTTTTCTATTTTCGATCATACAAAATAGGTATTTCAAACAAGATGCTGCAGCAACATATATGATCAAAACAAAAAACACTTCAATACCTTAAAGAAATTTCCGTGTTCAATCAAAGAATTCCGTTTACGAACAAGGATTTCCGTGTTTGAATACGGAATTCCTTATTTTAATATGAAATTTCGATTACAAACAAGGAATTCCGTGTTTGAATACGTAATTCCGTGTTCAAATACGTGTTTGATCAAGGAGATTCCGTGTTTGAACACGGAATTAAAGATTTACCTTTTCGTACAAGAAATTCCGTATTCCAACACGGAAATCAGTAATTCCATATTCAAACACGGATTTCTATATTCAAGCTATATTTTTTAATTGCATATTTAGAGGATGTTCTTGGAAGACTTGGGAAATTCGAGCAGGAGGTATACAGCTCCTCATAATTTGTTCCAAAATACTTGAACGATTTTATCTTAAATTAACTTTTAAGCACTTGGAAGCTGAAGGGTTGTGGGGGCGCAATAAAAACGATTGACAGCGAAACGTTCGATTTTTGGTTTCTATACACGACGAACATAATTATTTGTCCATTTCTATTTAGAAGTGGATTTTGTTTTTCAGATGCTCATATTTTGGTATAGATTATTTTTTTTTGAAATATGACGTCATCACCAGTTTTTTAAGTAGCACCACCATTTTTTGATAGTACCATTTATCAGAACAAAAGCAAACAAATTCTTAACCGGTTCCCATTTATTCACTTTTTTCTAGAGATAACTAATAATTGGATTTGAAAAACACCCTTTCACTTTACCTCTCTCTTATCATCAGGACTAGAGAGAAAAGGAGGGTAAATTTAAACCGCTATACAGGGCGTTATTTTGATCTGATTCAAATAAAATATGGGCATAAGAGACTAGACCCTAAGAAATAAGACTGACCTGGAAATGAAATTGAAGGAAAACTATTATGCAGGGACCAAAGAGGGCGAGACTTTTGGTACTACTTACCATCCCTCTTTACAAAAGTCAGCAAAAGTAAAAATCTGAGGATATTCAAAGAATTCGTATTTAACCATCCCTCCCCAAAAATTCCCAAGTCACCCAAGAGTAACCGGTAAATACAGTTCATCAAATTTCTAGAGGTGTTCGACGCCCAGACAGAGAACGCGCTACGTGTGACTAAGATAGCTATTGTACAGTCTGCTAAACAAGTTATTTTAAATAGTTTTTAATATTTTTAGGTAATTCAATTTTAAAAGTGTGGAATAGTTTAGGGATTAAATTGGTCTGATTGGACTTTCTTAGAACGTTTTTAAAAGCAGCTAAAGATAGTATGTAGAATTGAAAATAATTATTATGCCGTAAAAGGTGTTTTGGAATTCCTTCAACCTTTTGAAATTGAGTCAGAAAATATAAATTTTATAGGATAGCGGAAAATACCTATAATTTTTTTGTAGGCCTTTGTAAATCGTGGAAATAGTTTATATTTTATTTCTACCTTATTAAGGAAAATGGTACCTATTATTAATAACGGTTGTTTCTGAAACATTACTAAAATTTTCGAAATTTTGTTTTTCTACAAAATAATAAACTATACTATTTAGAAAAAAATTTATTTCTCTTATAATTTTATAAAAAATAACAGGGGAATATTTACATTTTTTGATCTATTAAACAAAACGATAAATTATCTCGACGAATGACACCATGTTCTAGTACGGAAGCTAGCTTTACATTTTTGTTGGTGGTTTCATGGGTTTCATATTAATTTTTTGTAATTGTAGTTTACACGTACATATACCTCTTAACACTTGTTTGCTTTATTAAAAAAGTGTGTTGTTGTGATTTACGTCGAAATAAGTCAAAAACAACTTGAAACCCCATATAAAATCAAAAAGAAGAAACGGAAAAAAATTGAGCCTGTAAATGAACACAACTCAGAAACAAAAATAGCTATCTAATAATAAAAAAATAAAATTTGATTCTTGTGCAGCTTCATCTATATCATTAACTGTTTTTGGTTTTTTAATGGTTTTTCTTGGTGATGAAAATTCCGATATCTCACGGTTATCGATTCTTTTTTTCTCTCCAGAAATGCGGACGACAGTGTTTTTAGATACTCCTGTGGCTGCAGCAACACGATCATTTACATTTTTAAATGCTATTGAAGGTGAATTAAAGTTTCCTTCTCTTCTCATAAACTCTGTAACATTGGCTATTATTTCGCGAGATTGACTGTTAATCACGCGGCCTCTTTGCTATTAAACTCCATACTTAGGTTCTATTAAACTGTAATGAGCAAAAAACACAAACGAAAATAAAAGAAATGTTTTAGCGAAATTTACATCTGACATTTACGTCTGAATGAAATAGTGAAATACTTGATGCGCAGAGTGTACTTTCATTGCGTAAATCCGTCGGGATGCCTGTCAGTAGTGTTTTCTCTGTCTAGCCGTCGAAAGCCTCTAGAAATTTGATGAACTGTAGGCCATTTAAATTTATTGTTCGAAAATAAAAATTCGAGTTTTAACAAAAAATTCCTTGTTCGTACACGGAATTATTTGTTTGAACATGGAATTCCGTGTTTGAAAACGGAAATCCGTGTTTAAATACGGAATTTTAAAAATAAAAAAAAAGGTAAAAAATGTGGCCCTTCTACGCTATCGTAAAAAACAAATCTAAAACCAGTATTAATATTATTATAGTAGTGCTGTACGTCAGATCCGGATTTTTTTTTTAATCCGGATCTGATCCGGATCTGATCCGAATTTTCCTACGTCAACAATCCGGATCCGGATCTATCCGAATGCGACAACCGGATCCAAGATACGGATCCGAGATCCGGATCCGAGATCCGGATTCAAGAACCGGATACGCGAACCTTTTATATACTGTTGCCTATTTAGTTTCTTTTTAGAAACATGAATACTCTCCCTTTCCCCGCAGATTAACAAATCAAGACCAAGAAGAAAGAACCGTAGAAAGCTCAAGTGTATTGGATTTCCTTTTCCCAAAACCGTCAGGTACTAAGGAGTTGAATGAAGTTGAAAAATATATTAAAGAACAAGATTTCGACAAAAATAGATATCCATTAAAATGGTAAGAAGCAAATGAAAAAAAATCTTAAAATTATCAAATCTATCGAGAAAATTCCTCTGTATTCCTGCAACCTTCACACCTGGGAAGGTGTTTTGTGTTTTCTACAGCAGGAAATATTGTTCGGGCAAAGAGAAGTTGCCTCTCGTTTGAAAATATAGACATACTAGTATTTCTATATGAAAATAAGAATGTATAGTATCTGCGACAACTCAAAATGTATTTATTTGTTTTATATGCTTCAATAAAAATTAAAATATATCTTTTTGCAAATTATACCTCTTTTGTATGCCTATAACTTATACATTATCATACTTGTAGCTATCTATTAGCTATTGTTTCTTCCTATTTATCCGAAAGTAGGATTCGGATCTTAAATAAGAGTCAGAGAATTCGGATTTGAGATCCGGATCTGAGATCCGAATTTGAAATCCGGATCTGAGATCCGAAATCCGAATCCGGTTCCTATATTTAAATCCGGTGACGGATACATCCGGATCCGGTTTTTTTCTTCAAGGATCCACGATCCGTTAAAAATTCGGATCCGTTCACCACTACCGTATAGCCAGTTTTGCTGGTTTTACATTTTTTTGATAAAATTATTTTGTGGTTGTAGAAAACAAATTGTACTCACCTATCTAAAAGTAATTCTTCATACTCGTAATTTAATGTACTATATCATGCACAAACTTTTAATTATTTAATAATTTCTTGCAAAATGACGAATAAAATTTTTTTCCACATGTACCAAACTGTATATCAAAAAGTATTTACATAGTGTTGTGGATTTGAACGGTCAATTGCCTAAAATAAAAAATACAACAAAACAAACAAATGAAAATCAACAGCACCGCCATAAAAGCTTTTTGATAATTTCAAAGTGGCACTCGATTCTCCAGAATTTTCGTTTGTCCACCCCCCAAAACCGAGATATTTAAAAAATAAAAGAAATAATGCAGATGGTCTTTAGGGACAACCTTAATATATTTTATACGAATTAGACACGACAATCGTTTGTACCCACCTTATTTTTGTTTGTCCAGGCCCAATTTTTGTTTGTCCACCCTTCAAAAAAAATCTGATGTGTCCAACACATGACTTTCCTATCTAGTTATTACAGGCTTTTTCCGTTTATTGTGTACAACCTATTGCAGCATCTCTATAAATGTTTAGAGGATAAACTAAATATATATACAATGTCCACATACATCTACCGCGAAACATTTTTCTATAGATATTCATTTAAAATGAAAATACTGAAAAATTTAAATTTAGCACTTTTCCTACAATTTTTCCATTACGGTCCATTTAAAAAAAAATCATGTAAAAACAAATATTATAGAGATCGATATCGCAAACAACTTTTATTTCAACAATTTTCATAAAAATCAGAATTTTGCACATTTTGTCAAATTTCTCGAATACGGACCATTTCAGAAAATTTTTACATAAGGCAAAAATTATAGATAATAATATTAGAAGTAACTTTTATTTGAACAATTTTCTTCTCCAAACATAAATAACAGATATATTCCATAAAATATATAAACGGCCTCCCATAAAGTACCCCCCCAGATGTTCCGACTTTGTCCAAAATCTAATCATTTCACGTCAGGCCGAAATAAAACTTAAGTTTAAAATTTATTGATTTTTTCTTTATCCGTTTTTGAGTTTTCTTCAAATTTCGAAATTTACACATTTTCTCAAATATCTCGAATACGGTCCATTTTAGAGAAATTATCTATGGTACAAAAATTATAGAGAATTATATTACAAACAACTTTTGTTTGAACAATTTTTATAAAAAAAAATATTTTTTACATTTTGTCAAATTTCTCGAATACGGACCATTTTAGGAAAATTTTGTAAATAACAAAAATTATAGATAATAAAATAAGAAGTAACTTTTATTTAAAAATTTTTCTTCCCCAAACGTAAATAACAGATATATTCCATAAAATATAAAAATGACCACCTATAAAGTACCCCCCCAGATGTTCCGACTCTGCCCAAAATCTAATCAGCTCATTAGACGCTGGAATAAAGCTTAAGTTTGAAATTTGGTGTTTTTCCGTGTATCGGTTCATGAGTTATGCGTTATACAGACACACACACACACACACAGACACACACACACACACACACACACAGACATCATCGCGAAAATAGTCAAAACGGATTCAGGGGACCTCAAAACGTAAAAATCCGTCGAAAACTCGAGGTCGAAAAAAATCATGATTCCTATACTTTCCTTATATCTGTATACAGATAGGAAAGTAAAAATTATAGCAAATTCAAAAATTCGATCCAAATTTCACAGTTTCGCCATAAAAGCTTTTTGATCATTTCAAAGTGGTATTCGATTGTCCACGATTTGTAGACGTTTGTCTAACCAAAATTTTTGTTTGTCCACCCCCCAAAACCGAGATATTTAAAAAATAAAAGAAATAATGCAGATAGTCTTTGGGGACAACCTTAATATAATTTATACAAATTAGACACGACAATCGTTTGTCCACAAATTATTTACATTTGTCCACGCCCAATTTTTGTTTGTCCACCTTTCAAAAAAATTAAAGCAAATTTAAAAATTTAAGCCAAACTTTAAAGCACCGCCATAAAATTGTTTTTGATAATTTTAAAGTGGCATTCGATAGTCCACAATTTGTCCACGTTTGTCCAACCAAAATTTTCTTTTGTCCATCCTCGAAAACCGAGATATTTAAAAAATTAAAAAATTATTTAGATGGTCTTTAAGGACAATCTTAATAGATTTCATACGAATGAAATACGACAATTGTTTATCCACACACTATTTTCGTTTATCCAGTCCTTATTTTCGTTTATCCATCCAATAGAAATAGGTTGTTAACAAACTAAAAATTAAAAATATAAACAGTTATTAATATAAGTAATTCTAATGTCAATTTTATAAAACTAACTATTGCAATCGTTTGTCTATACAGTATTTTTATTTGTCCAGGCCCAATTTCTATTTGTCCATCCTTCAAAAAAAAGTTATAGCAAATTTCAAAAATTGAGCCAAATTTCACAGCACCGCCGTAAAAGATTTTGATAATTTCAAATTGGTATTCGATTGTCCACACATTATTTTTGTTTGTCTTAGGCCTTATATTCGTTTGTCCATCCAACAGAACCAAGTTATTAACAAATAAAAAAATCAAAATATAATTAATTATTAATTTAAGTTCTTCTAATGGCAATTTAATAATACTAACTATATTTCAATCGTTTGTTCACACATTATTTTCATTTGTCCGAGCCTCATTTTCTTTTTTTTATGCAGAAATAAAGTTATTAACACATAAAGGGCTCAAAACAGGAACAATTATAAAAGTATTTTTAATTGCATTTTATTAAAAGAAACTACACAATCGTTTGCCAACAAATTATTTTCATTTGTCCGTTTAAAATAACAACAATATAAACAATTTCTGACATAAGCTGTTAAAGTCAATTAATTTAAGTGAAGAATAATTTACTAAATTAATAATAAATTAGAAAAAAATTACATTATGAATTGTTTATATTTTGGCCTTTTTATTTGTTAAAGACCAATTTGTATTGGGTAGTCAAACGAAAATTGAGCTTCAAACGAAAATAATGTGTGTACAAACGATTGCAATAGTCACTTTAATAAATTACTTTTAGCAGTACTTATATTAATAATTGTTCATATTTCGAGTTTTTAATTTGTTAATAACTTATTTCTGTTGAATTGACAAACGAAAATAAGAACTGCTAAAACGAAAATAATGTGTGAATAAACAATTGCAATAGTTAATTTCATTAAATTGCTATTAGAATTATATATATATTAATAATTGTATATATTTTAAGTTTTTAATTTGTTCATAACTTATTTCTGTTGGATGGACAAACGAAAATAATGTATAGACAAACGATTCTCAAATTTAATTTTAATAAAATCTATTAGGGTAGTCCCTAAAGATCATCTCCATTATTTTTTTTATTTTTTAAATATCTCGGTTTTGGAGGGTGGCCAAAGAAAAATTTTGGTTGGACAAACATGGACAAATCGGGAAAAATCGAATGTCACTTTTAAATTATCAAAAAGTTTTTATGGCGTGTTGTGAAATTTAGCTCGAATTTTTTGTAAATTTGCTATAATTTTTTTTTCAAGGGTGGACAAACAAAAATTGGGCCTAGACAAACGAAAATAATATGTGGACAAACGATTGTCGTGTCTAATTCGTATAAAATGTATTAAGGTTTTCCCCAAAGACTATCTGCATTATTTCTTTTATTTTTAAAATATCTCGGTTTTAGGGGGTGGACAAACAAAAATGTTGGTTGAACAAACGTGGAAAAATCGTGGACAATCGAATGCTACTTTAAAATTATCAAAAAGCTTTTATGGCGGTGCTGTGAAATTTGGCTCAAATTTTTAAATATGCTATAACTTTTTATTTGAAGGATGGACAAACGAAAATTTTTATTGGACAATCGTAGACAAATCGTGGACAAACGAATGGCAATTTATTTTTATAAAAATTTGGATTTGGCGATGCTAACTTCACGGACCTTGCAAAGAGCTCTTAGGCTGACAGAAATGTGGTGCGTTAGGGAAAACCTCTTAGTAACCCCTGACAAGGCACTACTCATAACCTTTACTCGGAAAATAAGGTTGGAGGTTTTAGAAACTCTGTTTGGAGAAAGCTATACAAAATGAACCAAGTAAAATATCTGGGTCTAATCCTAGATAGCAAACTTACTTGGAACCAACACTTACAAACAGTGACCAACAAGTCTAAAATGTCTCTCATTGTAGGGAGACGGGCATATGGAAAAACATAGGGATTAAAACCAAAAATGGTCCACTGGCTATATTTAGCAATAACAAGACCCATGCCAACTTAAGGAGCGGTTGTTTGGTGGCCAAAAGTAAACCAGAAAACAGCACCTTAATACCCTCTCAGGAGTTAAGGCGCTGGCATGCTTTGTATTGCAGGAGCACTGAGAAGTACACCGACAGCCTATATAGAAATCATTCTAAACCTCCCGCCCCTTGACCTAGTCATAAATGGGGAGGCCAGAATAAGCGCATACAGACTGGAAATCTCCAACAACTGGAGCCCAATGGGACATATAAAACATACCAGAATAACACATGAAGTAAATAATTCTATATTAAACATAGAATCAGATTACATGACACTCCTCCTAACCTTTAACAGACTTTTGCAGGTCAACTGCAACTGGAACGAGGTAAATAGGAAGATACATAAATACTTGCTTAGCGTTCCCGTATGGTATAGGGATGGATCTAAAACTAACAAGGAAACAGGCTCTGGTGTACGTAGAGTTAAACCTAAATGCGACATCATCGTCTCAATGGGAAAACATACCAATGTATTTCAAGCTGAAATACATTCAATCGAATTGTGGTACGAGAGAATTTAAGAAGGAAGTACAAAAACCAAACCATTTTAATTCTCTCAGATAGCCAAGCAGCCTCAAATGCTCTTGATTCAAACAGAAAGCTTGTCTGAAACTGCATTGGAATACTAAATTATCTGGCAACCCACAACAAGGTAAAATTAGCGTGGGTACCAGGGCACAAAGGTATCCAAGAAAATGAAGAGGCTGATGAACTCGCTAAAGAGGGATCATATCTACCATTCACAGGAACCGAACCTGTATGTTGGATAAGGAAAACCTCTGCTCGAGAGGCAGTGAACAGGTGGATAACCACAAAACACCAAATTTACTGGCAACAGACAAGAAGGCACACAATTACTAAGCTCATGCTAAGGGGACCAAACCTACGCATTGATCTGAGGCAGTACAACTCGTAAGGCCTCAGATATCCTTTATTGTGGGAATTACTAACAGGGCACTGCTTGCTGAAAGACCATCATGTGATGGGATTACATAATGATCCCATTACATGTAGCCTCTAAAAGGAAGGGGAAAAAACCTTATGCCATGTGGTCTTTGAATAAGAAGCTCTTACTAAGCAACGTTTCATCCTTTTCGGCCTAGAACCGGAAAGAACGCCCCAGGAACACTTGGTAGGGAATTTATTAAGACTAACCAAAGACACAGGACTATGTCAAAGATAGGACCTAAATACGGAGAATGCAGGGGAATACAATAGACCCAAGAGAGCTCTTTCAGAAACAACGGTTTTGTTCGCATGTAGAAAATTCGTACGAATTTTTTCCGTATCTTGGTAGAATTCACACTCGACGGTTTTCTCCTCAGTGAATCGTCTCAAGCAATTGTATTTTATGTCCCTTACATCCTTTGATGAGCTTCATAACTAAAAGACAATATTCAGCGACAGATTACTAAAATGTAAAACTAAATTAAACCTATGGAAATGATAGCTGTGCCACTAAAGTAAAAGAGTTTTATGTTTGTTTCGTTACTAGTATATTATCTACAAAATCAAAAAATATTATATTTTTTTATTATGCCAAACTACTTGCTGTTAGGAATTAAAAAAAAAAAAGTAAACTTTATAATATCAGTTCATAATATTTTCGTTTATGGTCATATTGACGCGTATACAAAAAAACAAAAACCAAACTGCACGCAAAAACGAACGGCATTATATGAAAGCCTGCATAAAGTTTACATAGGTCACTGATAGACGGCGACGGTACGGTACCGTACAATTCAGTCGTTGACACGGTTGCTTTCAAATCGACCGTATGATAAAAATCCGTCTCCGTCCAGTATGAAAGCTACAATTTATTTTATCAGTTTACTATCAACGGCGCACGGAAAAATCCGTACCAATTTTTTCCGTACGGACAAAATCGTTGTGTGACAAAGATAAAAAAAAGGACACAAAATCATGTCACATTGGTGACCCGCCAAAGACTTTCCATTTGGCGAATCTTACAAAAATAAGGACAAACATATTACATTTGTACTCCATATTTCTGACTCAAGTCATTTTATCCTTAAAAACTTGTATTTACTCATTTATAGTAGATTTTAAATTAAAAATAAATTGGGCTGCTCCAATCTGATTTGGCTTAAAGCTGATCAAAAGCAAGAGGCGATATGATGGAGAAATATTAATATTATTTATTAGTTTCATTTGTACTCTTAATAAACTTGTTTTGGAAATAGTTTATTGTTACATCTATTCCTAACCGTAAATATGTGAATATGTCCCTCCTGTATACAAAACTGTCCAATTTAATGTCACTCTTAAAAATGAACATTTATTTAATGACTTATTGGTTTGAAATTAATAGCACGTACACGATGACGTACATCTATTTTCATTTATTATAATTTGATTGTAGGTATGGGTTTCCACCTAAATAAAAAGCCATTAGCCCATTAGACCCATCAAGGTGCGGTAAAAGATTAATTGTGTATGACACATAATTACGACGGTCATTTGTCAGTACCGCAAATCGAAAATTAGACCAACAATATGGTGATTTAATAGAAACATAATTAATAAATGTTTTATATCAGTTTAGGGGTCAGTGTTTGTACTTTATTAATTTGAACCCTTAGTAAATGCGTAATAAATTGTCCTATCAAAAAAGTTTAAGCGATTAAAGAGTAATCGTAATTTCAAAAATATCAGGGTTTTGCAGAGCTTCTGTCTTTCTTTGTATAAAATAAATGTTCTATTGAACAGTTATTTATGATATAAGTGTTAAAAGTGATGGAGATGTGGACAAGATTGCAAAGGGAGCTATTATTAAGCACCTTGTTAACAGTAAATACAAATTTGAGATGTAACTATTATAAAATGTTTTCTCTTTAAAAAAATTAATATTCGAATTAATAGCAATAATTCGTTTATGCCTATGCACATTAAAAACGTTTTCATTAATCTTACTTACCCTGAAAATATTAAAGTTAGTTCAAAAAATTAATTTATAAAAACGTCAATATTTCTACATCTACAGGGTGTTTATTAATTAAGTGCCAATAATTAAGAATGTGAATCCTTAGGTAATTTTAGAAAGAAAAGTTAATATCAAGATATGTCGTAAAAATCTTAATTTTTGAGCTACAGGGTTTTAAAGTTTAAAAAAAAATTACTTTTTTATGAAATTTTGTACACACCTTTTAATCATTAAGGGGGGGAGTAAGGTTAATTCATGCAAAAAAGACACAGTTAAAATCTGTTTATTTAAACTAATGGTACATTAAAGTATAACATGCAAAGAACATTGTGTCAAATTTTCATGTACAAGTATAAAAAAATACGGAAATGGCAGCAATTATTCTGAAGCTTCTCGAAACAAAGTAGAATTGCGGTGCCCCTCCTAACTTGGTGCTGGATTATCAGAAATAAAAAAAATCAAAGTTCTCTCGTTAGACAATCGTTTTCCCCAGGTATCGCTGGGAGGGTTTTACGAAATAGACTAATTTGTTATTAGAAAATAAAAAAATATTAACAAATTTGAAAAAAAATTCTTTAGCGTTACCTCATAACTTATGTACAGAAATAGTTTTTAAAATTTCAAAAGGATAGATGCAGTAGTTTTGAAGTCATGAGGGGCAACGAATTTGAAAACGTGAATTCTGGGAAAAACGCTTTAAAGTTTTGAACACTAAAAAATTTGGAATAAAACGTTCATAAGCGAATTTTATCGGCTTATCTCATACTGAATCATCGAGGCCAGGTCCATAAAGGATGTTGCTATCATTCATAATGTCTAAAGCATCCTTTTGCTTCTGTCTACGACTAATCCTCATTCATGATCCCTTGATCTACTACTGTTTCCAATGTCTTGCATGTAGGTTAGTAAAGCAAAAGAACATGCCAGGCCAATGCTACACTAAATTATATACAGTTCAGGTATAAACACGTTTGTACTTGTATTAAAATTTTTATAAAGAAAGATAGGAGGTAACGTTAGGGATTATATAGAGAGCAAAACAGCTGCCAGGAAGGGACGGCTCCAAGACGAATTTTCGGTGGGAGCCATTGCCTTTAGCCATTCTCTTTTTAGCATATTTTTGAATAAAAGGCTTCTTCTTTTCTTCTTTTTAATTGTCAATGACACTTAAGTGTCGGCACTCAAATAATGAACACTAGGAAAAGGTCTAAACAAAGGAGTAAATGGTAAAAAAACAGAAAAAAAAAAGAAAAAACTTCTGGTAACATCCCCCGAAAAAAAAAACCCAGAGAGGGTCTTTTTCCCTGGGTTTCTTTTTTTTTAAACCCTCGATTAACAGAAACGTGAAAAAGATAACCAGGCAAAAGCATGAGTTTTAAAGATATATAGTGTTAGCAATATTACCTAGAGTCGCCTCTGGTCAGGGAAATAAGCACATACAGATAACGACGTGTGGATCCCCGGTTGTTCGTCGGGGTGATGTTAGTGTTTTACATTGAGTCACACGTCACACAGACACACAGAGTCGGAAAGTAGATTCAGACAAAGCACAATAAACGTAGTTGAACTCTTTGCGCAGAATTACTGGCTACTCGTTACGTCATTACTTGTGTTTTTATATTCAATATTAATACGATTATAGTGGTGTTAACTCATATTTGGATTTTAAATTTTAATTAATTATACCCCCTTAGTTTCTAATAATGAATATTTGCTTTTAAAACAATAATTAACATTATTTTATTTGTACTTTTATTTATAACAACCGCAGCATACTTTAAGCTGCTCGGTGACATTGAACTTCCTCTTTTAATTATACGTTTGACTATAATAGCCGCAGATTACAAGCAAAAAAATACCCAAGACAACCGTTAAAATGTATTCGCTTATCGGCATGATCATCAGATATTGTTACCGGCTATCGTCGTTTGTCGAACATTATTTTAACCGATAATTTAAAAAAACTGACAGCAATTTGTTAAAAGGTAAAACTTTTTAAAAGTCTGTATACTGTTAAGAAGTCGACAACTATTACAATATTCCAGTCAACTCTCGTACCATCCTTAAATGCGAAAAAGAACCAAAAAGCCCTTTCAAAACTAATTAAAACTAATTAATATCTCCACCTAAGTCCAAACAAGAGTTCGGGCTAAGAATATTGTCTTTTGCAGTAAGTACGTCATATATCTCTCCCTCCGTCGTCGTTCTATTGCTGATAATTCCCCGAGATAAGAAAATTTGAGGAAACAAAGTAAACCATAGTTTTTTATTGTCCCTGTTTTACAAGCCACAATCGCAGTAAACCGAGACCGTCCTGGCTACGTAAACAATGGCGGCCGCGTAATAATTCATAATCTATTGTGACGAAGGCGTGAACAGTCTTACCAACTTTACTGACTGAAGATTAACAGCGTGTAATCTTTGGCCAACTTTACATACATAAATATTCCTATATATCTCCCTCAGAGTCGACAAGAAACCCATATCTTAGATATTGTTGGTTTAATCACCGAGATATACCGGACTTTGGCATTATATCGCGAATTCTCTTCGCCCCGCCAGCGTCTTTCTAATGTTCCCGGTACCTTTAGATTCTCTGCTTTATTATGTTCTGACGGTTATTAGGCTTGTCTCCAGGATTTTAAGACAGTGATAACTTGGATCTGTTACGCGCTGGTTTAATAATTTGGAGATGAAATTGTATTTAAAGAAAATGTATACAGGGTGTCTAAGAATATGTGAGAAGTCGCCCGGATTCAGAGGGAACACATAAAACAACATGAGAAGTTCCTATAAATATTTTTTTTACGACATTCCTACGGTCATGCGGGCTCATAAGGGAGGTTTTTTATTTTTAAATTGATTGGTGTTATTTAATACTTTCTTAATATGATAATATGCGGAATATAAATACTGATTTATGAGGGAGAAAAATTATTTTCGCATTCCTCTAATACTGATTTGTAATTCTTCTGAAATTTATAACACATTAGATTAGTATAATAAACATTTTAATGAATTTTATTATGTTTTCATGATGTTTACTATTAAAAATGTCATCCTCTGTCGTTAGGGATGGGTGGGTGGCTTAGTGATTAGTTATGTGATTTAAGTAGTTATAATGTAGGGTTACCAGCTCAATTTGGTAACATGGCCATATGCTAATCATGAATCTGCCATTCTAATAATGTAAGTTTTTATTTAACAAAATCTACTAGGTTACAATACTCTTTCAGCGACTAATACTGGTAATTGCTAATCTTACAATTAATATGGAGAAAAGTGAATTTTGTCGCGATTCTCTTCATTTCCTTGGATTTTTCTTAGATAAGTGTGGTTTAAGGACAGATCCCGAAAAATTTTCTGCAATTTTAAATTATAAAATTCCCTCAAATACTACGGAGATTAAACATCTCATAGGCTTAATAGGTTGGTATAGGAGGTTCCTAAAAAATTTTTCTACAGTTTGTTCACCTATTAATGACTTATTAAAAAATCTGATGTGTCCAACACATGACTTTCCTATCTAGTTATTACAGGCTTTTTCCGTTTATTGTGTACAACCTATTGCAGCATCTCTATAAATGTTTAGAGGATAAACTAAATATATACATTGTCCACATACATCTACCGCGAAACATTTTTCTATAGATATTCATTGAAAATGAAAATACTGAAAAATTTAAATTTAGCACTTTTCCTACAATTTTTCCATTACGGTCCATTTAAAAAAAATCATGTATGAACAAATATTATAGAGATCGATATCGCAAACAACTTTTATTTCAACAATTTTCATAAAAATCAGAATTTTGCACATTTTGTCAAATTTCTCGAATACGGACCATTTCAGGAAATTTTTACGTAAGGCAAAAATTATAGATAATAATATTAGAAGTAACTTTTATTTGAACAATTTTCTTCTCCAAACATAAATAACAGATATATTCCATAAAATATAAAAACGGCCTCCCATAAAGTACCCCCCCAGATGTTCCGACTTTGTCCAAAATCTAATCATTTCACGTCAGGCCGAAATAAAACTTAAGTTTAAAATTTATTGATTTTTTCTTTATCCGTTTTTGAGTTTTCTTCAAATTTCGAAATTTACACATTTTCTCAAATATCTCGAATACGGTCCATTTTAGAGAAATTATCTATGGGACAAAAATTATAGAGAACAACTTTTGTTTGAACAATTTTTATAAAAAAAAATATTTTTTTACATTTTGTCAAATTTCTCGAATACGGACCATTTTAGGAAAATTTTGTAAATAACAAAAATTATAGATAATAAAATAAGAAGTAACTTTTATTTAAAAAATTTTCTTCCCCAAACGTAAATAACAGATATATTCCCTAAAATATAAAAATGAATACCTATAAAGTACCCCCCCAGATGTTCCGACTCTGCCCAAAATCTAATCAGCTCATTAGACGCTGGAATAAAGCTTAAGTTTGAAATTTGGTGTTTTTCCGTGTATCGGTTCATGAGTTATGCGTTATACAGACACACACACACACACACACACACACACACACACACACACACACACACACACACACACACACACACACACACACACACACACACACACACACACACACACACACACACACACACACACACACACACACACACACACACACACACACACACACACACACACACACACACACACACACACACACACACACACACACACACACACACACACACACACACACACACACACACACACACACACACACACACACACACACACACACACACACACACACACACACACACACACACACACACACACACACACACACACACACACACACACACACACACACACACACACACACACACACACACACACACACACACACACACACACACACACACACACACACACACACACACACACACACACACACACACACACACACACACACACACACACACACACACACACACACACACACACACACACACACACACACACACACACACACACACACACACACACACACACACACACACACACACACACACACACACACACACACACACACACACACACACACACACACACAGACATCATCGCGAAAATAGTCAAAACGGATTCAGGGGACCTCAAAACGTAAAAATCCGTCGAAAACTCGAGGTCGAAAAAAATCATGATTCCTATACTTTCCTTATATCTGTATACAGATAGGAAAGTAAAAATAAGAAGAAGGGACAGCCTATAGTATGGACATCAGAAGCTGATGCTGCCTTTGTGAAAATTAAAAAGATGCTTACCACTAGCCCAATACTTGCAAGTTCAGATTATTCAAAACAATTTTTTTTGCAGCCGTCCCGAAAATAGAACTTTCGGTATGATTTATTAAATCGAAAGTGAAACTTTACACAAATCGTACCGAAAGTAGCTATTTTTGGAATGATTTTTTTTACTTTCGGGACGATTTTTTTACTTTCGGAATAATTTTCAATATCTATGTAGGCGGCCTTAGCAATGACATTTACGGAATTTTTATTATGACATCGCTTATCAAAATAAATTTGTTGATAGTTCCACTGTATTTTCATTTTCCGATCCAGAAATGGAAATCGACAACGAAAGTGACGAGGAAATGATTATTCTACATGAAATCAGTGAAGCTGCTAAAGTCGCTACTTATGAATTGTTGCCAGTAAAGTCAAGAGAGAGGTATGAAATGGTCTATAATTTATTCCAAAAATGGCAAGATGATAAAAATTAAAATCTCGAAAGCTAGTACAAGTACTGCAACGTCTAATACTAATTTCAACACAGCCATTTCTGCTAATATTCCTAATACTATTAATATAAGTAATTGTTATAATTGTACATTTAATGTTCATAAGTAATATTTATAGTATCTATCCCTATTATTTTTTAATATTTTATCTAATAAACGGCCGCAGAAAAAATATTGTACGTACTCATCCCGTAAAATATCACTTTCGGGACTTGTTACGTAAATAACTATATTATCCAAACGGGTGCTAGTGAAACCGGAATGTGAATCAAGAATGTGATGGTCTTGAACACCCAATTGCTTATGCTAGTCGTAGCTTAACGACTTGTGAAAGAAAATTATCAATCTATTTTTGGAGTTGAAAAATTTCGGTGTTATGTTGAAGGTACACATTTCCTTTTAGAAATGGATCATTCTTCTTTACAATATCTTTATAAATTGTCCAATCCTCTAAAAGACCATAGCTCGGTTGGCTCTCCGTTTATCCCAATTTGATTTTACTATTAAGCATAGGAAAGGTTGTTCTATGACAGTGAGTGATTCTTTAAGTCGTTCAGTTAATGAGATTTCTATCTTAGATGTTGCAGAATTTAAACCGACAAATGGTATAAATCAATGTTACATAAAATTGATTCATGTTCTGAAAAATATCCCTCTTTCAAAGTTGAAAATAGAATCTTGTATAAACATATTTTTTCTCACAATCCCTTGATATCCAATTTAACTAATTGGAAAATTGTTGTACCTAATAAGAATCGTTCTGAAGTTCTTAAAATTTATCATGATGATGTTACTGGAAGTCATTTGGGTATTTCCAAAACTATCTCTCGTATTTCAGAAATTTATTATTGGCCAAATTTAAGGAAAGATGAATATCTGTTCGTCTTGTAAAAGCACGAATGTACCTTAAGCTGGTATTATGGGTAATTATAAAAATATTAATCATCCTTTTCAATGGTTGTCAATGGACATTATCGGACCATATCCCAGAACAAAGAATGGAAACAAATATGCTCTTATAATAACAGATTGGTTCACTAAGTTTTGTTTTGCTCATCCTATGTCTAAAGCTACTGCAGCTAGTATAACTAAATTTATAGAAACACATATCTTTAATATATTTGGAGTTTGTCAAATTGTTTCTACAGATAATGAAAGTGTTTTTGTTTCTAAAGAATTTAAAGCTTTGATGGACAAATACAAAGTTCAGAAAATAATTTATAATCCTGTTTATCATCCTCAAGCTAATCATACTGAAAGAACCAATAAGACAATTGTCTCAGCACTTCGCTGTTATATACATGATAATCACCGTTCTTGGGATATATTTTTGCCTAGAGTAGTTCAATCCATACATACAGCCAGACATGAAGTCACAGGGTATTCTCCATCCTTCCTTAATTTTGATCGTAACGTTCCCTTTTCTGGAGATTTTTATGGTTTAATTTCAAATAATTCTAATAATATTCCGTCAGTATCTAAAAAATTACAACGTATCGATGACACACAAAATTTACCTAAATTGTTTATTGATGTTAGGAAAAAACTTAAATCAGCCTATGATAGAAATTGTAAATATTATAACTTAAGAAAAAGAGATGTGGAATATCATGTTGGTGATAGATTATGGTAAAAGAATTTCGTGTTATCATCTAAAATTGATAATTTTAATGCTAAGTTTGCACCTAAATACACTCCGTGTATAGTACATAAGTTTCTCTCTAAACTAGTGTATAACATTAAAGACTTAGATGGAAAAGACTTAGGTAATTACCATGTCTCTGATTTAAAAAAAAGTTTCGTTGATGTTCATAACGATTTATCTGAGGATGACGATAATGCAGTCATACCTAACGTTAGTAATGATACTTCTGACAGTGAATAATATATTCTATAATTTAGAATTATATCTCCTTCCTTGATGTCTATACCGTTCCTTTTAATAAGTTAAAATATTGCTAAATTTTTAATACATAATGTCAGACCAGAATATATCAAGCTTTTTATTCTGCTATTACCTACTCGACCAAGTGATACAGTCTGTAGTCAATTGTTTTCTTTTAACACCAATGGAATATATATTGTCAGACGGGAATATTATATCTAGCATTTTATTCTGCTATTACCTACACGATCAAGTAGTACAGTCTGTAGTAAATTGTTTCCTTTACACCAACGGAATATGTATGAGTTAGACCAGACATTACCTTCTAACTTTTAATTGTCTGCTACTGCTTATTTTTTTTAAAGCAATACTGTCTGTAACAGCTACCTTAAATTTTGGTAATATATATTAGATTTTTTCTTTTTTTCTCTTGATTGGCAGTAAATCTATATATTGTTATTAAATTTGAGTAATATTTTAATTTGTTTACCTTTTCCTTAAATTCAACCTTAAAATACCTTAGTTGACTTTGAACTATATTATCTAGCATTTCATGTTTTTTCTTTACCTTACTATTGCATAACTATTTGATTCCGAACCAACTTTAAATTATATTTTTAATACAAGTAGTAAAAGTTTGTATATATTTATTCTTTTTTCTATTATAATTTGAGAATTTATGCTTTTAGCAATATCGTTTGATACCTCTGTTTTCACTTTATATTGAAAATAGTTTAGTTGAGTTTTGCAAAATTTCATATTTGGGTTAACTTTAGGTTGACAGATAACTTGTATTACTTTAATTTTTTTACGTAACTTTACTACTTTGTATATACCTTTGCTGATTTTCACTAAGAAAAGTGACAGCATTACGAAGATGTTTCGTATACCTTACCTGATGTATTCACTAAAGTGTGTACATTGTTTATCTTGATTTTCATAATTTATCTCCTATAATATTATTATATATCTTTATTCACTAGTTGAGTGAATGTGTTTTTTATCGTTTAATAATAATATGTTTACCTTTAGTACATAATGTGCTGTTTTTTGAATATCAAGATTTGAAATGGTTCACCTTTATTTAGTTTGCATATATGCAAATATAGTTCAATGATCATTATTTCTAGTTACCTTACCTACCTTTATTTACCTTCATTTACCTTTATCTACTTTCATTTACCTTTATCTTATCTTTCCCTGATTGAGACTTTTGTATGGTATAATAGTGCAGATTTAAAGTTAAAATAATGTTTTTCATTTTAGTTAAAATTTTCTTAAACAAGCACTTAAAGCTAAAGTAGTAAATCTTCTTAGTTTAAGTTATAAATCTTTAGTCTTTAAGGGCTACACTCAAAATTTCAGTTGTCTTCATAATTTTTTTTATTTTAATAATAGGTCTTAGTTTGTAAGTTCAACAACCACTTCCTTTTTTTGGGAGCATCACTAAATAATCAAAGATGTGTCTCAAGTCTCTTTTTTCTGTGTTTCATCAATTTATTTTTTTTAAAGCACTCAAAAACTAAAGTAGTAAATCTTCCTGGTTTAAGTTGTAAATCTTTGGTCTTTAAGGGCTATAGTAAAAATTTCAATTGTTTTCTAAAAAAAAAAAATTTTTTTTAAGTATTAAGTCTTAGTTGTAAGTTTATCAACCTCTTCCTATTTTGGAAGTTTCACTAAATGCCAAAATATGTGTCTAAAGTCCCTTATTTTATGTACTTAAAAAATTTTTTTTTCAGTATATTTTTCTGTTTTTTGTTACACGCGAATACTTAGTAATATCTGAGTATTTACTATTCTCTACCTTACCTTTATCTTATATATGTATGGTTTATACCAGTACAATTTTTTCAGTTTAATGATTTAACTTTAATTTAAACTTTATCTTACCGAGGCATGATTGCAATTTTATGTGGTTCAAGTTCGAATAAGAACAAACATGCATTTATTATTTAATGCTTATTTACTAATTTTCTTATCTTTATATACTAATCTAATAGGAAGTATATATTTTTTTATTTCTTTTTTATTAACATTTTTTTTACAGCGATATCTTGTGTTATTCATTGTATGATGGTGTATAATCATTGTTTTTGCAATTTTTAATTTTCTTCTACGGTAATTGGTTTAACAGTGGTATTGGGAGTGGAATGATTTTTGAAGAACCTTTTCTTGCAGTGACCTTTGATTACTGTGGATATCGGCGGGCAACACTCTTAAAAAGTAATCCATTGATCGTTTCACCTCTTGTATCATTCTAGCTAGTTGCAATAAAAGGAGAGAATATGAAGTAGTAAAGAAAAATAATAATAAAAAAAAAAAATTAAATTAAAGTTAAAATTTTTTTTACCCGGAGGTAGTGGGGTGTAACGGTTAAAACCGTTTTCGTTATTTGACCCAGACCCGTTCTCGTTATTTTGAAACCAACATCTCTACACAAATGTCAACTGTCGTTTATGCCTTGTGTCAAAACTTGGATTGTAATTTTCGATCTATCTCTGATAACAGCAAGTTGATTATAGAATTTCAATTATCTATTATCTTAGAAATCCGATGTACTAATTACCTTAAATCTTTTTAATGGCCATCTGATTTTAAAAAGGTAAGTTTCCTACCGATATTTTGTTGAAAATATATATTTAGTACAAGAAATGTCAAATTTGAAACATAACCTCTACACCTCAACACATTGAAAAACATAAGACATCACATGTTTAATATAAGTTCATATATTATTTTGTTTGAAATAGATAATATGCTTTACAGTTCATCAAATTTCTAGAGGTGTTCGACGCCCAGACAGAGAACGCGCTACGTGTAACTAAGATAGCTATTGTACAGTCTGCTAAACAAGTTATTTTAAATAGTTTTTAATATTTTTAGGTAATTAAATTTTAAAAGTGTGGAATAGTTTAGGGATTAAATTGGTCTGATTGAACTTTCTTAGAACGTTTTTAAAAGCAGCTAAAGATAGTATGTAGAATTGAAAATAATTATTATGCCATAAAAGTTGTTTTGGAATTCCTTCAACCTTTTGAAATCGAGTCAGAAAATATAAATTTTATAGGATAGCGGAAAATACCTATAATTTTTTTGTAGGCCTTTGTAAATCGTGGAAATAGTTTATATTTTATTTCTACCTTATTAAGGAAAATGGTACCTATTATTAATAACGGTTGTTTCTGAAACATTACTAAAATTTTCGAAATTTTGTTTTTCTACAAAATAATAAACTATACTATTTAGAAAAAAATTTATTTCTCTTATAATTTTATAAAAAATAACAGGGGAATATTTACATACATTTCTTGATCTATTAAACAAAACGATAAATTATCTCGACGAATGACACCATGTTCTAGTACGGAAGCTAGCTTTACATTTTTGTTGGTGGTTTCATGGGTTTCATATTAATTTTTTGTAATTGTAGTTTACACGTACATATACCTCTTAACACTTGTTTGCTTTATTAAAAAAGTGTGTTGTTGTGATTTACGTCGAAATAAGTCAAAAACAACTTGAAACCCCATATAAAATCAAAAAGGAGAAACGGAAAAAAATTGAGCCTGTAAATGAACACAACTCAGAAACAAAAATAGCTATCTAATAATAAAAAAATAAAATTTGATTCTTGTGCATCTTCGTTGTAAAAATAGATAATACTTTTTTGATCTTAGGTACAGATATAATTTTAATGGTCTTCCGAAAAACTTCCTTCAGTTTCCATATCAGAGTCAAAATCAGTCTCACTGTCACTGTTTAAGTTAATTGTAAATCTATCAGTTGCCTCATCCAAAGTAACTTCTCTGTCATAAAATTTAGATTCCCACATTTTAGCATTATTACAACGAGATTGCTACTCCTCTTTAGAAAACGTATCAAAAAAGTCTTCACACAACAGTTGTACGTCTTGCCTCTTAAATGTAGTGTTGTTACTAGCTACATATTGTTTCAATGATGCCCACACTAATTCGATCGGATTAAGATCGGGATGATACGGTGGCAAATGCAAACAACTAAAACCATGTTCATTTATCATTTCTTCAATTGCATACTTCTTAAATCGTGACTTATGCAATAGCACTAAACTGTATAATTGCGTTTTGAGCATATCCTCTTCGTAAGCAATATTATGATTCCTTAACGAATCCTGCATGTCAGCTTTTTTAGAAGTTGACGTTGGTGCTTTATTTACCTAGACATTATGGTAAGGAGCATTATCAACAATAATGACGCTTCTTGGAGGGAGGTTCGGAAACAGCTTTTCTTTCAACCATTTAGAAAAATTATTAAAATTCATTTCATCGTGGTAGTCTCCACTTTTGGTTCCAGATTTGAAAATTAACCGGGCATTCGTAATAAAGCCCATTTCACCTCCTGCATGGACAATAATTAGTCTATCACCTTTATTAATTGGTTTCTTTAATCCCTTATTTGAATTATCACTCCAAGCTTTCTGGTGTGTGTGGGAGGCATGAATGTATGTTTCATCTAAGTAGACAATTGGACGGCCCTCTGCTCGATAACTTTTTAAACGAATCAGATAGTCTAAACGTAGCTTTTGAATATCAAACCTTTCCATTAATATTTTTCTGTTTGTTTTTGTTTTCCGCCAACGAAATCCTAGCGACTTTATTATTTTTCTTAAACTTTCATAGCTTCCTTTGTACCCTGTAGCTTTTCTAAATTTAGTCAGAATTGTTTTTAATGTTGGAACAATATTTTCCGAGATTAACATGAACAGAATAATTCTTTTTAAAATACCTTTGTCGGCTTCATCTATATTATTAACTGTTTTTGGTTTTTTAATGGTTTTTCTTGGTGATGAAAATTCCGATATCTCACGGTTATCGATTCTTTTTTCTCTCCAGAAATACGGACGACAGTGTTTTTAGATACTCCTGTGGCTGCAGCAACACGATCATTTACATTTTTAAATGGTATTGAAGGTGAATTAAAGTTTCCTTCTCTTCTCATAAACTCTATAACATTGGCTATTATTTCGCGAGATTGACTGTTAATCACGCGGCCTCTTAATTTGCTATTAAACTCCATACTTAGGTTCTATTAAACTGTAATGAGCAAAAAACACAAACGAAAATAAAAGAAATGTTTTAGCGAAATTTACATCTGACATTTACGTCTGAATAAAATAGTGAAATACTTGATGCGCAGAGTGTACTTCCATTGCGTAAATCTGTCGGCCCCGCCAGCCGATGCCTCTCAGTAGTGCTTTTTTTGTCTAGCCGTCATAAGCCTCTAGAAATTTGATGAACTGTACTATATTTATATATGTTAAATAAGACTTCTTCTTTTCCTATTAAATTCTAGTCTCTGTGTAACTATTCAAATAATAGTTTAATTTGTTCATTTGATATTAAAAAGCATATTATCTGTTTCTAGATACTCTCTTCGGCTCCCTTCTTTATATTTTTACCTTTTTCCTTCTAGCCTTGCTGTATATAGATGGTCTTATGTCTAAAAGAAATCTTGAAGAATTGATTTAGATGGTTCGATAGAACCTATATCGTGGCTTCAATAGTAGCTGTGTCTGCATGAATTTTGTTGGGAAATTCGGAAGAACTTAGAATACATCAAGAAGTTTACTTCACAAGAAGTTTAGTTAACAAGAAGTTTAGTTAACAAGATTTAACACTACCTTGTAAAGAAGGCCTCTACAGTTACCTGTTACCTGTTTCCTGTATACCTCCAGATAAGTCAATAAATTATTTAAATTTGAATAATTAAGTCTCTGTGAATTAGAATTTGTCGCTACCTTATTTAATTATAATATCATAAAGATCAGTGGTTTTCTATATTTTTATCACCGATCGATTGTCAAGTTTGGAAAGTTTTAAATATTGTGGCGTCCAATATTCTCTTTCAAAGTCATATGAGTTGTTTAATAACCTGACCCACTTCCCAAAATCGTAGAGCTTAAAACACTATAAACATTTATAAAATAATAACATCACATTACAAATGTAAAATTTCAGTCGACAAAACTCTACTAGGACCCTGTTTTTCTACGAATCATTCTAATGTAAGTTTTTTTACGACTATTTTTAATGTAAATATTTCAACAAATTCTGCCAAATATATTTTCTTACAACCGATGCTAATGTAAGTTTTTATCTGAACTATTTCCGAAGTGATCATGTAGTATGCCTAAAGTATGTTTGAAGATAGTTTGAAGTATATGCTTTTCGTTTTTATAGCCTGATTTCAATGATTTTCATTTTTGATTTTAGAACATTACATCATTTTGATAGGCTAGCTGTGTAGTAAAAAAATATTTTAATTTTAAAGGTTCTTATTCATACAAATGACTTAATTTAGTTAATATTTATTTTGAATCTCCTACAAGTCCCTCACTAGGACAAGGTCCAAACGCAACAACTTTTCTCGTATATTCATTGAATTTATAGTATCTTGCTTAAAAAAGTATAAATAACTATCAGGATACATCGCCCGGTCTATTTGGAAAAACATCGCTTATACGACCTCTATTTCTTATTGTAGGTAGCAGGAAATCAATAAGCAGAATATCAGGATCTGAGTAAAATAATTTAATTTTAAATTATAAAAAAGCGTTATATAAAAAATGTTGTGTCAAAGGTACGTCTTGTCTTGTTAATTTCGAAATCAGTAATCAATCAATTTTTTGTTTTCTTTTTCCATGGTTACCATCCATCGGATAAGTAGGGTGCTAGTGTACGCAGCTATCGACCAAGATCATAATATATGTGATATTATAATGGTACCATCTGACATTGACACTTGACCAACCTCAAATAAAAACTGACTAAGAAACCTTAAAATAAATTGACGTAAAAGTCAAAACTAAAGGTAAGACTATGCGGTGCTTGATGTCGCCACACTTATTTCCTTAGGACTATTAGAAAATTCGATATATACAGCATCATTATATAACAAATAGGTTCTTCTACTATTTGTTTAAAAAGCTGCGTTAATATTGATTGTGAAAGGTATAGGCAATAAATGGTCATCCTGTATATTTAAACTAGGAAAGGTGACGACATAATATCTATGTTTTGTAGTTTTGTAGGTGGGTAATCAATAAGTTGCTTATGATCAGGTATGCACATATTGTTTAAATCAATTTTTCACAAAAGAGTGTCATTACCAACATACAAACGAAAATTGGAAAATTATGGTGCTAGAGCAAGAAACACCTGGTACAACGATATTACATAAATTTGTAGAGGATTGTTGTGATGGAATGTTAGATATTGTATTTGACTCTGTTGTCGACGTTGTAGCTGTAGTTGTTGAATGAATAGATTTAGTGCGGTTTTTAGTTGACGTCTAGGTGGTAGTTGGTTTTTAGTTTTGGTGGTAGTATTTGGTTTTTTAGTAGAGGTGGTAGTTAATTTTGTAGTGGTTTCAGTCATAATTTTAAAAATATTTCAAGGAATTGTAGCAAATTTTTGACGACTTCTATATAAGGATTCCATTCCCGTTACCTCATCTTCATCGACGAGTATTTTTTCTCTATGATACCAAGGATACATAATTACATTTTTATTACTACTATGTCCTAACGCAGGTGAGGTTGGTTGTAGCTTAGCCATTGCTTTGTAGTTTAGATTGCTTACTTGCACACTTGCTTAACACGCCCGCTTTGTGGGTAGGTAACTTTTCTACAGGACGATAGAGAAATGCAACCATCGAGTGCCTGCCTTCTCGTGGCACTAATGGATAAGGCCAATAGCGATGCTTCAAGAAGCGCCAATATTGACTAACCAAATGGCACTCCCGCAAAGCCCAACGCCACGGTGTATGGTAACGTGCCTAAAGGTGAATGGTCGCAGGGCTTAATATGCGGTTGCGAACGTTCCCTTGGGGAACCGTGGGCAACCCCCAAATAGCCAGCCTTGACTCTGTACGGAGAGCACTGCAGAGTTGGACCAACCCCTTCCTCTATACTCGTGGGAACAAATATGAGTACAAATAATTTAAACAAAATGGGCACCCAATGAGAAGAGTCGGATACAGACGACTCAGGCTCCTTGAACGTGACTATCTGAGAGATTGCGTCAGTTGTGGACTCCGACAACTTAAGGGAAGGAGGAACTGCGAAAGCAGAAGACTTTAACCTCCTAGCTCGAGGAGAATCTGTGAATACAGACGACGGCTCCCAAACAAAAAAAAAAGGGGAAAAAGCAGAGGTTAAGCCTGCTGACAGACCAAAAAAACCTTTAGGAGCGGAGAGGAAGAAGCTTTTGAAGGAAATGAAAATGGCTGCAGGAATGTGGACGGAGGAAAATCCCCACAAGAATACAGCCCAAAAACAACCCAACAAAGGGAGGACAAATCGAAGAAAGAAAATGCCCGATCTGAATCGCAGACTCGCCCCACTTGAAGTGGAACCAAGTGGGCCAGAACTGCTCCGGCATTGGTTGGCTCGTACAGCGACACTTTGAGAGGTTTTAGACTGGCTATCATCCAGAGAAGGCATCCAGATACAACCCTAGACCAAGCACAAGGAGACTTGGTACAAGAAACTCTTGTGGAGAGGCACTACGCTGCCCCTTCAGGCAGTGGAGGAACACTACAGTTTTATAGAACATCGTTTAGCGCGGGGGTCATTTGGATTACCTGCGCTAACCAGCAGAACGCGGACTGGTTAGGGAGGACGGTTGGCCCAGCTTTCTGGTTTTCATCCCGAACGAGTCCGAGGTTGAAAAAGTCAGGTGACTTCTTCAGCTCCAGAATACGAAACTGAAGACGCCGGACTGGCTTCTAATGAGCAGGAAAATTGAAAAGGGAGGGCAACTCTTAGCCTTTTTATTTGACGAAGCGTCGTACGGGGCCCTCGAGAGGTCACAATTCCAGAGGTCACAATTCCGGGCCTATTATAAGCTGAGAAGGGTGACCTTCAGGGTCCTAAGGCGGCCTGGCGAGAATCAGGATAATCCAGATCAACCTCCAGCACTGTAAGGCTGCTTCGGCAGTACTTACAGTTACAATAGGGAGGTTTGAAGTGGCCCTGGTACAAGAACCGTGGATTAGACACGGTACAATAAGAGGTTAAGGAGAGTTGGGTGGATAGTTAATATATGACAGATCCACAGACACCCATCGAACCTGCATAATTGTCATAAAAAAACCATAAAAACACTGTTGTCAACTAATTTCTGTTCCAGAGATTTGGCAGCAGTCAGAATCAAGATCCATGCAGGAAATGGATCGAAGGAGGTAATACTCGGATCGACATATCAACCTTTATACGATCCTGAAGCAACACCTACCAGTGAAGTGGAGGAGCTGGTGAGATTCTGCAGGCGCAACGGAATGCAGATGATCATTGGCTGTGATCCAAACGCACACCACAGGATCTGGGGGAGCACCGATACCAACGAAAGAGGTGAGTCTTTACTACAATTTATTATGGCAAATAATTTAGTAATAACAAATGTAGGCAATAAACTGACCTTTATAACAAAAAACAGAAAGGAGGTACTAGATGTAACAATAGCATCAACATACTTAAGTAATTTTGTTACAGACTGGCATGTATCTGACGAAGAGAGTTCATCAGATCAAAGACACATAAACTTCAATATTAAAGGTAATATTGCAAAAGAAACTTATCTAAATCCCTGAAAAACAGACTGGGAGCCATACAATGCTTCCCTGGAATGTAATCTTCCGAAGATGAGAAAGACGATAAGAACAACAACCGACCTAAAAATGGCTGTGGATGAGTTTAATGACACAGTCACTAGCGCTTTCAATGATACCTGTCCCTTAATAGCAAGGAAACAGGTGAGACAAAAATGTAATAAAGCCAAAATAACCGGCGAATGGAAATTATATAGAACCATACGCACCTGTTACAACATAGCCTTACGAAAAGTCAAGAGAGAGTCTTACAGAAGGCACTGCGAGGAGATAGAAAGCACTCAAGAATGTTCCAGGCTCCAAAAAATTCTCTCAAAAGACACACAACACACAATAAACACCCTTAAGAACGAACTGGAGGAGTACACAATCACAGGAAAGGAAACAGTGAGGGAAATCTTCAGAGTTCACTTTCCTAGTGCACAAACCATAGCAGAAACACCGGCTAACCGGAATCTAAACGGACTGGAAGCTCATACTAGAGCCAATAGGGAAGACTGAAGGATAGCTAAACAAGTGGTGAACTATGATAAACTGAAATGGGCAATTAGCTCATTCGAACCATCTCCGCAGGAGCCAAAGGATCGAAGGCAACGAAAAGGCTGACGAACTTGCAAAAAGAGGGTCAGAAGAAAAAGCGGAACCAGGCACAAACCCAAGAATATCAAAAAGTACAGTCCGGGTTTCATATACGACTGGATTCGGGAACAACATATCAACTATTGGGGAAGCACCCCAAAACAGGCACATGGAAAAGCCTTCATAGGCAGACCATGTCCCAAAAGAACTGGAGAACTAGTCTTTATGAATAGGAACCAGTTGAAAGTGATAACAGGGTTCATGACTGGGTACGCCTCAGTAAAGGGGCACTTGAACAAAATTGGCATGTACAATGGGGAATTCATATGCCGACTATGTCACAAGAAACCAGAAACGGCCAAACACATACTGTGCGAATGCAAAGCTCTAGATCGCAAAAGACAGGCTCTTTTTGGACAACGTCAACATATAGAACCCACTCACCCAAGGATCTGTACAAACTTGTACAAGGTACAAAGGTGACAGAGTGGGTGCTATGCACTAACATAAGGTAAAACACAAGCCAATAGGCTTCAGTGTTATTCGGAGACATACTGGGTTATGATGTACAAGTAATGTTATTTTTAACAGACAAGTTATTTGTGAACAGGTTGTAATTTCTGTGTTTATAAAATAACAGACCTGTTAAAAATAACACAGGCTGTCAATCATAACCCTCATAGTCAGACGAGCCCAGGAAAAAAATGTCCTAACGCAAGAGCATGTCCAATTTCATGAACAAGTACCATAAATAAGTTGTATTGTTCTTCGGTAACTTTACCATCGTATTCAAGATACCAATTTTTTTTGTTATTAATAGGTATCTCTGTACATGGATTAGCTGACGGAAAAAACGAGTGAGCCAATATATTATTCTGATAATCAAATGGAAATGAACATGCTTTTTTACCATAACAGCTAGCACAATAATTATGTTGTCCTATTGATAAGGTTATTGTAATATCAGGAGTTGGATTAGGTATACGAACATTTTCAAACGTTAGAGTAGTATTCTTTGCCCAAAAGTCGAAAGCATTTGTAGCTAGTTTGATATAGTACTGGCTGATACACCTCCCATTTTTGTAAAAAACAAAAATGCGGGTAGAATTAGTATTCTTTGGTCTCAAAGACATGTATTTTATACACAAGTTGATCGGGTTAACTGGAAATCCTTCTTCAAGTATGGTGAAACTTCTAGATTTCTTGGTTTTAGTGTCTGGCAAAACTACACGAAAAAAAAAATTGTAGAACAAATTTCTACAATTATAGATTTTTTTCTCTACAATAAATAGTACAAATTGGAACAGGGATAATTTGTAGTAAACATTTCCAAATATTTGTAGAGAATGTATTGTAGAGTTATTATCTACAATATGTAGTAAAAATATCCATATGTATCACAAGAATTGTTCTACAAATTGTTATAATTTTTGCTATTCATTGTATAAATTTATATTAAAAATGTATTGCGTTTCATGAAAATTAATACGAAAATTTTATACAATAAATAGTAAAAATTCAAACAAATTGTAGTAATTTTTAATAAAATTTGTAGTAGTATCCCACAATTATTATAATTATAACAGAAAAATTTAATTAAAAAGATACAAAGTCTTAAATACAATATGTAATAAATAACAGTAATAATAGCTTTCTCAGTCTCAGTCGGTTTTATTGCACCTGAAAAATATGAAATAAAAATTAATACATATTTGAACTGCTTATACCCATAAAACGGGGATATCTATATCCTTTACAGTGATTAGGATATTAAATGACCACGTCGGAGAACTAAAAAAAATGAGAAAGTAGGTATGTCACAATTAAATCGAAAAAACATCATCGAACTTGGCACAACAATCGATCGTTGGTCATAACTATTTTTAATAAAATAATCTCCTAAGGTTATTTAAATTAGTTATCTAAAGGTATAAATTATTCAGAAACAATAATAAATGTACTTACCACTCATAGAAGTTATTATTAAAATTTTCTCGAACCATCACTGCTTATAATATAATAATGTGTTATATATGTATGATGCTTTATTTTGTGAACATGGCGAACTTCTACTGCTGTCTGACCATTTATGATCGATATCAGAAAATGTTGGCCAATAGCATAATTCTGTTTTATTCACATGATTTGGAATTTCTACAATACTATAGAATATATTTCCATAAAATTAAAATTTTTATCATAAGAAGGGATGTAAAGTATTACTATCTTTTGTACAGAAAATTACTATTTTTTGTAGAGATAATTATTAATATTTGTACAAAAACAGAAGTTAATAGTAATAATTACAATAATGGTAATGAATTTCTACTTCTACAAACAATAGTAAAATATACTAAACATTGTGGTCTTCTTTCCTATTGTTGTAGGCATTTTATTCGACAATTCAATTGCTACAATAATGAATAGTTTTTAACTATAAATTATAGTAAAATTTTCTACAAAAAGTTAAGTAATTTTCACTGTAGTAGTAAAATTTTCTAGTCACATTTTTTTCCGTGTACGTAAAAATATTTCCCTTTGTCTTGAATATTTTCTATTTTTAAATTGACCAATTCATCGCATCTACAAGCACCACTAATCCCCATTATCGTAGCCACTTTCATCAACAAATACTCGTCGTCGGAAGCTTTGTTCAAAAACTTCTCTATTTTAGGTGGTTTTAATGTTTTGGGATTTCTTTGGTTTGTATCCCTGTGATTTGCTTTTCAAAAAGATCGTTAATTTGCCATATTTTAAAATGTCGATTCTTTATAAAGGTGAATAGTCGAGCGAAGCATCGAGTATTTGGTCCGTAACGAGGATGGGACTATTTTTTGGGCAAATCTAAAAAATAAGTCAATAGATCATTTTCATCGATATCTTTTATCTTCCGTGAATTCATCCAAGACTTAAACATTTTTAATTCCTTCTCGTAAGCATCTCAGGACTTTCTGGCAAAATCTGAACGTAATTTTCATCGGTTTTCTCCATTTTCTATACGTTGTTTTCTTCAAAATACTTTTCTTTTCTGCAGGGAAAACTGAAACATGTCAAAATCTCAGATAAACAGTTTATCTGAGGTCAAAATTTATTAACAATAATGTATCATGCCCGTGGCAACCAAACAAACACCCTACTTTGACCAAAATGTAAAAAGTCACTTTTAAGTCATTCTGACATTTATTCGCTCCGTGCGCGACAGCAGCGCCAATTTGTTTTGGTATTAAAGGAGTATTTCTGCCTATACTGACAAATACAATTTTTAATAGAATTCGTAAATAAAAAGTATATATGTTAGTTTTAATAAAAGTATATGGATTTATAAAACAATTAAAACATTAATTTATTATTATTATATATTTTTTACGCTTAAATTGAAGAAAATTATGTATAATCATTAAAAATCAATAATAAAATATAGGCAGGCAACAGTATTTACTGGAAAATGTATGAGAAGTTGCCTAAGTCTAATAAGTTGTCATTGAAGAAACCATTTATAATAGCGTGAAGTTAAAATGTATAAAAAGGATCGCTACTTATATTTTCATTTTTGTTCTAAAGAAAACATAGAATGAATGATTAAAACTGGTTTCCGATCAGTAAGTCACAAAATTGCATACCAGCCAAATATTATAATCAACGGCAGAAATCTTGAAATCTAGTCCTTGCTGAATGAACATTTAAGAATAAAGGGATATCAAAGAACATCGTAAAATGATAATTTATTGTTTATTTAAAAACTTTCTAGTTTCTGATGTCTACTATTTCCAGCATTACTGTTATTATCACAAAAATAAAGGTAATTTTTCTTCTTATTGTACACCTATCCATTTATTTCTTTGATTTAATTTCCACTTTGTTAGTGAAATTTGTTATATAAGTTTCACTGTTTTTTTTTGCTAGTATTTGTACAATTTTCAACACAGCAACTCCGGTTGCTTATTGTGTTGTTTTTACCTACTTTTTTGAAAAAAAGTAAAATGTATTCGTGTATTTGATATGCCAAAATTACAAAATATCCCCCTAAAATGCACGAATTATCCGCAGCTAGCGCTAGTATCGCTTTTGCTTCCCTTCGCACGGAGCGAATAGGGTACTGAGACGCAAGTAGCTTTGATTTGATCACAAAACTTATTAATTATTATCTCATAAAAACCGATTTCTTCCACTTATTTGTTGGATAAAACACTGTATGCCACTTGTGTGTTATGTTTCATAAGTCATTTGAGAATTTCTCGATCTTTCTTGCGTGACTTGTTTTCAACATAACACACTAGTACCACGGCATAATAAACAATCTGCAGGCTAACTTGTCTTGGCGGCAACGCTACGCGCACATCTACGCGCGCACCGCCATTTTGGGGTCCAACCTCTCAATCAAGCCAGTGGCGTCACTGTCGTCGTTTATATCGACAAAAACAAACAAGTTGCAGTAGCACGGAATCAGTAGCGTGTATCTTAAATTTATTTTGTTTGTGATGTTTGTATTATGTAGTTATTGTTATTTTTTTAGAATTATAGATACTTTTTGACACTTTTTATATGGTAGTTGTTTTCCAGTGTTAATTTGTTAACTTTTAAGTGTTTTACTATGTCTGGGCAAAGTTGTGAAGCAAAAAACTTTATGAATAAACTGTATTAAAAGATTTTTTCGGTTTCTTAAAGATCTTATTAGGTATGTATGGTATACTTTTAAAAAAATCCTAGTTTATGAGTCAGTGTGTCAGTTATAAAGCTATTAATTTACTTATGTAGGTATATTATTAAGATTTAAAGTAAAATGTTATATTTTAAACATCTCCCGTATGGAGTTGACAAAAAGGAAAGTCATTTTAAAAAAATTCTGTTTGACGAAAAAATAGGTTTACTATATTAATATGTTAGGTCAGGTGTACATGGTCTTAATAAATGAAGAAACTTAAAATTGACAAAAGGAAAAATCTTACCTTATTGATTTTACGAAGAAAAGTCACAGTTTTCCTTTCGGTTTTCCTTCATAACTTTAAAAGGAAACTTTTCTTGTAATTTTCTTCAACAAGCAGAATTTTTTGTATGGAATAATTTTTTTTTCTGAAAAACAAAAATGAATATTAATCGTAATTGTGTTATTCCCAAATATTGAAATGCTTGACAAAAATTTAATTCTGATATTCATTTTGATAATTATTCTAGATATGCGAATAACAAAGCTTTATAATCTTGATAAATCTAAAGTATTTTCATTACAAAAAGCAAGAAAATCTTAATTAGCCATTAAAGAAATTATAAGTAGTAAATTAGTAATGAGTCACAATAAAAATCATGTGTTTTAAGCAGTGCTATTAAAAATGTAAAATTCTTATATTTTGTCGAAGTAAATTCAAAAGCCCGCCAATTTTCAAGCTAAAATAGCATTACATCTTCCTATATTACCGACTGAGTATTAATTGCACAAAACTATTCCATATGTGTTCAAAAAATTGCAATGTTTAAATTTATTACATTCTGGAACTGAAAACTGCGAAACAGGTGGGGATGCTTTACTTGTAAGGCTACATGAAATTCGCAGGACTAGTAAGGATGAGCCATTTTCCAAAATCGCGTGTAATGGTGGCAATATTGTCGAAAATGTAAATATAAACAAGCATATTAATGAATTGCATGCACACAATATTAATATTTTTTAAGAAAATTTTATTATATATGCGGATTTTTAATAAAAAAAAATGTCTTAAAATTCAATATTGCGATATATGTACACAATATGCCTTAACACACGAAGACTTGGATATAAGTTCCATGTATTGTTATTATAAAGCATACAAAAGAAGCAAATAAAGATATTTTTGTCAATTTAAAAATGTCAAATATTAGTTTTGTATGTTTAATAACAAAAATTGGAATAATTTTTCATCACAATTTTGAATTTTTTATCACTAAATCCGGCGTTTGTAATTTTTTTTTTAGATTTAATTAATTCCGAGATAACATTTGACGCTCCTTGTCCCCGATTTCCATAAATATATGTTATTAAGGGTTGATTCCACCGTTGTGTTAAACGGAGATTAAAATGACATTGTTTATATAAAAATGTAATTTTAAACTTCGTTTAACACAACGGTGGAATCGGTCCTTAGTTATATTTAAGGCTGCTCATATATTTCACTTTAAAAATATTAATAGAAATTTTAAGACCATCAATAAAAACAAGCTAATTATTTGGCGCAATCTGTGAAGCTTTTTTGTTTTAATACGATCCTGCCTATCAATACCTTATTTTATTACAAAATCTTTAAATACGCTTTAATCCGACCCTGACTAAGACCCCCGAATGGCGTCGTCAAGGTCAAATTTTCTTAGTTTAATATTTGTATGCGATCAGCGGAGAGTGGGCCTGCAGATTGTTTTTTATGCCGTGCTAGTACCATAAATACCTATTTTTTTAAATTTTTCTCTTATAAATTAAATTAAGTGAATGTTTCAAAATTATTGTTTTTTAAACTATGTTCATATTTTTCTGGAGTTCCTTAAAATTAAATTGAAGAACTTTTAGTAAGAATCATTTTTTCTGTAAGTATATTCAATTTCTAAGTAAGGTATCTAATATATTTATGGAAATACTTTGGCCCTCCTGGGATATGTGTCACTTATATCCAATGATGGAGGGGCCTGTCAACATTATTAATGATCAGTACGTAATAAAAATGTTTGACACGTTATTCCTCCCCCACGTTAATATCAATCTAACTCTGATATGCGACGACTGAATGAAAATTGTATATATGTAATTGTTTTCCTATCATTTATTAAACCGTCTTCAAATAAAAGTTATAAAACATATATTATCGTATAAAGGGATCGTTCAAATATTATCCGATACCAATTTATCAAGTAAAGACGACACTCTACCTTTTGAAAAAATATTTGCCTTGAAATTATCGCCTTAATTTTCCAATAAGTCTAAGTTTTGTGCAAACAAATTACGAGTTAAACCAACAAAAGGGGTAAAAATGATTCATAAAATTGTAATACTTGTAATCTAAGAGCCTCACCCTTAATATTTTCTGAAGTTTGCTCAAGATCGATTAAACGGGAAGCGTCAGTTTTGTCGTTAATATATATTTACCAACGGTTTTGATATTATGCGATCAGTGTTCGACACATCTGGCTTTTTGACAAATTTCTTCTTTCTAACGATTAATAAAATTGATAGCTTTAAATATTGTAGAATTTTAAGTAGAAAAGATTAATAATAAAAGACGTAACAAACTAGAAGGAAATAATATATAAATTTAGTAAAAAATAGTAGCGGACTATCGAGAATTATTATAATTAGATGTGTGTGAGGGGGGGGGGGGTGCGTTGGCATCGGAATGATCCACAGACTTTTATTATTTACGAATGTAAAAATTATATTATTATATGAGTGCTAAGGATGTAATAATAATAATAATAATAATAATAATAATAATAATAATAATAATAATAATAATAATAATAATAATTTAAAGAGGGAAATATGATTTGAAGCTATAGTTGTAATAGTTGTTCGGTATAGCGTTTATGGTTATCAAAGGAAAAGAAAATATGATTTAAGTCCCCAAGTGAAATATTGTCGCATGAGCAAAATGGTGATGGATTTATACCAATCTTATGAACGTGAGATATGAATTTTGCATGGTTAAGTTTGAGACGTGTAATAGTTACTGCATATTTTCTGGGGATAGTAAAGTTTGAAAGGTGTAGAATGTGACGTGGCAATGTAGGTTAAACTAATTTATAATGATTATTAGATATTATTAGATATTTCTCTCCCAAGCAGTTCGTATTTCATTCTTTACTGAATTAGTTCGGTCTTTAAAAATTGAAAAGTTGTTGGTGATATTGAGAGTGGTTGCTTTTTTAGCTAGGACATCAACGGTTTCGTTTCCCTTTATCCCGCAATGACTCTTTACCCACAAAAAGATTATTTTATTTACCAGCAGAGATAGGGTATGCACATATTCTTTTATATTACATAAATTTTGAGATTTCTGTATTTTAAAAAATTCAAATTACCTATAGCCTTTAGAAGAGATTTAGAGTCTGAAATAATAACAGCATTCTTGGCTTCTTTACTATCTATGAGCCACTTTAAAACATGTTCAATGTGTAAAGTTTCCGCAGAGTACACTGAACAGTTATTGGAGATTTTGCATTGGATATTATAATTGATGTTAGAGATGTGAAATGTATAACCGGTACCTTCGCTGGATTTTGAGCCGTCTGTATAAATGTAAAGATGATTGAAGAAGGGACTCCGGAAGGATTGAAGAATTTTCTTATTGTAGGTGTATATGTCATTGTAATCGGGGAATATTACTGTTGACTTAAACGCGATAGTCTCGAAGGATAAAGTGTATATGGGGAATGTACTAACAGATATTTCTGGATTCGTAGTTTTATTGGTAAAAGCATCTGTTAATAAGGGACTCTTTTTTAATCTCCAGTAACTAGCAGTAAGATTGTTTAGTGCTAGCTGATAGATACTTTTTAAGATGGGTTTTCTAGAATGAAAAAAATTAAGTTAAATTATTTCTTTTGACGCTAGATAGGTTGGCCTGATACTGAGGTACGGTTCTTGAGCTTCAACTAATACTGCTTGTACCGGTGATGACTTCATAGCTCCAATGCAGATTCTTATTGCATTGAATTTTGTCTATTGTACGTAGATGACTGTAGCATGTTAGACTTATAAGACTTTTAGTTACAATGTTTAGTTAGAGTTTAGTCATTATATGTGGTAACTATAGATTCATAAAAAATAATTTTAAAAGATTAGAATATTGTCAAATAAAAAGAAAAATATTAATTCGTACGTTTATCAATTAATAATATCAATATTCCAACGAAGATATTTGTGGGATAAGGAACATTATACCCCCACAAATATATTGGTGACCCCGATTTCGTTTATGGTCCAAAATTTTTGAAAACATTTGTATATATTCTTCTCCCTGAATACGATGAGTACCTTTCACTGATCTTCACAGTCCCCTTGCAGCAAGTACCGTTGCACTGTTGTACCGTTGTCCGTAAGAAGCATAGGCAGACCAGTAAAGGAACACTTATACAGTCCAATTTTAAAATAAAACGTAACTAAACGTAAAGAACATCCATTAAGTATCATAGGTTTGTACACACCCTCTTCAGTATCTAATATTAAATAATGCCAGATAAAACGGATACAAATTCAAATAATGCCATAGAACAAATTTCTACTTCTATCAAATTACCTCAATTCTGGACTCAATGTCCAGAAGCTTGGTTTTTGCAAGCAGAGAGTCAGTTTAGTTTAAAAAACGTTACTCGTGATTCCACAAAATATGAATACATACTCGCATCTTTGCCACAAGAGGTTATTTTAACAGTCTGGGATAAAATTAAAGACCCAAAAAATCAAAATTATCATCAATTAAAAAATACCCTTATTCAACGTCATTCTATTAGCGAGGAAAAGAAATTAGAAGAACTCCTATTTAATACGGATTTAGGAGATCGTAAACCATCAGAACTTTATCGTTCAATGGAAATTTTAGCAGGATCTTCATCCACAGTTGGCTCCGATTTGTTGAAACAACTATGGATGAAGAAATTACCTAAACCTATAAACATTGCACTTGTAGCTTCCGGAAAATCTGACATTCAGGAACTTTCAGATATTGCAGACAAAATTTGGGATGTTTCCCAACCTCATATGCAAAGTATAAGTTCAATTAATAAAAGTTTACATGATAACATTAACATCGAACTTGTACAATATTTATCTACTTTAAATTGTAAATATAATGAGGTAATCAATGAAATTTCTGAACTAAGAAAAATGATATCAGAAAATCACAGGTCACGTTCTTCATCAAGACCATGTCATAATTGTCGACACAGAAGTTCAAGTAGACAGTCAAATATAAAAAACTTTAATGAAAAAGGACCTTTATGTTGGTATCATTTTACTTATAGCAATATAGCTAAAAAATGCAACTTTCCTTGCAAATATAAAAATGAAAATCATCCAAAAAACGATCAAAATTAACCGCTGTTTTAGAATCAAGCAGTGGTTTACCTTTTTCCAAGTCGTCTCACCGATTATTTCTAATAGATAAAACTTCTAAATTAAAATTTTTAATTGATACTGGAGCTGAGGTTTCAGTTCTTCCAAATAAATTATTTAAAGTTTATACACCTGACGATTCTTTGTTTTTAACTGCTGCCAATGGGACAACCATAAACACTTTTGGTAGTAAATTATTAAAAATAAATTTTGGCCTCAGGCGCGATTTCACGTTTCCCTTTGTTTTAGCTAATGTTTCTCGCCCTATTATAGGGGCTGATTTTTTTAATAAGTTTAGTTTATTAGTAGATATTAAAAATAGAAAATTGTTAGACAGTTCCACATCGTTGACAACTAATGGTTGTTTGACCAAATTAAATTCACCTTCTCCAAAAATATTTGTTAATGATTTTGTTGATAATAAATTTAGAACAATTCTCAATTTCTATCCATCAATCACATCTCCTCCCGATTATACACTCCCTGTCAAACACAACACGCAACACCACATCATTACCAAAGGACAACTACCTTTTAGCAAACCAAGACGATTAGATACACAGAAACATAACATTGGAGGCCATGTGGAGATTATAGGAGACTTAACAGTATAACAGTTCCAGATAGATACCCTCTACCACACATTCAAAGTTTCAATTTAAATGTGTGCGGTTGCACCATATTTTCAAAAATTGACTTAGTTCGAGCATATCACCAAATTCCTATGGCTGAAGAAGACATCCACAAAACTGCAATAACAACGCCATTTGGACTCTTTGAATTTTCACGCATGCCTTTTGGCCTCCGAAATGCAGCTCAAACGTTTCAGCGTTTTATTAATGAGATACTATTTGGTTTAGATTTTGTTTTTTCGTACTTGGATGATCTCTTAATCTTTAGTAAAAATCAAACAGAACACGAACAACATCTTAAAGCTGTATTCGAAAGATTGGACCGATATGGCCTAAATATAAAACCGACAAAATGCGAATTCGGTGTTGAATCTTTAAATTTCCTTAGCCACCATATATCTAAAGATGGTATTTTACCTTCTGAAGATAGAGTTAAGGTGATAAAAGATTTCCCAAGACCTCAATCAGTGAAACAGTTGCAACGATTTATTGGAATGATAAATTACTATCATCGTTTTATTCCAAAACTAGCCGCACATTTAAAACCATTGCACGATTTAGTTAATTTTTCGCAAAACAAAAAAACAAGAAATAAAGATTTTGATTGGCGTGAAGAACATGATATTGCATTTAATTCAGTCAAAAATTCACTAGCTACAGCAACTCTATTAACACATCCCTATGAAAACCCTACATATAGTTTGTCGGTAGACGCATCAACCGTCAGTGTTGGTTCGGTTTTAGAACAATTTAATAAAAATAATAAATCTTGGGAACCAATTGCATTTTTTTCTAAAAAACTTAGCAATGCAGAAACAAAATACTCAACTTTTGATAGAGAATTGCTCTCAATTTATTTGTCAATTAAACATTTTCGTTGTTTCCTAGAAGGACGAGATTTCATTATATATACAGATCACAAACCACTAGTTAGAGCATTATTTTCAAAAACAGAAAAAAGTCCTAGACAAACTCGACACTTAGAATATATTTCACAATTTACTTCTGACATACGTCATATTAGTGGAAAATTAAATGTCGTGGCCGACATATTGTCCCGTATTCCCGAGGAATTAGCCGAAGTCAGTTGTGAACGATATATCGATATAAAGTCTATAGCCGATGAACAAAAAGTTGACGAAGAATTAAAAAATCTTCAAAATAACTTCAAGTTTATTGATAAACTCAAAGAAGTGGAAATTCCATTTACAAACTCTTTAGTTTGGTGTGATATTTCCTCCGAAAAAATTAGACCATACGTTCCAAAAAATTACCGTAGGTTGATATTCGACAAACTTCACAGTACCTCTCATCCCGGCATACGAGGAACTCGAAATTTAATTAACACAAGATATTTTTGGCCTAGAATGAATTCAGATATAAATTTTTGGACCAAAGCATGCATTAGTTGTCAAAAATCTAAAATACACCGTCGAACTAAATCTGAATTAGGAAAATTTATTGCACCTAGTTCAAAATTTGAGCATATCCATATGGATTTGGTTGGTCCCTTTCCTTATTCAAATGGATATACTCACATCCTAACAATAGTAGACAGATTTTCTAGATGGCCAGAAGCATATCCATTAAAAAATATATTTGCAACTACGGTAGCCGAAACCTTTTTTAATGAATACATACCTCGTTTCGGTATTCCTTTAAAAGTCACTACAGATCAAGGAACACAATTTGAATCAAAATTATTTACAGAACTAACCAAATTATTAGGCAGTCATAAAATTCATACAAATACTTACCATCCACAAAGCAATGGGTTAGTTGAAAGATTTCACCGTCAGTTAAAAGTATCTTTAATGGCTCGACAAAATAGTAAATATTGGAGCAAGGAACTCCCAATAATATTATTAGGTTTGAGAACTGCTCTCAAAGAGGATCTGAAATGTTCTTCTGCAGAACTTGTCTACGGACAAGCTCTACGTATTCCAGGAGAATGTTTCATACCTAGTAAAAATATATCTGAACCCCAAGAATTACTTTTACAAATTAAAAATAATTTTCAACTCATACAGCCAGCACCTGAACGCATTTCAAAAAACAACAAAATGTTCGTGCATGATGATTTAAAAAGTTGCGAGTACGTATTCATGGAAGTTCCAAGAAAAACTTCTAGTTTGCAACCATACGAAGGACCTTTCAAAGTCCTACGACGTTCAGGAAAAACCTTTTTTATTGAAAAATATGGCAAAGAACAGGCCATCTCTATAGATAGAGTTAAACCTGCTTATTTAGACTCACCTAATAAAGAAACTAAGAAACAGAACTTAAACAATTCCGTAACCTTTTCCATTAACTAATTTTTTTTTGTCGTTGTCACTGAAGAGGGGGTTAATATGTAGCATGTTAGACTTATAAGACTTTTAGTTACAATGTTTAGTTAGAGTTTAGTCATTATATGTGGTAACTATAGATTCATAAAAAATTATTTTAAAAGATTAGAATATTGTCAAATAAAAATAAAAATATTAATTCGTACGTTTATCAATTAATAATATCAATATTCCAACGAAGATATTTGTGGGATAAGGAACATCATACCCCCACAATGACATTCTGATGCTGAAATGTAAAGAATACTCCCATAGTCCAGTATTGAACGAATGTATGCCCTGTAGAATTGGAGCGCGATATTAGGATCAGAACCCCATTTAGTTTTTGTGACACATTCAAGCATGTTCATTTCTTTCTGACATTTATTTTGAATGTGCTTTATGTGCTTATTCCATAAGAGCTTATTGTCCAAAACGACACTTTAATATTTATATTGCTTTTTTATAGGAATTTCTAGTCCACATAGAGTCACACTTAGAGGGTTTTGTAATCTGTGTCTCGTAAATACTACAATAGCAGATTTGTTAGAAGAAATAACAAAGTTGTGCTCACTAAACCAGTTCTTAAGGCAATAAACTTGTGGTGCTCGCGTCTCGTTTGGCGAGCACACAAAGAACTTCCAACATTTTATGACATTTTTGTTGCTCTTTCATGTTTGACGTTTTATGTCATTATTTTTATTTTTTTGGTTATATGCAATGTCTTGAGATTGACAACCATCTGGTCTCTTCTTTTTCAATAACGTACCTGTTATTTATGAAGCTATGCTTTTCCTTTTGTAAATCTTTACAGGATTTTCCACCAGGATAGAAGAACGAAGTAGACAAGAAATTGAGAGCCAGCCATATATAAAGGACCGCCGTTGCTATGCTGGGACAGTAGAAAAACAGCAAAAAGGAAACAAGCATTTTCCAAACATCACGAACAAATCCAAATTTTATAATTCCGATTATACCATTTTTATATAGTTTTTTCTGATTAAATTTTTTTCTAAATTAGTTGTAGCCATTACTCCAAAGGATTTAGTGGTCGCCGACCGGAACCACTAAAAAACTGCTTATTTAAATTGTTTAATACAGAGAGAATAGGAGTTATGTATCGTGTAAAAGCAAATATCATCAGCGTATTGAACACGTTTTATATATTTGTCAAGTAAGCTATGAATATCGTAGGTATATACATTAAAAAAAAGAAGACTGAGAATTGCTCCTTGTGGAATACCTTGCTGTATCCATCTAGGTCCATGAAGATTATTGTTCTGTTTTTTAATATATATTTTACGGTTACTAAATAGTTTGACAACAATCAAAGGCGAAGATAAGGGAGAGGGGGTTATGGGGGTAATTCCCCCTGCCCAAGCCATAGTCAACATCAATATTTTTTTAAACGTTATATTAAACAAAAATAGAGAGATAAAATAAATACAATAAAACAAAGAGTTTTTCAAACATTGTCATCTAAAATAATATTATTCCTGCAAATTAAAAATTAAAATTTATATACAGGGTCCCATTAGTTTGTATTTGTTCAATATTTCAATTTGTGTTGTTGACAAGCAAACAAATTTTAATAAAAGTTATATGGATTTGAAAATACATATACTAAAAATATTTTTGAATATACAGAGTGTTGCGTTTTTGCCTGACGAATAAAAATGTATGTTTTTTAAATAGAACATCTTATATTTTATTTTTATTTAATTTAAATTAATTTTTTTTTAAATTAGAAAATGATGCAGACCCCAAATTAAATTATCATAATTTAGGTAGGTGATATATCTGGTTTATTCTATATAGAGTGTTTTGAAACATGTCTTAAATATGGCCAATTTTAAGTTTAATTTACTCAATTTTTCAAACGCAACACACTGTATATTAGCATAAAATTACCCATAAATTTGACTAAAAATACCAATGTGATAGTCAATAACACATATACAGGATGTCCCATCAGTGCATAATTGATCGATAGCTGTTTTATTATTAGAAATACGAAGAAATGTTTAATATAAAAGTTGTATGACCATATTTAACAAATATTCTTAAATAAATAAACGAGGTGCTGACCAAATCTGTACTTTTTTAAAGCAAAACACCTTGCAGGTAGTAAAACATATTTGATTGTTTTTACATCGTCAAACAATTTTAATTGACTTTATTCATTTGTTATGTTGTATATAGGGTGTGTCAAAACGAGAGGTTACGATTTTTTAAATGGAATACCCTGTATTAAGTGGTTGTATGACATATAGGGTATTCCATTTAAAAAATGAGAAAATCGTTACCCCTTATTTTGAAACACCATATATACAACATAGCAAATAAATGAAGTCTATTAAAGTTGTTTGACGATGTGAAAACAAATCGTTACCCTAATTATTAGCAAACCTGGTACCTCCATTTTTTCGAAATTCACATTTTCATGCTAGCTTGTAGAGAAAAAAATACCTCTATTACATGTTTCAAACCTCATAAATCCAGAATAATATTATTCTGGACTGAAGTGATCGAGGAATAAAAGGCTTTTTAATTTTCATGCATAGGGGTGCAATAGTGTCGATTGCGTTTATAAAAGCATTAAATGAGTTTGGTTTCGATGAGTTTTCTAAAGAAGAAAATTGTCTGAAAGGGACTGAAACAGAGGCCAGTCAGAGGATTTTTCATCCCATTTCGTAGATGGGAAAATTTGTTCAGGGCAGAAATCGGAGGAAAATTCTATTAAAATTTAAGTTAAATGTGAAATTTAAATGTTTTGAGTTGATATTTAGACAAATTGTATTCAACAAAAAAGAAAAAATATCTAACGTTACCGTATAGGTGTAAAAGTAATTAGCGAGGGGCACTATTTAATTCCAGAATACTTGGCTGAATTGCTAAAAGAACATCCTGAATTGGTGTTTGACTACAATGTTTTTTTTACAATATTCTGCGAAGTTGTTCAGAGAGACTGGTAGTGTCTGACGAAAAACTAGAATTAGCGGCTGACTAAATGTACATGTGAAAATATTGAAGCCGTTTAGCATTTTAATGATGAAAATCCGAAGCTTTTTATTGTGATGAAACCTATACTGAATTGCATGGCTTCTGTGATGCCTGGACAGATTCGATAATTGCATTAGGATGAATACGAGGAGATCCTTTAAGATGGAAGACCTTCGTAGAAAATAGAGCATCTAAAATACAAAAACTAGTTTCACCGTACCACTGGAGTTATGTAAAATCTAATGAAAATACTGCTTATTGTATATCCCGAGGAATGGATCCAGTAAAACTATCAAATCACATCTTATGGTAAAAATGTCTTAAATGGTTGCATGTGACGAAGCAATGGCCTAAAACTCCAATAACTACTTCTACAAACGAAGAACTAAAGATATATTACCATACCAATGTTAAATATAGCAATGGGATAGAGTGCAGATTTTGAAGCCTAACACGAATGATACGAGTCCTATCATATTGCAGAAGAGACACACAGCACACTTATGCAAATCGTAAAACTAGCACAATCTGAAGAATTAAAACAAGACTACCAATTCTTGATGAAAAGTAAATTTGTGTATAACCAAAGCAAACTATAGATAATGAAATTATAAAAGTTGAAAGTAAACTAGAATGTTCTCAACAATCGTATACTAGAAAACACACCATAATCATTCCATACCATAATCACCTCGACGTTCTCATTATTAGAGATGCTGACCAATGAACATTATATGGAGGAAACCAAGCAACATCAGCCTATCTAAGGAAAAGATATTGGATTGTTAATTGCAAAAAAGCCATTAAGTCTATCATTCATAAAGACACCACATGTTCACAATATAAGGCTCAGGCTGCATACCAGATGAAGGAGCTATCTTATCTCAAAGTATCACAAAACCCACTATTTATTCACACCGGAGTAGACTATGCAGGACCAATTCAGGTGGGAGCCACTAAAGGAAGAGGACACAAATCCTAAAAGGGGTATATCTCAGTTTTCGTATGTCTATCTACCAAGGCAATCTATCTTGAGGTAATTAATGATATATCTACTGACACATTTCTCGCAGCGTTTAAAAGATTTATAGCCAGACGAGGTCACTGCTCCCGCATGTATAGTGATAATGGTACAAAATTTGTCGGAGCCAATAACCATTTACAAAAGGAAATTACCAATATGGCCAAACAATCAGAAATACAAACCATCATGACCACAGAGATTCAGTGGCACTTTATCCCTCCAGCATCTCACACTACGAAGGCTTATGGGAAGCAGGAGTTAAGTCCATAAAATAATATCTTAAGAGAATAGTTGTAGAAGCTAATTTAACCTACCAAGAACTAAATACGCTGACCCATCAAATTGAGGATTCTATTAATTCAAGGCCGTTATGTCCCCTAAGTGAAAATATAAATGACACGATTACGTCAACTCTAGGTCATTTTCTGATTGGTAGGGATTTAATTGCTCCGCCGAATCCAATTGACAACAGCATCAGCAACAATCTATCACAAAGATGGCGACTTGTTTAGAAAATTAAGACGGATTTCTGGAAAGCCTGGTCTATGGAGTATCTCTCAAGACTTCAGCAACGATATAAATGGAAAAGTGAGAAAGGGAATTTAAAAATTGGAGATATCGTCATCATCAAAGAAGACAATATTAATCCAAGTCAGTGGCCTTTAGCACGAGTAATCCAAACTCATCCCGCATCTGATGGAACAGTACGTGTAGTTACTCTTAGGAGAGCAGCAGGTACAACGTTGAAACGAAATACTCACAATTTAGTACCACTGCTCATCGAAAATGAGCTACTTCCTGAGAAACCAATCCCCAACAAAGTTTCTACAAGTACAAATATTGGACTAACTAGGTGTGTTATAAACCTTACCAATAGGTCTATCGATGGTTCTCCTCAAACAAGTCCAAGTACATCTAGCCTTGAAGAAGAAGAGGTACTTTAAACAAAAATTAAAGGAACAACCTAGAAAAAACTACATCAACATAAGTATCTACCTAATGGGGTAACTGCAGCGATCATATGAATTGTAGCTTTGGGAACCAAAGAATCCAACGTCAGTCAAATCAGCCTGAATAGTCCAGTCATTTAAGCTTAAATTAGGTAAGAATCTCGGAATTCTAGATACCCAGCTGTAAGTATGTAAATACTTGTATATTGACACCCTAAAAGTTGTCTCAAAACCTACATATGGTAGGGTGTACGCAACTATTAAATTTCAATGTCAAAGGTCACAAAAATCGGTTTTTTGTGCATTTTTTTTGTAAATATCTCATTTCCTATGGGTTTTTTGCTATTTGTATTTATTGTCAATATTGTAGCATACAAAATTCTCTACAAATTTTGTTTAAACAAATTCAGACTACAGTAAGAACGTAAAAGCTATGGAGCAGCAGAGAAGAACTGCTACACTTTCAAAAACGTATGAAGTCTGTTTTGATGAAACAATGGTTGTACCAGTTACTCAAGAAAAATTCTTATCAAATCGAAATAACAAAGATATGCTCATTAATATGTTAATTGAAAAATTACAAGCTGCAAATATTACTACTAAACAAGCCAGAGATGATGCGGATGTTCTTATTGTTGAAACTGCAATTGAAGAATCAAAGTCTGAAAAAACTGCAGTTATAATAAGACAAGATATTGATTTACTTGTAATTTTAATTGGGCGTACACTGTCTTACGAACAAGAAATTATCTTTAAAAAAGTTGGGAAAGGAAATGTAAAAACGGAGATATACTCGATTAAAAGTTTTGATAATTATCCTCATTCCAAAACACATATTTTATTTATTCACGCATTAAGTGGCTGTGACACAACTTCTCCGCTTTTTAAAAAGGGAAAAAAATCATTTTTAAAAGTTTTTGAGAAACTGACAAATTTGGATGAACTAGCTGTAGCATTTGAGGAAGAAAATTGTTCGGCCCAGAGATTATTAGAGAGTGGAACTCAAACCTTATTGGCAGTCTATAATGTTTCGAAATCTACAAAACTTAATAAACCTGTGCAGCTTTTAAATATTCCACCAACAAGTTCAAACTTGGTTAGGGCATGATTTTGAACCCCAGATATGGGGTTGGGCAATGCGAAACGATTTTCTGGAGCCTATCATGACAATTTTACCATCTGCTCCAGAAGATTTGCTAAATACAATTTTCTGCAACTGCAAGAGTGGTTGTGGTTTGAGATGCGGATGCAGGAAAGCGGGCTTGCAATGTTCTTTAGCTTGTGGCCAATCTAATGGGTAAGCTTGTCTCAATGCTCTTCCATATCAGAGCGACATTAACAAAGATGGAACCTTTGAACCCTAAATCATGGAAGAACTTGAGACATGTGTCGTTGAAGACGGTAAAAAATACCAGTTTGAAATTTACCATCAGCCGGAAGACGACGGTAAAGAGGAAGAAGATGATTACAATTTAAATTGTAGTTTTTGTACCCTTTATTCCATTTTTTTTACTTTTAATAAAAAAAAATGTATTAAATGATATTTTTTAATAAAAAGATTAATTCATAATTTATTTGTTTTTCTTTTTTCATCATGTAAGAAGTTATTAATATTAATTAGGTTAAAATTCAAATATAATTCCTATATTTTCATTAACAATTCTGCAATTACATGGGCAGGTAAGTGTTGTTAAATAAATTAATACTGAATAAAAAGTGGATAGGTTAGGAAAATGTTAAAATATAATATAATAGTTAATAAAAATTGACAAATATTTATAATCATTGATTTATCGATAGTTCATCAACTATATATGGCGCGTTTTCGACCGGAGGCACCGGTTGACCTGAAGTGATGCTGTGACCGCGCGCTCTCCGCCCTCTATCTCGAAAACGGTTCACCGTATAAAAAATTTTTTTAAACAAAATTTGTATAAAATTTTATATCCTACAATACAAGATAATAAATACAAATAGCAAAAAAACCCATAGGAAATGAGATATTTACAAAAAAGCGCAAAAAACCGATTTTTGTGACCTTGGACCTTGAAATTTAATAGTTGCGTACACCCTACCATATGTAGGTTTTGAGACAACTTTTAGGGTGTCAATATACAAGTATTTACAGACTTACAGCTGGGTATCTCGAATTCCGAGGTGAACTTACTATAATGACTGGACTAGAAACAATCGAGCCCTTGAAATGAAATGGAGAGTCGAAAGAATGTTCAATCAGAACATATCAAAGTTAAAATTATTTCGCCATAAATTAAACATTTGAAAATAGAACGATTCAAATACACCTTCACACGCTAAAATAGAAAGATACTGTAATTTTAAAAAAATTTAAACTGTTTGTAATCGTCCCCTTGTGTTTTTTTTTTTTTAAATTAAATTTTGACTGCTCCCGAAGATGGAAACAAATAAATTTCTGAAACATATGTAGTGCTAAACAATTGGAAATAAAAACAATGACCGATTAAACCAAGGAAATTTTTATTTATATAATATTTTAAAATAATTAACAAATTTGAATTGATGAATTTTAATAATAAAATAAAATTAAAGAAAATCGACCTCAGGTGGGATTTTAACCTCACACCTTTGACTGGAAACGCATCATTCAACCTGTTACGCCTTACAACCTTTTCACTTTTTATAGCTTAAATTATATAATAAATTGTTTTTAGATAGTTTTATTAAAATTGATGGTTTCTTTGTAATTATTTACGAATATCTAGTGGATTGCCATCATACCGGGTGTTCAAATTAAAGTGTTACAGTTAAATACCGCCTTGTATAAAAAAACATTTCAGACGAAAGTTTTATATTTTTTGGGGTTATCATTTTGGCCAAAATCTTTTTTAATAGCTAACCATAATATGACCAACTTTTTACCGCGCTGCAAAATTTTTAAATAAGTGTTACTCAATAAATAAAAGTCCAATTGAAAAAGGTTTCCTTTAAAAGTTTCTTATTTTTTTATGAACTTTAAGAATATGTAAAAAAATGGGGTTCCATTTGAAATAAGAAAGCCCACCTCGATACGGCCATATTATGGTCAGCTATAAAAAAATTAATTTTGATAAAATGTTTCCCCCAAAAAACTACAAAACTTTTGTCTAAAACTTTTTTTTATAAAATTCATATTTTCGTCGGTATTTAACTGTAACACTTTAATTTGAACACCCGGTATATCGATTCTTCATAACAACAACTTATTTATATTTTATCTCAATGACTAAAAAATATCCTGACAGTTATTTGACAGAAGGGTGAATTATTTAAAATGGTAGAACATATTAGTAGGCCAGTCACCAAAAAATATGAACTGTGATTGGTGGATTATTTTTATTCGTTCTGTGGATAATATACATGTGGGTGTAGAAAAAAGATTTATTGGCGTTTAATTAGTAGGTTATTTCACTTACTTATTATCTTTATATAAACACCACACAGAGCAGTGACATTTCATATACACTTATCTGGCACACAAAATTAGTATAACAAAATTTCTTGGGGATAAGATTTGCATTCAGCCGAGCTCAGGCTCATTTATTTACATCGAAATTCCAAATTTCTACTAAAACGAAACGTGAATTTTCGGCTTTATACCTTTTATTACAAACGAAGGCCCTATCTGTACTGACACCTCTCCTTATATCCATTCAAACATTTCAAAAAGCCTCTCCAGCAAGATATTTTGCCTCTCGCTTCATCGCAGGTATCGAAAAAGGGCGAGAAAAAGAGCAAAGACCGCGTTCGAAGACAAAAACAGTTGAAACGCGATAAAATAATTACAGCAAATCATTACGATGCAAATTTTCTTTAACTTCTATATCCAGTGTTTGCAAAACAGAGTTTCTTGGAATAATATTCTGGATTAATTCGGGATATCTTCGAGTAGATCAGTCCCTAATGTTTCTTATCCCTTTCGTTGCGCTCTCCCTAAGGAACCCTTTACTTTCGACACACGAAATATTACGTTTGTATCGCTGATGCTCCTGCTTTCGCATATTTGAGGTCGTTTTTCGGGAATTCGTTCAGGCTTTTGTCAAAGTGGTAGGGGAAAGCAGCAGGATGGCCCTTGTTAAAGAACATTAAAAATTCTAAATAAAAAATACAAATTGCAAAAAATACATTTAATTACCAACCCTGCTATCTATTTACTTCATATTTTCTATAGACATCCTTAATCATATTTTTGTCTATTTCTTCCTCTTTTGTGTCTGTGGTATTTCATGTAAATATTATTTGTAGGATCTTTGGTCACAATAATAAACATAATAAACAAAAATTTTAAGTATTAAACACAAACAAAATAAGAAGACTGATAATGGTGAAGGAAACATGATGTTGAAGAAATACATCCAGTGTGTACAAAATTAAAAAAAAAATAGGCTGAGCACTTTTAGCTGTATAAAGCCATCATCACAGTAGGTGCCTATCTACTGCACAATGGGCCTAGTGAGGCCTAAGTGCCGTAGGTTAACCCACTCTCCAAACGTTACAGAAACAGACAGATTTCCTAATCCTGCTATCTGAGTTATCCTACTTTTTAGGAAACATTAACAACCAAGTGATAAAGAGTAAAATTACAATTAATAACATACATCTAGTAGATACTACTACAAGTCTTAAATAAAATAAAACACATATTTGGACGTTACGAAAATTATAAATTTTAAACTGGACCTGAACATGTCGCACCTTTAATCATAAAGTGGCACAAATCAAAATTTTGCGATTTTGAGTTTCGGTAATAAAACGACCCAAAAACGTGCCATCTGATTTTGTAAGGTGGTTTAGACCTAAGCATAATTTCAATTGTGTACCAACAGTAACAGGGTATGAAATAGAATCTGTTGCAAATTTGCTTCTAAAGAGGCATATTTTGTTTTGTTACTTGAAATATTTTTTAACTATAATCCAAAAAAGAACTATTTCAAAATAATTATAAAATCGTTATGCAATTTTTAGTCATAAATTGAGACATTTCGTAATGATACATATTTTTTTTTATTACTAAAGTAACCTAACTGTAAATTTTTATTTTGTCTTACAATAAAACCATTTTTTCTTCTTTCTTTAAAAAACACTAAATCATGTATACAACTTAAAAATATTGGTTAAGCTTTTTACAAATTTCATTTATTTTTAATACTTCGCAATTTTTCTCAAAGTTCAAACAGTCTAAGACAGATCCAAATATAAAACAGTTTTTGGGAGATTCTACGAAACTAGCATTTTTTAGTTGTGCCACATTATGATTAGAGGTCCGATGTGTCCAAAAAATTGAAGAATTAATAAATCTGTCTATGTTTTTCTGTTCTTTTGTAACAAAACTGCTTTAAAAATTAATTGTGTAGGGGACTAAGTGTCTCAAGCTGAATTCTTAGTGAAATAAAAACTAATATTTTGCAAATTCTAAAACCGGAAGTAATCCAAAATTAGACCGTGCAGAAGGACACTTTTTTGAAAAAACGAGATATTGGTACCATTGCATAGAGCATAACGTGTACTACAATATGACCGCAAACTCCAGAAAGTCACTTTACAAGTTAGGTAAATGTATTATTTTAGAAAGTTAATAAATCATTGCGGATTACAGCCCAAAAAAATTAAAAATGCGATTTCTTCGGTTTTATCTCAAGAAAAATTTGCGAAAAATGTACTTTTTATGTTAACACTACAAAATTAGCCAAACACGATTGTAAAACAAAAAAAGTTACTCCATATAAAAGTTTGCTAAAATGTGTTTAGATCATAATGAATCATCAACCATATTTGTAGGTCTTATAATAATCAACTTATGTTAATTAATATAAAACAAATCAATTAAAACGGCTGCTGTGAGTGATTGATCTACACTCTGCTAACGGTGTTCTCGCTTTGTATATTCCATTTTAGTTGCACCTATGATTGTAAACATACATATATCTCTATCGTACTAGGAAACTAGCCTGGCTCAGTATATTATCACCACAACGGACAACCAATCTTTATATTTTTTTGTAGATAAACTATTGTAGTTTTATACAGATGTCCCAAATTGTACAAATCCAACTGAAACAGTTTATAGATTTCATAATTGTAAGCAAAAAAGTTCATAATAACACGTAACATGCAAACATTGATCAAAATTCGATCAGAAGTCAAGAGATGTAAAAGTTAGATAACTAAATAAAAAATCTGATGTGTCCAACACATGACTTTCCTATCTAGTTATTATAGGCTTTTTCCGATTATTTTGTACAACCTATTGCAGCACCTCTATAAATGTTTAGAGGATAAACTAAATATATACATTTTCCACATACGTCTAACTCGAAACACTTTCCTATAGATATTCATTGAAAACGAAAATACTGAAAAATTTTAATTTAGCACTTTTCCTTCAATACGGTTAATTTTAGAAAAAACGTATAAAAAACAAAAATTATAAAGATCGATATCACAAATAACTTTTATATAAACAATTTTCCTAAAAATTTGAATTTTATTACATTTTGTCAAATTTCTCGAATACGGACCATTTTAAAAAAAAATTGTATAGGACCAGAATTATAGATAATACTATTGTAAGTCATTTTTATCTGAACAATTTTCTTCCCCAAAACATAAATACCAGATATATTCCATAAAATATAAAAACGGCCTCCCATAAAGTACCCCCCAAATGTTCCGCCTTTGTCCAAAATCACCTCAGGCCGAAATAAAACTTAGGTTTAAAATTTAATGTTTTTTCCTTTATCCGTTTTTGAGTTTTCTTCAAAATTCGAAATTTACACATTTTCTTAAATATCTCGAATACGGTCCATTTTAGAGAAATTATGTATAAGATAAAAATTACAGAGAATTATATTACAAACAACTTTTATCTGAACAATTTTTATAAAAAAATATTTTTTTTACATTTTGTCAAATTTATCGAATACGGACCATTTAAGGAAAATTTTGTCTAGAACAAAAATTATAGATAATATTATAAGTAACTTTTATTTGAAGAATTTTCTTCTCCAAACGTAAATAACGGATATATGTCATAAAATATAAAAATGACCACCAATAAAGTACCCCCAAATGTTCCGACTCTGCCCAAAATCTAATCAGTTCACCGCAGGCTGGAATAAAGCTTAAGTTTAAAATTTAGTGTTTTTCTTTGTATTGGTTCATGAGTTATGGTGGATACAGACACACACACTGACACACACACACTGACACACACACACACACACACACACTGACACACACACACACACACACACACACACACACACACACACACACACACACACACACACACACACACACACACACACACACACACACACACACACACACACACACACACACACACACACACACACACACACACACACACACACACACACACACACACACACACACACACACACACACACACACACACACACACACACACACACACACACACACACACACACACACACACACACACACACACACACACACACACACACACACACACACACACACACACACACACACACACACACACACACACACACACACACACACACACACACACACACACACACACACACACACACACACACACACACACACACACACACACACACACACACACACACACACACACACACACACACACACACACACACACACACACACACACACACACACACACACACACACACACACACACACACACACACACACACACACACACACACACACACACACACACACACACACACACACACACACACACACACACACACACACACACACACACACACACACACACACACACACACACACACACACACACACACACACACACACACACACACACACACACACACACACACACACACACACACACACACACACACACACACACACACACACACACACACACACACACACACACACACACACACACACACACACACACACACACACACACACACACACACACACACACACACACACACACACACACACACACACACACACACACACACACACACACACACACACACACACACACACACACACACACACACACACACACACACACACACACACACACACACACACACACACACACACACACACACACACACACACACACACACACACACACACACACACACACACACACACACACACACACACACACACACACACACACACACACACACACACACACACACACACACACACACACACACACACACACACACACACACACACACACACACACACACACACACACACACACACACACACACACACACACACACACACACACACACACACACACACACACACACACACACACACACACACACACACACACACACACACACACACACACACACACACACACACACACACACACACACACACACACACACACACACACACACACACACACACACACACACACACACACACACACACACACACACACACACACACACACACACACACACACACACACACACAGACAGACATCATTCCGAAAATAGTAAAAACGGATTCAGGGGACCCCAAAACGTAAAAATCCTTCGAAAACTGGAGGTCGAAAAAAATCATGATTCCTATACTTTCCTTATCTGTATACAGATAGGAAAGTAAAAAACCAAGAAAATATTAAATTTCACAAGTAGCGTGCAGCTCAAACCGTATCATTCCTATCAATTTTGAACCACCGGTAATTTTGCTTCTGTTAAAAATCGGACCATTGTTAATATGAATTTGGGACACCCTGTACCCATATAAAAAAAAAATTATTGTGCCATGAGTAAAATTAGAATGGAAGAATATCTAACAATGAAAGAGTCCTCCCTAAACTTAAATAATTATATCTTTTTAATAAAAAGCATGGATATTCATATTTTTTATTAGAAAAAATACAACTTACAATCTTGTATAATAATTGTTTTATATTTTCTCCTCGTGTACCGAAGCTTCGCTGACCTCTTCAAAATCTACCGATTTTTGGGCAAAATTTTATTTATTTTTGAAATCATAATTTGTCTTTTGATTTAAGGAATATTCTGATATATTTTTAAAATTTTTATTTCAAAACAAATTTAAAGCACAATATATTGACGTTATTTTTGATCATTACACAGAAAATTAGATTAAAGAGGTTCTAAATACCTAACCTGTACGGCCTGGAGCCGCTGCAGTTGATATGTGTGTGGAAAGAGATATATTGTTTCTATCAGGCTTAACAGTCTCCATCAGATTCTTCTTGGAAAAAGCCTCCAGACTATCTGAAGGCAAATTTAACCAAATTTATATATCTATTACAAATTACTTTCAAAACAAATGTTTATTCTTAGAGTAAGAAATAATAAAATCTGTTGATACTTATTGCATGTCAATTTTGTTTTTTAAGATAGGTGGCTCTGATTCAATAAAATGGTTTCCATATTTTTAAAAATAAGTAACTGACCTAATTTCTATTTTTTGACATTCCCGTATATGGTAAAAAATGAGAAATTTATTAAGTGGTAAGGACACACCTTTAGGAAAATATAACGAAAGAGTTAATTGGATTTTCTTCTTGTTGAGTTTCAAAAATATTAATTTCTCATGATTTAAAAACAAATACATGAAATGGCCAAAATAAGCCTGCAAAGGTACTTTGTGCGCAATCTCACCTGTATCGTTGTGACGTTATGCGCAAATTCAATTTGGCTTACTTTTGTTAATAGAAACTGGCGTTCCATTTTAAATATACAGTTCACTGGAAAACGATTATTTAAATAGGTATACACCGACCGGGAAAATAAGTACGGAAAAAATTCACTGGCATCTGGACTAGTACTGTATCGAAGGAATTTTATCAATGAAACAAATCTACGACTCTACTTACAAATACTACAATAACGGTCGGGCTTAGTTACGTTTTGTCAGACGTATTTTTTTTGTTTTGATAATTTATGCAAGCAAACGTAATTACATTACTACAGTTAAAAACATCGCAAACTTGGCATCAATGTTTTATCCAAATATTACATTTCTGCCGAGGATCATCCGCGTTGGCTTCAGAAATCTTGTAAATAATTATATCTGTCTTGGTTATATATCTATGCCAATAACTGACATATTTTCAAAAAAAAATGTCTAGTCCTTAGATATCGAAGAAATCGCAAATACGCCACTGTTAGTGAATCATATCTAAACAGTTGCTTTCCCCAGTAGATTTACTGCCCAGTTAAAAATTTGTAAAATTAAAACTTACTTTTAGCGACCCCAAACTTTCCGCAAGAAAATCAACCCCGTACCGCGAACTCGCCCCATAAATGGGTCTTAGCTCGAAAATGCACCCGCCGAACATCCGGAGACCATCTTATTCTTGTCCAATAAATTTTCTGCTGTTGTCGGTTTCATAATTAAAGATACACAGAAATCCTAGACGGGTGGAGGGTATGCGGGTCTTTCTCGCACCCTCGTTCACTTGTTTTCAACCCTTTAGGGCTAAGACCTGCTAAGATTTAGACGCGAACGTATGTTTTAATGAAGGACGTAAGTAGGCTGTGATCCGGGCCCCCGGGGAGTCGTGAAAGAGTCAAAGATATCTCTGGTGTGTGTTGGGAGCCGCCTGGACAAAGTGAATAAGTTAGGATTTAGGACGAGATCGTGTGAAAATTTATTATTGAATTTGCTTTACACTGCGTTTGTAAAGGGTTACTATCAGCTCTTCTTTGAAAGATTTGTTTATTAAAAAATGCTTACGTGAAAACAACGATTTACTAAAAAATCTTCAGTTTTTATATTATTATAGTTGCATTCATGATATATTTACACTGATTTCTAGCCTCAGTTCAAGGTCATACAGAATGTTTCAAAACTTGGCTGGCAAACGAAAATTCTAGATATATTTTATGTCGATTCAATTTAAATTAGCTTAATCCAAAAATGCTTCCAAAGGGAGCTAGAGCTCTTTGAAGTTAAAGCCTTTTAATCAATTTAAAGTACTTATTATGTATGAAATAAATGATATAGTGCTATTTTCGTACGTCCCATTTGCGTACACGGTCAATTTTGTCACATTTGCGTACACGGGTTAGATTATCTCTTGAGTCAGGTAAAAGTATTACGATATTAGTCCTACTTGCGTACATATACAGTTATACTCAATTTTATTTTTAAAACTTTCCTTCACACCATTTCCAGGCTTAGGACTGGGAGCGATTTGCTGGCGTGTTTAAAAGTTTTTTTTGTATTTTTTTTAGTTTTTTAAATTTTTATTTTTTTTGAGTTTTTTTTGTTTTTTAAGAATTTACAAAAAGAATGGTATTTACAAAATATTTATAAAGTGCAGAGCCCTACAGTCGGTTACTTTAACTTAACGACGTCTTTTGCTTCTGTATATGCCGCTATTATTTTATTAATTCTAATGTCCAACTTGACGTATTTTGTTTTTTTCTTTTTCTCTCCAAATTCAATTCTTTTCGTTTATAAAGAAAATCACTATTTTCTGCTTCTTCTTTTAAGTGTTTAATCAACTGTAAGACAGGCGGATGGTTTCTTGTGACCAGATGATCTAACTTGTTCTATCCCTCCACGACGTTATTTGTACGATGGAGCTTTTTGCTGCAGTTCCACATATCTGGCGTAATTTACTATTTTCTAGCCACTGATCCACGAAATAATCGTAGAACTTTTGAAGTTTTTCGTTAACGGGTGAATTTTCTTGAATGGTTAGCCAACTGATATCCAAATCTTTAAGTGCCAAAGCAGCACACATACGAATATGTAGTCGCAGTTCATCATCGTGCCGGTATTCTACAACTAGGCCCAACTATTGTACTTTTCGCCATATACATTGATTGTAGTGGAAATGACAGCCATTTATTGCAACGTTAGAAAACACATTCCTTATAGCTATAATTACTGCTTCCCACAGTCACTAATGTTGGTTTCCAGTTTGTGGCTCCTTTTATTATCGTAAATAATCTCTCAAAGGTAGAGCGAGTTTTGTTCTTGAGTAGTGCATAAACTACAGGAATTACGTTTCGCTCGTCTGTATTGCTTCCAATGTCCACATGTATTGTATAAAGTTGAGTAAACTGTTTACTGCAACACTTAAAAGTGCCGTCTATAAAGAAAGTATTCTGGTTTAATATAATCTCCTTCCCAATCGATGACGAAAATATTAAAATTCTGTCTTCGTAACCATCATCAGCGACCAGGAAGGAAGATCCATCGTTCAAAAGAAGAGACCTTTCAGATATTTCGACATCCGATACACATTTTGGCTCTTTCGACAGTCCGTTTGCCTTTTGTCTGTGTCGATATAAACTGGTCTTTACTGAAGACAACATTGGAATATTGCAGACAAAGTCAATTCCACGATCAAAAATAATAGTAATTTTGTTAGTCCTTAGTTCGTAAATAGGTATTAACTTAACATACATGAAATCAACTTTTATTTTGCAATATTTTGTGGCCATTAAAAAAGAAGATTATAACATTTTCAAACTGTAATATAATAGGCCCCATTTTATGTGTGTACGCAAGTAGGACTATGCATATAATATTTTTACCTGCCACAAGGCATGACCTCACGGTGTACGCAAGTGGGACAAAATTAACCGTGTACGCAAATAGGAGGATACCAAAATAAATATACGGTATGTCCCCCTAAGTTGGAATCATATGGAAAACTTTTTTATTATTAATTTTAGGAAAAAAAGTTATTTTTCATAAAAAGTTCTGCATTATCTAAAATTTTATCAGTCTTATGAAGAATAAAGGTACTTTACTTTTAAGTAAAACTCACATTTTTTGACAAATCTCGTATACCACTGAAAAAATTTGATATTTGATGACCGTATTCTAGTTTTTAGATAATGCAGAACTTTTTATGAAGAATAACTTTTTTCCTAAAATTAATAATAAAAAAGTTTGCTATATGATTCCAACTTAGGGGGACATACTGTATATTTTATTAAACCCCTCCCTCCACTTTTATGTATTGTTTTTCACAATCAATAGAGCTTGATTACTACTAAAAATTTCATGTTGATATCGCTTTTCATTTTTGTTTGCTTTTTTTTATTTTAACCCCCTTTAGAGTCCCCATTTTTAATTAGAAATTTTTTTTTTCAAAATCAAGGGGCTTCTCCTTATAGAGCTTGATGTTTGCTAAAAATGTCAAGTTAATATTATTTTTAATTTGAGGTTGAACTTTTTATAAATACTTTAACCCCCCTTAAGTCTCCAATCTATTCAGATTCTTCTCAGAATCAATAATAGGCTTTATCTTTTCTTATAGAGCTTCATTTTTATTAAACATTTCATGTTCGCTTTTCGTTTTTAATTTAGGATTTTTTATTAATTTCAACCCATCTTAAACCCTAACTTTTAATCGGATTTTTTCAAAATCAGTTGTTTACTAATAATCTAACTGTTAGAACTTTTTTTAAATATACATGAATTGTTATATTTATTTTTTTTTTTTTGGTAACATAATTTGTCATTATTATTAGATGATTTATTAATCAGAATATATCAGTTGTTGCGTTGATTGACGATATTACTAAAAAAAATCCGTATTTTTTCATAAATCCAATTTTTTACATGTTTTTTAAAAGTTATATATAAAAAAATAGTTTTTATTTCTTGGGGCAGTATAATATAAATTTTTGGAGCTAGATAATTAGCACATCTTTGACCGATAGATTTCTCAGATCTAGGTAATAAGATAGCTTCAAGACGGCGAATATTGTGAAGATATTCATCAGGTACTAACTTGATTTTAAAACGTTTTAAAAATAGCAAAATTTTTAAACAATATAGTATTGTTAAGTCATACGTTTTTAATTATGCATATAGGTTATTTTTTGGATATAAAATGGTTTTTTTTTCAAATAATTCTTAAAATCCATTTTTGTACCACATAATTATCATTTAAAAAATTATCATATACTCATACGCCTCCCATTCTATAATTCCATAACCCAATAATGGCTCTATTAGACGGTGGTAGTGAGTTTTTAAACATTTTATTTTTTTTTAGGAATTCTCTTAGTTAACGAAACTTACAGTCTGTTCGCTTGGAAGACGACCTTCGTTGTATTTTATTGGTAGAAGACTATTATTTTTATTTTTCTTACTATAAAAATAAGCATTACACTTGGTTTCGCCTTTGCGACTATAATTTTTTTACGCCTATTTATGTGGATGGAAGACGTAGTTTGTTGAACAATTCAGGTGGAAGACGACATTTTCGAATATTTTTATGTTCATATCAACGTGTACACCAAGTTTCATCCATGCGAAAATGATTTTTTTTTATAATTTTTTTACTGGAATTGCAACCCTTCCGCAACCCCCTGTCGTACAACTGGAATGAAAAACGACGATTTTACTGTTAGATGCTATTTAAATAACTTATATTCAAAAAATAAAGCTTGCGAAAATGGTTTATTGAAATCAGTCATTACCTCCCGGACCACTATATGGGGTAGAGAGATGCGACATAATCTTAATAATCGCGAATTAGTTCGAAAGTGTTCATTTATTGATGGCGTTCATTTAGTGGTGCTTCTACTCTACATAAATATTACTATAATTTTTAAAAATAGTCCAATACAAATATTCCCAAAGTGGGGCTTTAAGAAAATACATATAATTTAATAAAAAAAAGTATTCAAATAAAATATAACATATCAGTACCTACCTAAGTATCTTACATCACGAATTTGTTGCATAGTTGTGATTTTGCCAGTTTTTATGAATTCATTTTTCTTCTGTATATTTTTCGTAGAGACTGTCATGGGTCTGTCCTATTTTTTTTCCAAATAAATAAAATGAGAAATATCCTGTAATATTTGTTTGAAAATAAAGAATATCTATCGATTATCCATTCTGAATTAATTTCGTAACAATATAATTTGACGGCCAAACGCTTTCCGAAAATTAACTCACCATTAAAACTCAATTAATCGAAGCAGCTAATTTCACACCCCGAAAAATAAAATCTCGATTAAGTTTCGACAATTTCGGCCCTTTTGTCTTCTGCGGCCATCGAGCATCGAATCAATTAAATTTGTCGGCGAGGCCGTCGAATATAATTAAGTTACAGAGGAAAGAAAATCAATTTTCGAAGTATTAAAACACAATCAAAATGCAAATGGCGGTCGTTAAAAAGATCGCTTCGGATTTTCGGCGATTTTCAATTTCGAGCTTAAGGCGATATCAGTAAAAGTTCATTGGGGGTGTTAATGATTATTAGAGGCTAAAAATTGAAATTCGTTGCAATAAGTATAATATTTACAAAATTAGTAATTCTAAAAAGGAAAAATTTGAAACGCTGTGTATGTTTAGTTGTCTAGCTTAAATGTTCAAATGCCAATTTTTTTGATGTACCTAACTATTACATGAAATTAAAAATTCTTAAATGTTTTTATGGTGTTAAGAGAAAAAACTTCTATGATACATACATTAGTGTGGAATGAAAATCAACAAAAATTAAAAAAAAAATTAATATAGTTGTGTCATAGTTAAAAAAATATGCTTCTTACTATTAAAAAATTCTGATTTTTAAGAAAATTGTTAAACTAAAAGATATTTGCTATATTGATCTCTATAATTTTTGTTTTTCACATTTCTCTAAAGACCGTAATGGAAAAATTAAAGTAAATTTTTCAGTATTTTCGTTGGCAATGAATGTATATAGTGTAACGTGATACTTGATATTTTATCTATTTGTTATAATGTATTTAAGCTCAATTGATTAAGCGTGGGTTAGGTTATTAAATAACTCGAATAACTTTGAAAAAGTAGTTGGGCACCACTATATTTAAAACTTACTATTCTTGACTTTAGATTAGTGATAAAAATTTAGAAAATCACTAACCACTAACAAATTATATTTAATAAACCATGCTTTAGATAAAGTTGTAGTAAATTCTAATTTACATAGTTTTACTAAATTCAAATTTAAGATGATTTATTTAAAAGCACTTATCTTTAGTTAAAAGAAGGTAATATAAGGAATGTTTATTGCATGGTATATCTTCAGGCAACTTCTTCAAAAGGATTCGGTATCCTTATTCGTAATTCTGCAAATTGAATGATCTGATATTTGGTATTCTAACTTAACTCGAACCTGTCTAGATCTTCTAGAGATGAATCAAACCACGGTCTTCAGTTTGTACCAAAACCAAAACAAACTTCTAGGTATAAAAACCATAAAACTTCTTGATAGGAATTCCAAAACGTCTAAATATAAATCCAAATAAACCGTCTAGATATAGCCACGCTTATAAAATCAGACGGATTATACGATAGATAAAAATTATTTAGTACATCGGATGACCAATATATATTAAAATTCAAATCAACTTGATTCGTTGACATCCGAGTCAAAAATAATTCTCACAAGGCGAATAAAGGAAGAAGAAGAAGACAAATGACATTTAAAAGATGGTTGTGTCGGAATAACGGTTCCAACCGTTACACTCCACTACCTCCGGGTAAAAAAAAGATTTGAATTTGAATTTTTTTTTACTACTTCCATATTCTCTCCTTTTATTGTAACTAGCTAGGATGATACAAGAGGTGAAACGATCAATGGATTACATTTCAAGAGTGTTGCCCGCCGATATCCACAGTAATCAAAGGTCACTGCAAGAAAAGGTCTTTCAAAAATCATTCCACTCCCAATACCACTGCTAAACCAATTACCGTAGAAGAAAATTAAAAATTGCAAAAAAAATGATTATATGCCATCATACAATGAATAACACAAGATATCACTGTAAAAAAAATGTTAACAAAGAAGAAATAAGAAAATATATACTTCCTATTAGATTAGTATATAAGGAAAAGAAAATTAGTAAATCAACATTATATAGTATATGCATGTTTGTACTGTTTTTTTAATATCAAGATATTTATCTTTGATTTAAAATGTTTCACCTTTACTTAGTTATGATATATGCAAATATTTTTGGAAGGTTGTTTAAAAAAAAACTAAAGGTAGGTAAGGTAAACTAGAAAGAATGATCATTGAACTATATTTGCATATATCATAATTAAGTAAAGGTGAACCATTTTAAATCAGAGATAAATATCTTGATATTAAAAAAACATAGTAAATTATGTACTAAAGGTACAAATAATAATATTAAACGATAAATAACACATTCAGTTACCTAGTTAATAAAGATATAATAATATTATAGAAGATAAATTATGAAAATCAAGATAAATAATGTACACACATTAGTGAGTACAGGTAAGGTTTACGAAACATCTTCGTAATGCTGTCACTTTTCTCAGTGTAAATCAGCAAAGGTACATACAAAGTAGTAAAGTTAGGTAAAAAACTATAGTAATGTTAGTTATCTGTTAACCTAAAGTTAACCCAAATATAAAATTTTGCAATACTCAACTAAATTATTTTCAATATAAAGTGAAAACAGAGGTATCGAATGATATTGCTAGAAGCATAAATTCTTAAATTATAATTAAAAAAAGGATAAAGATATACCAACTTTTACTACTTGTATTAAAATATAATTTAAAGTTGGTTCGAAATCAATTAGTTATACAATAGTTAGGTACTTAGCCATATAAAGAAAAACAAGAAATGCTAGATAATATTGTTCAAAGACAACTTAGGTATTTTAAGATTGAATTTAAGGAGAAGATAAACAAATTAAAATATTACTCAAGTTCAATTACAATATATAGATTTTCTACCAATCAAGAGAAAAAAAATCCTAATAATTGTTTCAGTTAAATAGTCATAATAAAGAACTAATTATAAAGGGAAGAAATTCAAAATCTAAAGAAAATGTAGAATTTAATTTACTAAAATTTAATAAAAAGTAGGTAAAGACATTGAATAAATTACTGCACTAAGATTTAATAGCAAGAAAAAATTATAAATATATTTCTATACACTCTCCTAATATGGTAAATGCAAACTGACGTCTTAGTTTCAAAAACTTGTACAGAATCATATTAATAACCGATAGATACAGTGTTAAGGAAGCATATAAAAAGAAAATAAAAAAACAAATTTATTAATATAATTCGAATACTCTCCTAAATTGGTAATTGCAAACTAGATAGTTTCAAATACTTATTCAAAATTATACTAACAAATAAAGAGAAATGTAAAAAAATTATGTTAACTAGAAAATTAAAAAAAAAAAATACTATTAGTAACTGAATACATATTATCAAAAATTAAGGTAGCTATTACAGACAGTATTGCTTTAAAAAATAAGCAGTAGCAGACAGTTAAAAGTTAGAAGGTAATGTCTGGTCTGACTCATAAATATTCCAATGGGATAAAAGGAAAAAATTGACTACAGGCGGTATTACTTGGTCGTGTAGGTAATAGCAGAACAAAAAGCTAGATATAATATTCTGGTCTGACAGTATTTATGAAAAATTTTAGCAATATTTTAACTTATTAAAAGAAACGGTATGGAAATCAAGACAATTGCAGAATATATTATTCACTGTCAGAGGTATCATTATTAACGTTAGGTATGACTTCATTATCATCATCATCTTCAGATAAATGTAAAAAGCAATATATTTAATTAATTCAAGACACAAAGTTTTATCACTAACAAAAAATATGTATAAATATGTGTAAATAAATATGTGTAAATATGTATAAAAATGTATAAACACTGGACCTAGTAGAAAATGCAGATATTATATAAAACTTGACGATACGATATGCAGATTTATAGAAAAGGTTAAAATAACAGGTAAGAAAGTATTAGCAAAAATATACAAGACATGCAGTTAGTATAGTTAATCTCTGTGAAATACCTATGGGAATTAGAACGATAAGTTATAAGAAAACTATTTCAAAATTAAGAGCTATTTAACCTAGTAGTTGAAGCGCCATTTTGTAACGAGATACTTGATATTTTATCTATTTGTTATAATGTGTTTAAGCTCAATAGATTGGACGTGAGTTAGGTTATTAAATAACTCGAATAACTTTGAAAAAGAAGTTGGGCACCAATATATTTAAAACTTACTATACTTGACTTTAGATTAGTGATAAAAATATAGAAAATCACTAACCACTAACAAATTATAATTTAATAATACTTTAGATAAGGTAGTAGCAAATTATAATTCACATAGTTTTACTAAATTCAAATTTTAGATGATTTATTTAGAAGCACTTATCTTTAGTTAAAAGAAGGTAATATAAGAAATGTTTATTGCATGGTATATCTTCAGGCAACTTCTTTAAAAGGATTCGGTATCCTTATTCGTAATTCTGCAAATTGAATGATCTCGTGATATTTGGTATTCTAACTTAACTCGAACCTGTCTAGAGATGAATCAAACCACGGTCTTCAGTTTGTACCAAAACCAAAACAAACTTCTAGGTATAAAAACCATAAAACTTCTTGATAGGAATTCCAAAACGTCTAGATATAAATCCAAATAAACCGTCTAGATATAAACCCAACTAAACCGTCTAGATATAGCTACGCTTATAAAATCAGACGGATTATACAAAACGTTTTACGGCTAGATAATCTTGATTAAAAAGTACTTTTTAGAAACATATAAAAACTAAACGCTAGTAAATTAACTTAAAATTAAGAGACAACGAGATATATCTACATGAAGCAGTTTCGAGAAGAATACGAAAAACTTTTTAGTCGTAGCGCCTTAAAATTACAATTTTCAAATAATGAGATATTATAATAGATGATAAGATTATATTTATATTACACTGCAAAAAAAAATATGTAGTGAAAATCTAAAATAAATGAATGGACTTGTTTAACTTTTTTCTCTTCTCGCCCATATGGCCAACTGGGTGGTGTACACAGTTATCAAATTAAAAAATTATTTAAAAAATACAATCTAAGATACTTTGCCCTATTAACAATGTGCCTTGGTGTATATTAAATAAAGAAATAAATAAATTATTGACTCCTTATTTCGATTATCTTGAAGAGAATGACATTTTCATCTCGCTGTTGCTTTCTTTCATGTTATGTAACAAAAATTAGGTAAATCCTTTAATAATCCACTTACATGGTAGAAATGCTGGTGGCTTAACTGGTGGCTTAGCCTAATACTCGTGCAAAATAAAATCGCAACTGGTGGCGACATCAGACGATGTGGTTAGGTTGGTTGCCGAAACCATCCACCAGCTGGGCAACAATTGGTGGTGCTACCAGTTACCACATTCTAATTGGTTTAATTTATATCCCAAGACGTGCCAAGTTACTGGTCGATCAACATGGTTAGGCTTCCAGTAGCCTAGACTAATAGCGGTCTAATAGGTTTAATTTACTGAAATATCCAAGACGTGCCGAGTTGGTGGTGCCTAGTCTAATAGTAGTCCTTAGAAATATTGAATTTCCCAGAGATCAAGAGAAGACTTAGGCTCAAGAGATTGTGGCCTAAGACAAGAGATCAACGTTATCAATGGATGAATACTCCATCCATGTCATTTTACACTAACCTTTTTAATTTACTTATTACTTTGTTCTATAAGTAAAGTGTAAAAGTGCAAATAAAAGCCAAATAATAATTGTTTTTATTGGTCTTATTACTTTATTAGCATTTCTACTAATCAAATTTCGAAGCAATAAGTATCTGATAAAAAGCACAATTTCTATAAAACGCATGCATGATATTTCTCCCCATTTCCTTTAGTCAAATAAAATTTTACTAACCACAAATTTCGTCTGCCAATGGCGTCGAAATGCCACTAAAATTCGCTTCCGACTATCATTTTCTCGTCATTGTACTAAAACATCATTATACAGTAACGTTTCGAAGCAGTTATTTTGTATCCTTTAAGGATGCACGAGATATCGAATCGCGATAATAATCATAAAATAAAACGACTATAAAAATCTACGTAGCGCTAAAATCGTAAAAAAATCAAACAGAGAAGCCTGGCTTTTTATCCACAATTGACGAATCGGGCATCAGTAAATTCCTCTTACAGTAGCTACCAGAATTTTTTAGTTAACATTGCTTATCGTTTTAAAATTATTTAAACCAATTTTATTCCTTAAACCGCGTGGTATGGGTAATAAAAATAACGTACTCATACAAAAAATGTAATATAAATATATATAGAGAATACCAAATAATTTTCGAGCTACCTGGGTCATCATCAGCCTAAAATACAAGAGCACAATAAGACAGTGTTAAGTCAAACATTAAAGTTATTATAATAATATATAAAAATAAAAAATAAAATTAAGGTGTGCAGAAAGATTGAAGATGAATCTTAAATATATCTGGAATTAAACCATTAACGCAGGTATTTCTTTTTAAATAAATAGAATTGTAAGAAATGTGGGTGAACACTACCAATAATACAACAATGAGGACAATAGTATTAGCACTCTCTTAAGTTGTGATCCAATGGCAATACTGGGTAGCCAAATAAGTTATAAAGTGTAAACACAAAATTGATAATCTTCATTAGATAAATCATGGAAAAATTAAATTAAAATTGATCAATTTTACAAAAGACCATGATATGTAGTATCAGGTACAATATACTACTGATTCAATATTCGTTAATAATTCAATAATTTTAGTTTATAATAAAAAAAAAATAAAAATATTCTAATCGCAAATTATTGTTTTATAACAGGTTAAAAAATTACTAGTTTGTAATTGTTATCACATTTAGTGATTTATGTTTCTTTTAATTACTATACTTAAACATTTATTTGAGTGATTTGTATTAACTTATTTGATCCTAAATATATTGGTGAACTCTATGTATGTGACTTTGTAAATTGAATTGTTTTAATTTAATTTTAAATAGAGTTAAATACGTTAATGATCTGAGGGATTCCTGTAGAGCAGTGGTCGCCAACCTGTCGATCGCGAGCTACCGGTAGCTCGCGGAGGTAATTCTGGTAGCTCTCACAACGATTTTAATTTTAAAAATAAAAACTGCAAAAATCAGAGAAGCTTCCGAAAATTCCACAAAAAAATCTAATTGTCATAATATTAAACATAAACAGCGGCAACGTTGCGGTGAGCAATCTGCCGCTGACGCCATCAAGCTAGAATCGGCTAGAACCGACCAGCCGGACCAGCGCGTAATGTTCGAGAACGATCAGGATTGCTTTGAACGGGATAAATATGCACGGCGCGGCGACATTGCGCTTAGTTTAAAACTGAACGGATAACCAACGTCCAGCGGTTGGGTTAAAAGAGAACAACAAAAAATAATATTATGGCAAGCAGTTGTAAGAAGGTAAAGACATACCACTTTCATTCGGAATGGGAAGAACAATACTTTTTTACAGAAGTTAAAGATAAAAATGTGTGTTTGTTGTGTAATACTTCGGTCTCTGTTGCTAAAAAAGGAAATATTGAGAGACATCATAAAACTGTACATTCTAATTTTGAAAAATCATTCCCACTACATTCTGCCGCCAGAAAGGAGAAACTGAAACAGTTAAAAAAGCAGTTAATTGGACAAAAATCAATATTTTTAAGAACAGTCGACAAAAATAAGGCTGCAACTGAAGCATCGTACCGTGTGTCCCAGATAATTGCACAAAAAAAGAAACCTTATGAAGACGGGGAAATGATAAAACAGGCGTCTTTAGAAGCTGCTGATTCGTTATTTGCTAACTTTAGAAATATAGACGAGATAGTTTCAGCTATAAAATCTATGCAACTTTCTGCTAATACAGTGATGAGACGTGTAGAAGCAATGAGCAATGATATTTTTACAGTTAAGAACTGACTTAGATAACTGTGTTTATTTTTCACTTCAACTGGATGAATCAACAGATGTCGTTGACACTGCCCAGATGGCCGTGTTCGTCAGGATGGTTTTTAGTGATTTTACGATTAAAGAAGATATTTTGAAGTTTATTCCACTAAAAGGACACACTACTAGACAGGAGTTGATTTCTCATTTAAAAAATATTATTTCTTCCGAAAAAATTCCAATATCGAAAATGGTAGGCTTGACAACCGATGGCGCTCTAGCTATGGTGGGTTGTGATAAGGGTCTGGTGGCGTTATGTCGTAAAGATGAAACTTTTCCGAAATTTCTCTGTCACCACTGCATTATCCATCAGCAAGCATTATGTGGAAATTTCCTGAAACTAAACAACGTTCTGAAACTGGTGGTAAAAATTGTGAACAAGATTAGAGCTTAAGCGTTATAAAGAAGATTATGCAAAACCTTGGCCGATGAAGTTGACTGTCAATACGGGGACCTACTCCTTCACTCTGAAGTCCGACGGTTAAGTAGAGGACGGGTGCTGAAACGTTTTAATGATGTTCTATCTGGCATAGTTCAATTTTTCAAACAACGCGATGAACCGACTCCGGAACTAGAAAATTCAATCTGGCTAAGAGATTTTGGATTTCTCGTGGACATTACAGAGAAATTAAACGAACTTAATTTGCAGCTTTAGGGGAGAGACAAAGAACTAGCGGAAATGATTTCTGATATAAAAGCATTTATCAAAAAGCTGGAGTTTTGGAAACAAAACCTAATTAACAGCGATGCCAAGCATTTTCCTATTCTTTTAGAAAAAATATCTCAAAATCCATTAGAACCCTATGACAGCAAATATCATGTAGAAATAGTTTCTACCCTGAAGAATAACTTCAAAAATCGTTTTAAGGATTTCAACGAAATGGCTTTAGTAGCGCAGTTTGTTGTTTCACCCTTTATGAAAATTGATATCCAACAGTTTGCAACTTGTGTTATGCAAAACTTTAACGAAGACATCGCTGCAACAGAAATGGAAGTAATTGAGTTTCAAAATGATTTAGCCTTAAAATCGTTAGTCTCAAGTACCAAATATATCTGGCCTATTGTAAGTAAAGACAAATATTCAGTTCTATGCCGTGTTGCCTTGAAAGTGAAAGCATTATTCAGTTCAACCTATTTGTGTGAATTTTCTTTTTCCAATATGAAGTTTATTAAGAACAAATATCGCAATCGACTTACAGATGAACATTTGGATAATTTTATTCGAATGGCTGTATCAAATTATACTGCAAACATTAAAAAAATTATCGATGAGTCTGAGTGTCAGCCTTCTCATTGAACGTGCGTTTTTATTTTTCAATATTTATGTTCATGATAATGCGTTACTTTTTTGTTGTTATTATTAACTATTTTTAAATCTTACGTGACATGTCGTTGTGGCTGGATAAAAGTTTGTGTTTATTTTTTAAACACCTTCGTTTGGTAGGTAGGAATGTAGCTATGAACAAGTACGTACTGGTAATATTAGTTATTTTGTTATTAGTTTATTATTAGTACCTATGTATTATGTATTACCAGTTAAATAGTAAAATAAATACATATAATGATAAATTAACTGTGGATTATTTAATTTACGTTGCGTTACGTGGCTTCCGTGTGGGTAGCTCGCTGTTTATTCCAAAATTAACAAAGTAGCTCAACACATTGAGAGGTTGGCGACCACTGCTGTAGAGTAATAAAATTTTGGAGCAAGATGAACAATATGAGTGTTGAGTAAATGATCTTGTCATATGTGCATATATAGATGCTCTGTTTTTGATATCTATGGCATGCATTATACGAGTACGAGTGAGTGAGCCTTGTTCAATTTTTTAATTTTTGTTATAAACACGTAACAAGTTTGGTATAAAAGTTATATGGATTTGAAAAAGACATATTTTAAAAATAATTTTGTATGCACAGGGTGTTACTTTTTTGCATGGTAAATCAAAATTTATATTTGTTAGATAGAACACATTGTATTTTATTTCAAATTAAGAAAGGTCTCGTAATACTTCTTTTAACCATTAAATGTTTTTAATAAATATAACAGGGTTGCCAAGCAATACTTTTTTTTGTCAAATTAGAGAAAGATGCAGACCCCAAATTAAATTATCATAATTTAGGTAGGTTTACAATGATTTCAAAATTGTTTAAAATACAGACTTATAAGATAACAAGCTAACATATTAATGATAGAACCGGTTTATTTTACAGTGTGTTTTGAAACATGTCTTAAATATGGCCAACTTTAAGTTCAATTTACTCAATTTTTTCAAACGAAACACTGTATAATATTTACCTATACAACATCAGTGCGTAATTGATCGATAGCTGTTTTATTATTGAAAATATAAAAGTTGTTTGACAATATTTAACAATTTTTCTAAAATTTACAGGGTTGTCCATAAGCGAGGGGCTTACCAAACTTATAAATTTTTAAAGCAAAACACCTTATAGGTCGTTACACTTATTTAATTGTTTTCACATCGTCAAACAATTTTAATAGACTTCATTTATTTGCTATATTGTATATAGAGTATGTCAAAAAGTGGGGTTACGATTTTCTCAATTTTTTAAATGAAATACCCTGTTTGTTATACCACCATTTAATTAATATTATCTTTGATTTTGTTGCATTCCTTATACCAAAATACATTTTTTAAATTTTTTTATTTTATTTACAATGGTTTATATTACTTAAGGACGTCGGGAAAATAGAAAACCATCCATTATTTTTGATAAATGGATTAACCAAATTTTTAGGTTTGTTTGACTCTTTTACGTTTAATTGTCATAAAGTTTGATTCATAATCACCTCTATACTACAGTCCTTTAGTTTTACCTGGTAACTAACTATATGTTTTTAACTCTGTAACCAAAAGCTACTAATGATAATAAGCACACAAAAAAAATATATTCAGAGAAAAATGAGATTGTTTTATTTTAAGAATTATGCATGAAAATCAATTAGACCTACCAATTTGTAGTTTTGAAACTGACGAATAGGTTTCTGAAGCCAATTAGAATAAGAAAAATCTTAAGAAAAATTCGTTTGGGTATAGGGAATGCCAAATAAAATAAACAACAAAGAAATTTATTTATAAATTGGTGGTATAATATACAGGGTACTGAATTTAAAATTTAAGAATATCGTAATTTCGAGTTTAAGCACACCCTGTATACATCGTAGTAAATAAATGAATGGATGAATGAAAATAGAAAAATTTAAAAATTTTTGTCCATTAAAATTGTTTAACGATGAGAAAACAACCTAATCTGTTATCCAGATTAGTTGATATTAAAACGTATAGGTTTGGTTCGCACCTCATTTATGGACCACCCTATATATTTAAGAATCATTTTAAAATATGGTCGTACCATTTTTCTATTAAAACTTTCTTTATATATACAATAACAAAACGGCTATCGATCAATTAAGCACTGATGGGACCCCCGTTTACGTATAATAGGCTAACATGTTGGTATCGCGGAATAGGTATATTCATAACTAATTTATTGTGTAAATAACACACATGGTATTATTGGTTCTATTATCACTATTCGTTAGGTTTTTATCATATGAGTTTGTATTTTAAACAATTTTAAAATCATTGCTACTCTACCCAATTTATAATTATTTTATTTAGAGTAATCATCATTCTTTAAATTGTCAAAAAATTAATTGATTGACAGCACTGTAATATTTTTAAAAATATTTTAGCGTTAAATACAGTATTACTAGACCATTATCAAACTAAAATACAGGGTGTTCCATTTAAAAAATATATATTTTGTATTTGCTAGGCAGAAGTGTATTCAAAAATATTTTTAAAATTTGCCTTTTTCAAATCCATATAACTTTTACTTAAAATACAAATTGATCTATAGAGCAATGAGATTTTTTCTATGAATAATGCAGTTAAAACTAAAGCCATTAAAGTACAGGTAATAAATGTCTAATAAATAAATTAAAGAATAGTAGTAGAAAAAACAAAATGATTTTTTTTTTATAAGTAATACAGTTCAAAATAAGGCTACATTTAAAATTTTATTTTTCTGTTTATTTGTCAGAGTTAAGAATTTTTAAAAATTTATGACGTAGCCGGGAATAGACCAATAGAAACTAGTGACACAACTTTGCGGGTTAGAAGGTATATGTTCGTTTGTGTCCATTTTCTTACCTTTATACTTCTTAAATATCGCCAAAGAAATATATTTTAAACTAGCTGACCCGATCCTGCTTCGGTGGAATTTCTCAAACCTAAAAAAATGTTTTACTAGTTTTTATTATTTTAATTTTTATTAATTTTTACTAAATTTTATTAATTTTTACTAAATTTTATTAATTTTTACTAAATTTTACCAAATTTTATTAATTTTTACAAAATTTTACTAATTTTATTTATTTTTATTTATTTTTATTTATTTTTATTTATTTTTATTTATTTTTATTTATTTTTATTTATTTTTATTTATTTTTATTTATTTTTATTTATTTTTATTTATTTTTATTTATTTTTATTTATTTTTATTTATTTTTATTTATTTTTATTTATTTTTATTTATTTTTATTTATTTTTATTTATTTTTATTTATTTTTATTTATTTTTATTTATTTTTATTTATTTTTATTTATTTTTATTTATTTTTATTTATTTTTATTTATTTTTATTTATTTTTATTTATTTTTATTTATTTTTATTTATTTTTATTTATTTTTATTTATTTTTATTTATTTTTATTTATTTTTATTTATTTTTATTTATTTTTATTTATTTTTATTTATTTTTATTTATTTTTATTTATTTTTATTTATTTTTATTTATTTTTATTTATTTTTATTTATTTTTATTTATTTTTATTTATTTTTATTTATTTTTATTTATTTTTATTTATTTTTATTTATTTTTATTTATTTTTATTTATTTTTATTTATTTTTATTTATTTTTATTTATTTTTATTTATTTTTATTTATTTTTATTTATTTTTATTTATTTTTATTTATTTTTATTTATTTTTATTCATTTTTATTTATTTTTATTTATTTTTATTTATTTTTATTTATTTTTATTTATTTTTATTTATTTTTATTTATTTTTATTTATTTTTATTTTTTTTATTTATTTTTATTTATTTTTATTTATTTTTATTTATTTTTATTTATTTTTATTTATTTTTATTTATTTTTATTTATTTTTATTTATTTTTATTTATTTTTATTTATTTTTATTTATTTTTATTTATTTTTATTTATTTTTATTTATTTTTATTTATTTTTATTTATTTTTATTTATTTTTATTTATTTTTATTTATTTTTATTTATTTTTATTTATTTTTATTTATTTTTATTTATTTATTTTTATTTATTTTTATTTATTTTTATTTATTTTTATTTATTTTTATTTATTTTTATTTATTTTTATTTATTTTTATTTATTTTTATTTATTTTTATTTATTTTTATTTATTTTTATTTATTTTTATTTATTTTTATTTATTTTTATTTATTTTTATTTATTTTTATTTATTTTTATTTATTTTTATTTATTTTTATTTATTTTTATTAATTTTTATTTATTTTTATTACTTTTTATTTATTTTTACTTATTTTTATTTATTTTTATTTATTTTTATTTATTTTTATTTATTTTTATTTATTTTTATTTATTTTTATTTATTTTTATTTATTTTTATTTATTTTTATTTATTTTTATTTATTTTTATTTATTTTTATTTATTTTTATTTATTTTTATTTATTTTTATTTATTTTTATTTATTTTTATTTATTTTTATTTATTTTTATTTATTTTTATTTATTTTTATTTATTTTTATTTATTTTTATTTATTTTTATTTATTTTTATTTATTTTTATTTATTTTTATTTATTTTTATTTATTTTTATTTATTTTTATTTATTTTTATTTATTTTTATTTATTTTTATTTATTTTTATTTATTTATTTTTATTTATTTTTATTTATTTTTATTTATTTTTATTTATTTTTATTTATTTTTATTTATTTTTATTTATTTTTATTTATTTTTATTTATTTTTATTTATTTTTATTTATTTTTATTTATTTTTATTTATTTTTATTTATTTTTATTTATTTTTATTTATTTTTATTTATTTTTATTTATTTTTATTTATTTTTATTTATTTTTATTAATTTTTATTTATTTTTATTACTTTTTATTTATTTTTACTTATTTTTATTTATTTTTATTTATTTTTATTTATTTTTATTTATTTTTATTTATTTTTATTTATTTTTATTTATTTTTATTTATTTTTATTTATTTTTATTTATTTTTATTTATTTTTATTTATTTTTATTTATTTTTATTTATTTTTATTTATTTTTATTTATTTTTATTTATTTTTATTTATTTTTATTTATTTTTATTTATTTTTATTTATTTTTATTTATTTTTATTTATTTTTATTTATTGACACTTATGGACACTTTGTTTACAAATAATAAAAAATATATAGAAAGCATAACAATAACTTGCAATTAAAAATATAAAAATAGCCTCCTTCCAGAATGCAGTTGCACAAATTAAAATGTCCTTTAAAGATTTATTATCAAATTCAACTTGTTATTTTTACCTTATTATTTACTATAAATTGTCACGGGTTCTAATTAATTAGCATATTTATTTTGTACACCATATTTTGCTATTATTATAGTGTTATGCCTTTATGATGATTATTAGAAGCGATAATTAAAAATGCATCACTTACTTCGATAGTTGATAAAACACAATAGCAACCAATTAAATAGTTATTTTATTTGTTTATATTCCAAAGTATTTCTTTCTATTTTTTACTACTTCTTATACCTTTCTTCGGTTAGGCCTCTACTGGATAAGCATTTTTAGATTACCTACTACTTTTTCTATTTAGTTAAAGTCTGTTTAAGTAGTACCGTATTGACAAATATTTAAAATGACAGGGATACCATCATTGACCAGTGGCCACCCTGGTTTTATCCTTCAAGCTTCTGGTCATTCTTCTTTGGATTTTGGGGTTAGCAACTTGTAGCATGTGCTTCTACATAAACTGGTCTTCTATTTCGAATTTTTACACCCAATAAAGCAAACCATCTCTGTAAGGAAAGAAAATAATATATTCAGAAGGCTGAATTCACATTTTGTGGATTATTTATTTTCTTACCTATTTACCATTCTCTTAAAGGCCAACCAACACCACATGGTAAGTCGTCTATGGTTTCTGTCATCCATTTTATTCTGTCTAACGTTTTTATTTATAATTTCTATTTTCTCTTTTAGGCCACCTTATTTTGGGCTGGTATTCTTTACCTGTAAATTTATTATAAACTTATATTGAACTAAATTAATTTAAAATAGACCTACTTACCTAATCGCTGCTTCTGCACCGGTTTTCCATAAGGTACATTCACCTTAGGGTTATCATATGCTATCATCACCATTCTGCATGGGCCACTAAAATAAAAGTAAGACGGATCCAATTTAACTATTGCTGCTTATTCTTTCTTCGCTCTTTGTTCTTCACTCTTCGGTTACTTAACTAATGAGGCTTTGGACTTTTCTTTATTACAAACTAAGTACCACTATTTATTTCTGCTACGAACGCTTTGAATGTCAGGCTATTGTTATTTTATTTTGTATAATTAACCATCTCAAGTAATGTAGGCATTAAAAGGCTGCTACTCTTAATTGTATGGCTATATATGCATGTGTAAATATATTAGTATCATATTATGATTAATTATAAAGGCTGTTAACGATTGGTACCAATTGGAGTAATAATACCACCTATTTTTTTTTCTTATACATATAAATAAGACCATCTTAAAATATTACAACATGGTAAAGGTAAAAATATAAACTGTACGAACTATTAAAACAAATTATAAATAAAGTGTTACATACCATTCTGTCTTAACATTTTTAACTACGGCACTTATAAACTGATTATTGTTAAAAATATACAGTAATTATATCTTGATTTACAATGGATAAATCCCTTAAATCAGCTTTTATAAATCCAGCTGACAAACTCATATTAATAATAAAATTAAACCAATTAGTAGAGACAAAAGAAATATATCAAGAATTAAGAAAAGTAAACAATTCAACAACAACGGCATCAACGAATGTTAGGTTAGGTGGTGTCAATTTTCAAGTGTCACTAAGGGTATGGTCCGATATTAACCAACTACTAACGACAAATAACCAGGATTTTTTGAAAGCGGTTTGTGAAAAAACTAATTATTTAGTTACATTTGGACCACGGCCTAGATTTACGTCACTTTTGCGACAGATTGACATTCGACTTTAACACGTTGAACACCAACGCAAATTTTCTGGTACTGCCCTGCACCCCAACGAAGGAAATCAAATTTAATGATGATCTGACTTTGGTATTTAATGTAATTTGTTTATAAAAATGTTTTTTTGTAAATTCAACGCCATTTTGAAAGAGACTAGTTAACTGGTCGTCGGGGTATGCAAAGGAATTCCAATGAAATACCCCGATGACTAGTAAACTAGTCTCTGATATATTTAATGAAACATGATGAATTTGAAAATACCTTTTATTTAATAAAAAACAGTCGATAAAGAACACAGAATTTAATGCATTTGTAACAGAGAAAGCGTAAACAATAATAAAAAAATTCACATAAGAAAATTATAAATAAAAGAAATCCTAAGTATATAAAAAATATTTATGTCAATTCTAAGAAAATAAATTTTATTTTTTGTGCCACTCCATGAAGCAGGGGTAAACGCAAAGACTTGGTGATTCTGGACACAAAGGACACATATACCTCGACTGTTTCCTTATGGATTTTTTTGTGCAATTTTTGCACCTCATTACATTTTTATTTTTTTTTTTCGTGTCTGGTATGGGTTCCATGTAATGCTGAACTAAGTCATTATCATTTTGGACTTGTTCTTTCTGGTCTGTGGCAGCATCATCACCAATTAGGGCAGTAACTATATTTTCCCGGAAAGATAACAATCTACATTTATCGTCTTTTGTTTTACGGTATAGGTAATGGGCATTCCATATCGATATGTCTATGAGATGGAAGAAAATTTTTCTATACCATCTTATAGTTTTTCGGGGTGATGAATAATAGGCCATCATTTGGTCGGAGCGATCTATCCCAGACATATATTTGTTATAATCAATAACACACTGTGGCTTCACTTTGTTTCCCCTTCTATTTTGCACCTCAACCATTGAATGCTTGTGCCCTGTACTTATAATTCGAACAAATCTTTTATCTTTCCAGAAAGTCACCAAAACAGGGCCTTTTCTTTTGAAGACTGCTTCGCCTTTTCTAAGCTTGGTCTTGAATAGTGCTTTAGGATTTCCTTTTCTGTTCTCCCTTAGTGTTCCAGTTACATATGTTTTACGCTTGATCAAGTCTTTGGCCAATTTCACGCTATTATAAAAATTATCCATAAAAAGCCAGTAACCTTTTCCTACATAATCTTTCATTAGCTCTTTCACTACTTGTTAGGTTTGTGTGGATTCATTAGTAACTAATGTTCCCTTTCCTGTATATATAATAAAATTTAACACAAATCCATCATGTGTGGTAAGCACATACACTTTAATGCCATACTTATGGCTTTTATTCTGTATATATTGCCTGAAGGCCAGTCTACCTCGCCAGGGAATCATAGATTCATCTAACGAAAAGTTTCTTTCGGGAATAATCGTTTTTTTTATATTTTCCCTTAGATGTTCTATTATCCGTCTGACTTTGTGCAAGCGGTCGTCTGCATCTATAGTTGCATGGTCGACAAATCTTAAATTCTGTAAAATTGCTTCAAATCTGTTCCTAGACATTGTCCGTCCAAAAACTGGATGATAATAGATTGATTTACGACTCCAACAAGTTGACAGTGTAGGAAACTGAACGTTTCCTCGTAAGATACATATCCCAAGAAATTTTTTCATTTCACAATTTGTCAAATCCTTCCAGTTATTCAATTTCTTAGCCTTGATTCTTGTTCGTGTTTTTTCTAATTTTTCTTGGGCTCTCCGATTAGTTTCTCGTACAACGATGTCAATAATCTCATTCGAAAATAAAAGATGAAAGAAATCTATAGGTTTAGAGTTCTTCTTTAAATTTATATCTATACCAGCAGTAGCTGAGAATGGTATGTCTACAGGATCTTCATCGTCAGATTGCCACTCCTGTTCCTCAGGTAATTCATCATTATCATTCTCATCATTTGACAAATAATGATCCTCACTTTCTACAGAATTAACTTCAGTTTGAAATTCATCTTCATATAAATCGCTGATTTCACTATCTTTATCACTTGGTTCGAAGTCCTTATCCTTTATAGAGTCGTCGCTTGAAAAAGGATCTTCATCTTCAACATCGCTTTTTTCTTCATTTAGATGATCAGCAAAATACTGCAATTCTTTTTCAGTGAGTTGCCTTTTACGATTTGACCTTGCAATTATTTGCAATAATACTTTATTACACGTTTTTATTTATAACGTAAATCTGCGACTTACCCTGGTAAATTTGTATTATCCATCTTATGTAAATATTATTAAAACTGCCACACAATACCCACGAACAGCTTCCTAGAACAAGACTGTCACAGACTAAATAACATGATCGTAAATTAGTTCATTTACGTTCTTAAACTGTATTTCGGCACTGATCCGGGCGACATCTTTTAATGAATAGCATAACTGCACAGAAGACTTGTAGACTAGTCCTGATATCATAGGGATCCAACAGTGGGTAATAAGCATAAAATTCAAGCCCCAAAACGTGCTCCAACTTTACAAAACTTCCTTAGTGATGCATACAAATAACGACTAGTAAACTAGTCTTGGGTCATAGGGAAAAACCTCTATGACTTGTTAACTAGTCGTCGGTGTTCAACGTGTTAATAGTAACCGTAAAAATATAGCGGTTAGTGAATTGACGTTTGAGTCACCATTTTTCCGAAATATCAAGTAGAGCTGTTAGTTTTGATCGAGTAACCGATATTTCGGTTAATATAACAGAAAATACCTTAAGATGTGCGTTTACTTCGACATTCTATGTGTTGGTTTGTTCGTTGGCTTGGTTTTGTATAACAAATAAAACTTCGACACAAGCTGATTTATTTCCGATGATAAATTTGAAATTATAAATTGTTTTCCTTTAAAAACTTTTGGCTTTTTTAACAAACTGATTATTTAGAATATCATATTGATAGTGATTAACTATTACAACATAATTTATAAAATAGCATATCTCACATTTGAACAAGGCTTATTACGCACTAATACTTTATGTTTTTCGTTTTGTTATTGTTTTGATGCCATCTATTACCAATTTTTTAAACCAACAAATACGCTATTATGTAGAAAATAGGCTATCAATGTTTTTACACATATATTTTTTTATTAGTTTATTTTTCTTCATTCTGCTAACAAGTAATCTTGCAGATGTACATCCTGAACGATCCCCATATGTCTAAGAAATATCCCCGGGGCTATATAATAGAAATATGCAAATATTCGAAAAACAACTACACATATATCCATCCATACAACCATCCCATACATCGAAACATTCGAATTCCACCCTATCCCCTTGTCTGCCGGCTGAGCTGACGATCGTTTTGATTTGGATAAAAGACGAAATAAAGAAAGCCATTCCGCGTATTGGATACAACCATTAAAAACAGTCAGAGTTATGCACAATAAAATATAAAGCCACTTGGTTTATGGCCCTTTTTGATATGCATGCGAAAATATTGGAAGATATATTTGGAAGTTCATCGAGTGCGAGGCGCTGCGGGGGGGCAGAACACGGGGGACGGAAGGAATTGAGAGTTCGGGAAACTTGGTTTTACACTTTTAAGAGCGGTCGCCAGTCAATTCGACTTAGATAATTTTGGTTGGGTACAAAGGATGAAAATACATAAGATGGAAAACATAAAAATCGACAAATTGGCTTCGACACAAAATAGCAAATCTTAATGACTTCATGCCGTACAGGTTAGGTAAAATATTTTCAGGTTATTTAATTTTTACTTTCCTATCTGTATTCAGATATAAGGAAAGTATAGGAATCATGATTTTTTTCGACCTTCAGTTTTCGACGGATTTTTACGTTTTGGGGTCCCCTGAATCCGTTTCGACTATTTTCGGGATGATGTCTGTGTGTCTGTCTGTGTGTATGTGTGTGTCTGTATCCACCATAACTCATGAACCGATACAAAGAAAAACACCAAATTTTAGAGTCGAAACATCTGGGGGGGGGGGGTACTTTATGGGTGGTCATTTTTATATTTTATGGAATATATCTGTTATTTACGTTTGTATTATGTATTCGAGAAATTTGACAAAATGTAAAAAAATACTTTTTTATAAAAATTGTTCAAATAAAAGTTGTTTGTAATATAATTCTCTATAATTTTTATCCTATACATAATTTCTCTAAAATGGACCGTATTCGAGATATTTGAGAAAATGTGTAAATTTTAAACTTAAGTTTTATTTTGGCCTGACGTAAAATGATTTTGGACAAAGTCAGAACATCTTTATGGGAGGCCGTTTTTATATTTTATGGAATATATCTGTTATTTATGTTTGGAGAAGAAAATTATTTAAATAAAAGTTACTTCTAATATTATTATCTATAATTTTTGTTTTATGTCAAATTTTCCTGAAATGGTCCGTATTCGAGAAATTTGACAAAATGTTCAAAATTCTGATTTTTAAGAATATTGTTAAACTTAAAGTTGTTTGCGATATCGATCTCTATAATTTTTGTTTTACATGATTTTTCTAAAATGGGTCGTAATGAAAAAATTGGAGGAAAGGTGTATTTTCGTTTTCAACGAATATCTATAGAAAAATGTTTCAAGTTAAATGTATGTGAAAAATGTATATATTTAGTTTATCCTACAATAGGTTGTACAAAATAACCGAAAAAAGCCTATAATAACTAGATCAGGGGGCGTTATATCAACAGGTTAATGCGCAACACATCTGCGCATACCAGTCCGTTTTACAATAACATAATGATATTGAAATTTAAAGTACACTGAATAATTGAATAATTCAAACATATTTCGCTTAGTAACAAAAGTAACACACGGAAAGTATTGTTTTAAAGTTATATAGTTATATAAATACTACAATTATTTGAAAAACATGAATTGATCAATTATTTGTACAATGTAAATCTGACTTTGGGATTGTCGCCCGATCGAACCGACAATAACAAAACCGAACAAGAACAAAACAATATGGTTATGGTTGCTGAATAAAACGTGGTAAGTACTTTTACTTTATTTTAGTTTTAGTTAAACATGTTAAATTTAAAATTAAGTAAAGGTATTTTGGTGTTTTAACATGTGTTTAGCAGGTCCTGTTCGTAATAAATTCATATCTAATAATTGTAATAGCGTTGTTTGTATAAGGGTAAATACCATTTATAGGTTACAAGACTGTGCAAATTGGCTTTGTCTTTAGTGCCCTTGGAAGCTAAATTAACACTAAATGAGTAATACTAAAATAATATGGTTGTCATACCATCAAACAAATTACCAGTGAAAAGAAAGTTACATTCGATCAAAATTTCATTTAATGAAATATAATTATTGCCTAAAAAACAACGATTAGATCTTGGATTTTTAAATCAAAGCAGTGAATAGTTAACTCCAAGGAAGAAAAAACTTTATTTCATAATTAGAAAACAGCAAAGTAAAATTTTCGAATCAAAGAAGGACCTTAAAAAAGTACCTCAAAGCTTGATCCCGCAGGCATGTTTTTTTAAAGTACTACATCTAATTAAAAAAGATGAAGGGACTACTATTATCAATTATTAAATATTATAATGATAGTATAAAACTGTGACAATGTCTAAAAGAAAAATCTGATGTGTCCAACACATGACTTTCCTATCTAGTTATTATAGGCTTTTTCCGGTTATTTTGTACAACCTATTGCAGCATCTCTATAAATGTTTAGAGGATAAACTAAATATATACATTGTCCACATACATCTACCTCGAAACATTTTTCTATAGATATTCATGGAAAACGAAAATACTGAAAAATTTAAATTTCCTACAATTTTTTCATTACGGTCCATTTTAGAAAAATCATGTATAAACAAAAATTATAGAGATCGATATCGCAAACAACTTTTATTTCAAAAACTTTCATAAAAATCAGAATTTTGCACATTTTGTCAAATTTCTCGAATACGGACCATTTCAGGAAATTTTGACATAAAGCAAAAATTATAGATAAAAATATTAGAAGTAACTTTTATTTGAACAATTTTCTTCTCCAAACATAAATAACAGATATATTCCATAAAATATAAAAACGGCCTCCCATAAAGTACCCCCCCAGATGTTCCGACTTTGTCCAAAATCTAATCATTTCACGTCAGGCCGAAATAAACCTTAAGTTTAAAATTTAATGTTTTTTCCTTTATCCGTTTTTGAGTTTTCTTCAAATTTCGAAATTTACACATTTTCTCAAATATCTCGAATACAGTCCATTTTAGAGAAATTATGTATAGGACAAAAATTATAGAGAATTATATTACAAACAACTTTTATTTGAACAATTTTTATAAAAAAATATTTTTTTTACATTTTGTCAAATTTCTCGAATACGGACCATTTTAGGAAAATTTTGCATAAAAAAAAATTATAGATAATTATATTAGAAGTAACTTTTATTTGAAGAATTTTCTTCTCCAAACGTAAATAACAGATATATTCCATAAAATATAAAAATGACCACCTATAAAGTACCCCCCCAGATGTTCCGACTCTGCCCAAAATCTAATCAGCTCATTGGACGCTAAAACAAAGCTTAAGTTTAAAATTTGGTGTTTTTCTGTGTATCGGTTCATGAGTTATGCGTTATACAGACACACACACACACACACACACACACACACACACACACACACACAGACACACACACATACAGACATCATCGCGAAAATAGTCAAAACGGATTCAGGGGACCTCAAAACGTAAAAATCCGTCGAAAACTCGAGGTCGAAAAAAATCATGATTCCTATACTTTCCTTATATCTGTATACAGATAGGAAAGTAATATATCTGTATACAGATAGGAAAGTAATTATATCTGTATACAGATAGGAAAGTAAAAAAGAGATTCAAAATGATATGAAGTTAAAATACTGCTTTGAATTTTTTCTGTTTCAGATTATATGGATGGTTCTCCTTCATGTGTTTTGTTACCTACCCAAGTTTACAGAACGTTCGAGTTATTTTATTAAAATATTGTTTATTTAGAAAATTTATTATAAATTAGTTTTAATGATATAATAGATAATACAATTATTTAATATTACATTATTCTACCCTTCCTAAAATTATGGGTCATAAAATTTTACATTTATATGCATCTATTCAGCCCAAAACACCCTGGAAATGCTATTCCCGAGGTAAAATCGTCTCCTCTTTCCGAATTTCACATCGTTTTTGAGTTTCAATCCTTCCCAAGAGGGGTAAAAGGGGTGCAAACCGTGAAAACAAATGTCAAAATAAAAGAAGCGCGGACAAATGACCGAAAAACTTGTCCACTACCAGGCATAATTGCCAAAAATTGTCATGATACAACTATATTTTATATTCTCAGTGCGATCCGTGAGATACGCAACCCCCTGGGGTGTAAATGAGGGGTGCAGTGGGTGCCTTCACGGGTAGAGAAAGGTCCGTAACTCAAAATTGATGGGTTTTTGAGAAAAATTGTAAAGAACAAAAAGTGCTTAGAAATTCCCCAGAAATCGATGGGAATTTTTTCAGATTTTGCATTTTTGAGCAAGATTTTCCATTTTTAAGAAATTGGCCAAATTCGAAGATTTCATAATTGTGTCGAAAAAATCTGGAAAAGTTTAAAATGATTCCTCTAACTTTTCTAAGCATTTTTTTACTCGACAATTTATACCAAAAACACATCAATTCCGAGTCAGGAAGGTTTCTTTACCATTTATTAGACATATGCTTGGGGATGTACTCAAATTTCGGCCCGATTTGGATCATGCCAATATTGGTTTGACAGTATGCGCCCGGAAACGGATAAGGATTCCCGAGATTGAGTCCATTTAGAAAGCCAATCGATCTGCTCGCAAGTCTGGCCATTTTTCCTGTGTATTTTTGAGGTTATGGCAAAATTCAAGACTGATTTTGATTACGCATATGTTGGTTTCTGTTTCTCAAATACATCAAATCCCTATAGATTCAACAATGGAGGACTTACGCCATTGACTTGATTTTTTGATATTTTTGACCATTTCCCGGCGTATTATTGAGGTTATGTTGGAAAGATTAGCTCATGTTTATATTGGAGTCATGAGGAAAGTATACGAATACGTGTATACTTCTGCTCAGCTCATCCAAACCTCCAGTTCCTTGTCTTTCATTTTTTGGTCATTTTTGCTACTTTTTTTGAGGTTACGGGAAATCCTGACATGCTAGGGATATTCTGATGCCGGATTCGGATTCAGGAGGGCAAAATACATTAAGTCTACCTAGTGGACAACCATTTGCCTCCAATTTTCATTTTGTTGATCTGTGTTATTTTTAGTGATTTTTAATTTTTCTTCTTTTTCAATAAACAACTAATATTTTTAAAATAAAATTGTTTCATTTGTTTTCAAAACCAGTTATATCCATTATTTTTTGGCTAATTTCTGAAAATTGTTTTATTTTTCCTTAAAAATAAATCAGTGGCCCTTTTTGTCAAACTAGTTCACACAAAATTCCCTTCCAAGGATCTTACGTTTTTTCAAGTACAAAATATGAAGCGTTTTTTTCGTTTCCTGAAAATTTTATAAAAACGGATATAACTGGTTTTGAACGCATACTCCTCAAGTAAACAAATTCTTTCAGTTCTTCTAATTCTATTTTGTTTTAATTGTTTGTATAGTGATATTCCCTTCCATTAAAATTTCCCACAAATAGTTTTAAACCCTTACTTTTACCATAGTATATAATCTAGTATTTCCTGCGTCTGTTATTTTCTTCGTAATTTTTTTAAAATATTTAAATTGTAATTTCCTAAAGTACATAAACGTTTGGAGTTTTTCTTTACAAAATAAATCTACTAAAAAATTAAGTATACCTATAATCAATTAAAAAATTAAAAAAGAGCGAGATTAAGCCCTTCCGGTGTAGTTCCATAGATAATTTCGAAGCCAATTTAATGGAAACTCCAAAATATCCCATCAGATCGAGCCATCAACCCTCATATATATCATCCCCCGGAATACATATTCGATCCGGAACAAGAACTCACTCACGAAGAGACAATAATATTTCAAGAAGGCCATTAGAGCCAGGGACTAAATTTGACATGACGTACGATGTGTGTCCTCCTCCTTCTATTGATACCCCAGTCAGGTATACCTTGGCTCGTCTATAGGGAATGTTATCGATATATCTAGCAGTCGAGGCATCTGTCACTTGTTTTAGGATACGGGATGACTCGCTGGAATCACGAATTGTTCGTGTCATTTCTCTTTGTTTATTTATTATTAAAAATATTCCATCAAAGATGGGAGTATCTTATCCAGTATTACTAATTGAATAAGAATTTATAAATATGAGTAAACAGTTTTTGTTCACCTGTCTGTTAGGGACTATGAAATGTATCTTTGTGTTAACAGTTTTTTTTTAAATTAAATAATTAAAGAAAGGATACGTGGCACAGTTTTTATGATATTGGCGCATATAACTTAAACATTTTAACTTTAAACTATCACTAATTAAGATGGGTGTTAAAGGAACAAATAAAAAGAGAACACCATAGGCTCTGGATGGAACTTCCTGGACTTAGACAGTCCAAAAGATTCATATAGGGGCCATCCACAAGCAGACAACATCAACTGCCAAACCTTAGTAGAAGCGAACTCAAGGCCGTAATAGGACTACTTACGGGACACTGCGGCCTTAGAAGACACCTAAATCTCTTAGGGATATCTGATGACTCCCTATGTAGAATATGTGAAGAGGAGGACGAAACTCCTATTCACATACTATGCTACTGCCGGAACCTTAAATGGAAACGAGAATGGTACTTCGGGGTATACTATCCGGAACCTGAAGAAATCGCGAAAGCGCCCATCAGACATATTCTTGAATTCATCAAGAAAATCAATCTGATGGGATAGAAACTGTAAGGGGTACAATAAGCCTAGAGCTTCAGTACAAGTGGGCTTTGAACCACGCATTAATTCAGATATAGATCATTAATTAAACTTATAAACAACTAGATTGAAATTTCAGGACAGACGTCGATATTTCTAAGCTCCCAGTATGCATTTTAATCCGTCTATAACCAACCAACTTTGTGTCACACGAAAATACCAAATGGTTTAGGTAAAATAAGCGTGCCTAAGGTTCTATTGAAACGCTCACTTCAAAACTAAGAGAAATGAGTCAAGCGCATCTTAATCCGTCAGCAGAGAGAGCCACTTTCCGAGTTTCGGCCTATATGTATTACGTCACATGACAAGGTGTCGAGGTCATTCTTTTTTCCTTGAGGAAAAAGTTTTAACTTGGTCCTATATAATTTATGAACATAAACATTTACAATGTTAAAAAATTATTTTTGATGGATATTTATCTAAAGTAAATAGATCTTGGCTATTATATTTTAAATACTGCAAAATTTAGATTTCAATTTTATTATTACTGCTTTGTATCAATTAGGGTTTCATTTTTGTCTTCGGTAATATCAAAAAATCTTCCGCTTCTTTATTTTTTTTCTTCTAATTTTCCGTTTAAAAAATTATGTTTTTGTTAGAGTAATATTTTTACCAGCAGTAATAAAGATTTGTTATAAGTTATTACGCAGGTTTCTGGTATCTCAATTTACAATAACTATTTAATTAATAACATTAATGTATAACGTCTATCATAAAACTGACTTCTCTAAATGTCTATATTTTTCTTGAATATTTTGCTCGAATATTCTCCCTTTTTCTTTTGCTCGAACCTTCACTTATAACGACAGCAGCACACTGCAGGGTTCTGTGTAACATTGATCCCTCCTTTCTAGTTATTCGCCGCGAATAACTTGATTACTGGAACCTGGTTGGAACTAACGGGGAGGATCTGTACAACGGCATGGCGTTAAATTTCCAATATGAACTACCTTGGATTTACTTACCGCTGACAGCTGAATGCGGCAGATCCAGGTCGTTGATTTTCCTTAAGGACGCTGTAGGGGCCTTCCTAGTTTTATTGCAAGTCCTTCTCAGGGCTTGGAATTGCACAGCCATACTGGGTCGCCTTTCTCAAAATGTATATCTATGGCACGCCTGTCGATTCTCTTCTGCTTTATCGGTGTTGGCTTTCAGTCGTTCCCTAGCGAATCCATAGACCTTTGTCCTGTCATGGCATACAAGACATTTTTTACACCAATCTGCTACATTCCGTCGGCAATTGACTTAATATAAAATATGTCCTTTTAGTGCCAAAATGTCCTCTTGAACGGCTGCTATGAAGCTCCATCAACACACTTCTGACATGTGATGTCGGCTGTATTACTTGGCATACTACATGTACTCCATTTGAGCTCTCCCACTTTCGGTACAATAGGCCATCGTGAAGATACAGGGAATCCCATTGAGTCCAGTAACCTTTAATAGCTCCACTGTATTTGGCTATCTCTTGCCAAGTAGGTGTAACTTTATTTTTGGGCCACTCTAGAACAACCTTCAAGTCATTGTCTTTCTTCTGCCTCTTTCTCAGGCTTTCAAGGGTAATTACTTTGTCGCTCTCTGGCTTGATAAAGTTTGCCCGAAGAGTACCTTTATCAACCAGTTCCTCTCGTTCTCCGAGCTATTTACTATACCGGCGTTCTCGTTCTAAACAGAGTAGCCTACAGGGATGTCTGCATTACAATGGAGACGGCTTTTACGATGTTCTGCTTCCTGGTTATTGCTACAAAGCTAGCTAGGTGTGGGTGATCGGCTTCTCCGGAACGCAAAACTGCTGTAAGTATTTCTTGTTAGACTTCATGGCGGTCTTCGGGAAATTGATGTATGTGACGTTCTGGTCTCATTCTCTGATTCTTGATGTATAGAACGAGTCCTATTTCTGCAGGTCCTTTGAAGGTGCCCGATTCTTCTGCAATTAAAGCATCTCCTGCTCCCATTTTGGCTGTTTCAGTGCATATTTTGCAGGATATTTAAGATTTGTTAGAAGGTAGGTAGTATATCCTGGGATTTAATTTTTCTCACTCTTAAGTGAGAAGATCTGGAAAGAAGTTTTACCGATTCATATTCCTAGGCTGCAATCAGTTTCTGCCTCATCGTATTGTGATGTTGTAGACGAAGGGTTTGCTACATTTTCACATCTTGTAGTCTATCAATGAATGTCTGTGTTCCAATTTGTTCTTGGAAATCTTCCGACGCCTGTGGATAGGCCAGATGAATCAATCTTCTTATGTCGGCATAGAATTTCTGTAGATTCTCATTAGGTTTCTAACTACGAACCTTTAGCTCGCTTTAAAATACCATTTTCAAAGACAGCGGGCCATATCTTGTCTCCAACTCTTGGACGATAGATAAATAACTGGGTTCTTCTTGGGAAATTAACTGTAAAACAGTTGCTGTCTGTCTTCACAGCGACACTATCAATGAAGCCGTCATCTCTTTTTTAGTCCAGACATTGGCTTCAGCTGCAGCTTCAAATTGTAGCCGATACGTTTTCCATGTTGTCTGACCGTCAAACAAGGGTGGCCTTATGATCTTGCTGGTAGGGATTTGTAAAACTGGGTTTTGAATATGGCTTTGTTCTATTACAGATGAGGACGAGGTAGTGTTTTTAGTTTCTCTGTTGCTTATCGAAGCTAGGCTACGAATTATTGTTTCTAACTCAACTAGTTCAGTTTTAGTTTGCCTTTTGAACTGTACTCTAGCCTTTAACTGTTTTAAATTCTCTCATTGTTGTTCAAAATAAGTTTTTAAATGCTCTTTCTGTCTTTCCTTCTGCTCTTTTCGCCTTTCCTTTTCCTCCTCTTCTTCCTTTCCAGGCTTTTTCTTTTCCTTCTCTTCTTCCTTCCTATGCTTTTCCTTTTCGTCTTCTCACCTTACTCTCTCCTCTTCCATATTCAAAAACCATGCTGGTGGGGTGAAAAATCCATGCCTGCTTCATACTCAGTGGATCTAGTATTTACCATAAACTTCTACTTTGTATCCCACCGCTGTCACCAATGTTACGCAGGTTTTTGGTATCTCAATTTATTTCAACTCAACTTTTACAATAACTATTCAAATGATATCATAAAACTGACTGCCTGACGTTAGAATCGCCGGCATATATAGCGTTCTTTAACGTTTTTGAGACTTCTCGAAATGTCTAAATTTTTCTTGACGTGGAATGACATTTCTCGAATATTCCCACTTTTTAATACAATACAATACCAGCGATGACACCGTTTTACCGCGGTCGGTTCATATATATGGCAACGTTGACACTATTCCTTTTCCACTCGCTCCAATGCCGGCCCCTTATAGCTTTCACTTTTACTTGTGCCAGACGTATTGGAAGATGTTCTATGGCCAATACTTGAATACTTTAATAGACTGTATGCGGGCGGAACAAGTTTAATTAAAGCCGCCAAGATATAGTTAAAGATATACATTCGAATTGTTATATAAATTAGATAGTATGAAATAAGAATAAAGTAAAAATACATTAATTAGTATTTTAGGCGTAATCAAATTATAAATAAACTGTTATAAATAATAAAATAGTCAAAGGTGCTGAACGAGAAATTAAATCTAAAACTGATTGATGTAAATGGACAATATTTTCAACAATTAGATTTTGCAGCCAACTCCAAACTCGTTATTTGAAGCATTAAACAGGAAATACACAAAAATTGAAAAAATCTGAAACTAATAATGGGTCATCCTGTATTATTGTGTTTTGAGGGCATCTGTCAGTTGGCCCGTATATATCGAATGTCATCAGTCCTCAGATGCTGTTTGGTAAATCGAACGCGTCCGAAACGTCCCGCGCAATCGGGGAATTGGATTAAGAAAGGAACGTTTGGGCCTGAGGGCTCCGGGATAGATACAAAATTTGACTGAAGGATACGGTCTACTATATTGGATTTTAAATTATGAGATATGATTCGTAAGACGTTGCAAATGATTAACCCACAGTTTTACTTGTACTGGCCATTCTAAATAAGATTTTGTGGATGTGTATTATTTTTATTACCTTTTTTAGAAGTACTACGAGGTCTTCCTGAATTACACATTGTGGTGAAAAAATAGGCTATGGAGGCAGCATACAGGCTATTCACAAATGGATCTAAATGCAAACTTTAGAGAAAAGGACACCATACAATGATTAAATAATATCCAGTGCTAATAATGTTATTAATGCCATCGAAAAGAAAAAAATACTTCTTATTCAAGACTTTATGAAACCTTCTGATATTCAAATATCAGAAAGTGCCAAAGGCCGGAAAAATAGGGTAGTCCAATAGTAGTGGTTCGTTACCAAGTAAAAAATTTAAAGTGGGCTCCTTTTTACTTTCCTATCTGTATACAGATATAAGGAAAGTATAGGAATCATGATTTTTTTCGACCTCGAGTTTTCGACGGATTTTTACGTTTTGAGGTCCCCTGAATCCGTTTTGATTATTTTCGCGATGATGTGTGTGTGTGTGTGTGTGTGTGTGTGTGTGTGTGTGTGTGTGTGTGTGTGTGTGTGTGTGTGTGTGTGTGTGTGTGTGTGTGTGTGTGTGTGGGTGCGTGCGTGCGTGCGTGCGTGCGTGCGTGCGTGCGTGCGTACGTGCGTGCTTGCGTGCGTGCGTGCGTGCGTGCGTGCGTGCGTGCGTGTGTGTGTGTGTGTGTGTGTGTGTGTGTGTGTGTGAGGGTGCGTGCGTGCGTGCGCGCGTGCGTGCGTGCGAGCGTGCGTGCGTGCGTGCGTGCGTGTGTGTGTGTGTGTGTGTGTGTGTGTGTCTTTATAACGCATAACTCATGAACTGATACACAGAAAAACACCAAATTTTAAACTTAAGCTTTGTTTCAGTGTCCAATGAGCTGATTAGATTTTGGGCAGAGTCGGAACATCTGGGGGGTACTTTATAGGTGGTCATTTTTATATTTTATGGAATATATCTGTTATTTACGTTTATAGAAGAAAATTCTTCAAATAAAAGTTACTTCTAATATAATTATCTATAATTTTTGTTTAATGCAAAATTTTCCTAAAATGGTCCGTATTCGAGAAATTTGACAAAATGTAAAAAAAAAACATTTTTTATAAAAATTGTTCAAATAAAAGTTGTTTGTAATATAATTCTCTTTAATTTTTATTTTATACATAGTTTCTCTAAAATGGACCGTATTCGAGATATTTGAGAAAATGTGTAAATTTCGAATTTTGAAGAAAACTCAAAAACGGATAAAGAAAAAAACATTAAATTTTAAATTTACGTTTTATTTCGGCCTGACGTGAAATGATTAGATTTTGGACATAGTCGGAACATCTGGGGGGGTACTTTATGAGAGGCCACTTTTATATTTTATGGAATATATCTGTTATTAATGTTTGGAGAAAAAAATTGTTCAAATAAAAGTTACTTCTAATATTATTATCTATAATTTTTGTTTTATGTAAAAATTTCCTGAAATTGTCCGTATTCGAGAAATTTGACAAAATGTGCAAAATTCTGATTTTTATGAAAGTTTTTGAAATAAAAGTTGTTTGCGATATCGATCTCTATAATTTTTGTTTATACATGATTTTTATAAAATGGACCGTAATGAAAAAAATTGTAGGAAATTTAAATTTTTCAGTATTTTCGTTTTCCATGAATATCTATAGAAAAATGTTTCGAGGTAGATGTATGTGGACAATGTATATATTTAGTTTATCCTCTAAACATTTATAGAGATGCTGCAATAGGTTGTACAAAATAACCGGAAAAAGCCTATAATAACTAGATAGGAAAGGCATGTGTTGGACACATCAGATTTTTATGTTAGGCGAAATTGATTCATGTGGCGTTTAATTAATTGTTTTTTGTTGTTGTATGTAAATCGTATTATTAAATTAATATTTCATTGACTTACGAAGGTATAGTTCAGATTCTTTTGAAAATAGGAAAAAAACTCCAGTGCAACCAACACTGAGGTGATATTCTGTATTCGACGTGGTACCTCCGAGCAATTACTACTAGAGGGAGTCTTCCCCCCTTCCCCGCGCTAAATTTTGTTAGCAACATCTACTCCCCCCGAGGGGAAAAATACCTCTTCTGTAATTGGCTTATTTAATCAGCGTTGCCAAGTTTGACAGCGCCAGAAGTGTTCTGTGAGCGCCAGTTCTGACACTTTCTGACACATGTCAATTTCTTATTTGTATTTTACGGAAAATATTATTATTTATAACGTTGTAAGGTTTGTAAATGTATATTTAAGATTTATTATCTCTAATAATATGGTAAAAACATACGTTATGTGTAAAAGGCCTGTTGAAAATGCTTCTTCAAGATAATATCATAAGTAAGTACAGACACAACCTAATTATCAGAGGCGGTGCATTAGGCAATCACCTTTAATTTGCAATTAAACTTTCTTATTTGCTTATCGAAAAATTAAAATTAAGAGCAAGTAAACTCCAGCTAAGTTCGTCTTCATAATGATTATAGTAAAGGTTAATTACTTATTATTTTAATATCACATCTTTGTAAAGTTTATTGTTATTTTTTTAGGTTTCCTTTTCTTGATATGAGAAAGAAATACATGGTTCCAAAATATAGTAATTCAACAAGTGACCATCTGAATAACTTTTTATGCTAATGAACATTTTTATTATAGACCTTAGGGGAGGAAAATATTAAAGAAAAATGCAATTTCGACGAAAGAAGTATAATAATCAATCCTGTCACTACTTCTACACTATATTCATCTGCTACTAAAATACTAAAACAGCAAGTAAGTTTATTTCAAAAAGAATGTTTAAGGAAAAAGGCATAGCCATTTTTTTGTTGACACTTTTTTTTAAATAATCTAAAAGACTAATTTTGTGTATTGTTTAAATTTTCATTTTTTGTACCTAATTTGTTTTAGATTTAAACAAACTGAACTTCTGATATGCATGGAATATCCCAAAAGAGCTAAGGAAGGTTTTAAAATTCTTAAGAAAACTAATCAGAGCCAAAAACATAAAATAGTCTTCCTGTCCAAAATATAAATAGGTATAAATATTTAGATATTATGAGTGATTTTTTATTCTATAAATAAAACATAATTTGCTTCTAAATCACTACCTAATGAACTATATTATATAGTACAATACTAAACAAGAATATCACATTATTCATGTTTTTTTTAATTTCCTTAAAAAAACGTCCCAAAAAAATGTGAATATTTATTATTGGAGTTTACATCGTTATGCTAAAACAATACTAGAACAACTTAAATAATGTGGATTTTGACTATTTTGAGTTATGCAGATCATTATGATCTAAAAAAATGTTTGTCTGGTACTATAGTCAGGTATAAAAACATTCATTTATTTATACACAGTTGCAATATACATTTTATTTTGTTTTTAAGTTAAAACCTATTAGGACATCCTAAAATAACTTTTTTCGTTTGATATGAGATTAATTATTCTACATTTTTGTTGGTGAAATAGGATATATTAAGATGTCTGTTTTCTCTGATTGTCTTAAAAGTTAGAACAGTATACAAAGACTGTTATAACAAAAAAGAGATATACCTTTACTTAAACACAAAATTAGTCAGTTCAATTGTACAATATTTTAAAGCATAAATCCAGAAAACTTTAAAAATGTGTTTTTACTATAACAAGGACATAATTATTAAAAAAACTTGGCACATTAACTTTGACGATAGGTTTTTATAATATATATTATACAAATCACAACGAACTACACAAAACGACATTATTAATAATTTAGCAATAAAAAAGTTAAGTACAATAATGACATTAAAAGTTGAGTTTCTCGAAATACTTTTTTTAAATTGTCTCAGTACCTACCTAGTATTTTTCTAGCACAATGATATTATATGAATGTGCATTGTGTGATATCTTATATTTTAGGAATAAAATGATATATTTTTTGCAGGTTTTTGTTAACATTGATTCCAAGAACTTTTGAATATATTATTAAAACGGCCTTTGCAAATATAATTCTCAATTAAGAGCTTTTGATCTAACATTAAATTTTTGTTCTCCATTAGGTTACAGCTTCCTAAGAAGAAAATTTAACAAGACTTACCAGACTCAAAATATCAAAATTTTACCAATCAATTGATGGTACTAGTTTCCATAGGAAATTTCTCCTCGAAACTACTAAAAGAAAAGTGGCAGAGGCAACCGATGAAGGCAAAAAAGTCTTTTGCAAAACAAAAACTAGAAATTTGTTTAAGAATCTAATTATTGTTTGAAGTTTTACCATTAATAATTTTTGATAACGATTTAAGATTATGAAGTTTTATTATGTATTTTACTCTTTGATAACCTATGTTTAAATTTTTATTAGGACCAAAATAAATTATAATTTTCATTTCAACTACAAAAACCCTCATAATATTAAAAAGAGGAAAAAACGTTAGATTAGTTATGTTCAGGAATAAACTCTTTAAACATATATCTACTTAAAATGTGTTACTTTTAGAAGGTATGTTATTAACTTTCCATTTGTACTTGTATTAATTTATTTCATTTCACTATCTGTTGTATTTTCAAATTGATTTTGATGTTATTCTTATCTATTTATATATTTCTTATATTCCCATATATGTTTTTTTTTTCATTGAAACAAACGTTTATTAGCTTATTAAATATAATAAATTCATATTGTTTTATTATATGCTTGTATGAATGATTACTTTTATTTCCTTTTAAAAATGAATATCGAAGATAAAGCCGAAACAGAGCCGGTGAGAGAGAATAAAAAATTAGACGAAAGTGACGATATTTACTGGAGCTTTCATCTACACCTGAGCCAGCAAGATTCGTCTTCCCTTCATCCTTACATTCTCCAGATTTACAGAGAAAACGCCGTCCTCTTTAACATATCTAGACCTTCTTTGACGGACTATACCACTACATTATCAGCTTTATTTGTTATCCCGAGCAATTTAAATGCATTCGTAATTGCTCATTCTCATCTCTTGTAGATTCCGTACCCAGTTTTCTTATTTTTAGTTACGTTTGCACTGCTCTTTTATATTCACAGCTTTAATTCTATAATGCTGTAACGCTACAATATGGATCCATTTTTGTGGTTTATACTATTTAATGTTATTCGTAAGTGACCAACCTATTATAATAATTAAAGATTATTGTATACAGGCCTGAAGATGTTTCTGTAAGGCCGAAACTAGTCGCTACTGTATTTATTTATAATAAAATTGATTTTAAGGTTTTATTCTTCAATTGAAAAAATTAGACCGTTACAGTGATTTTGTTTCATTTCCTGCATTAGACACATATAAGACGGTGTTCTTTTTAAGTATAGTAAAATTAGCAAATTTTTTAGTTTTTTTTTTTACAATTAAAACGTTTGGACAATGTGTGTTTTTATAGATAAATGATACGCCACTGAACAAGAAGGATGTTTACCTTCCCCCTTGTGCCCGCTTCCTCACTTCCTCTACAGATGTTGCTAACACAACAATCGCCTACAAACTCGTTTTCACGCTCCCTCTATTAGTAATTGCTCGGAGCGTGGTACCAATTGTCGCTAAACTCTTACTGTCCTTCGGCTATTTTCATCAAATATTCGAAGGCACGATTTTGGATAAAAATGATAAAAACCGAAAAATCAAAACTAGAGGCGGGTCATAACGTTTAGAAATAAGTTCATCAAATATATACTAAAGTGAAAACAATTTAGAGGCGAATAACCTATTTGGATACAATTAAAATAAAGAATAAAAATAAATAAATATTATATAGGATCGTAACGATCCAAGTAGTTTGTACGATGTGGACAATATACTCGAGTTGTACAGTATATTTTTTCTACGACCCACCAGCTAAAATTTACAAATAAAAAAATATTTTAGGTTATTAAGACAAAATAACTTATTTTAAAATAATTTATGACTTTTATTCATTTTTAAAATAAAATAAACGAAAAAAAAATCATTTCATTTTTCCCCATCTGAGAATCGAACTACAATCCTCCGCGTGGAAGGCAAGAACGCTAACCACCAGACCACCTATTCTTTTATGTTTGTTGCTTTAATACTCGTTATTAAATTGACTTAATATAGTTTTATTTAAATTAACAAATTATATATAACTATAGACGAAATAAAAAAAGAAATGCTATTATTTATTGATTCTACACAAAAATAACCCATTTTAATGTATGTTTAATTTTAATAACTAAAAAATATACTGACAATTAGTTTGACAGAATTATCACTTATTTCAAATTTTAAAAATAATAGCAGTCGGTTGATCAAAGTATGAACGGTGATTGGCGGATTTAATTTTTTTGCAGTGTTCTCACTACCTAGAGTGGATATGAAATATATTCGTTTAGTATTCTTTTTCGTTTTGTAATCTGTGCGTAGATAAGGTAATATCCAAGATCAGAAACAGTACAGGAGCTGAGATTTACTATGCAAACTTAGGATTATTACTCTAAACCTGGGGTCACTGGCAAGAGTTTTTCAAGCTGAAGTAACAGCAATTAATGCTGGTGCCCAGGTTATGCTTAATGACTCTCTTAGAGATAAAAGAGTATTTACTACGACAGACACTCAGACAGCCCTTAAAGAACTGAGAAGGGTAGAAGTTCAATCCAAATGGCAAAACATTACAAGGTCACTCTTGATGGGTGCCGGGACAAGAGAGCTGAGGAAACTCTAATTGGACCAGAACCAACATGCTTTATTTTATATTAATTTACCACAAGCTCTGGTTAGAACTGCTGAGACACAGGCAGTCCAGAATCATAATATAAAATATTACAGAGGTATGATACTTAGCCGTCGAAATTTCGTCGAGTTTGCGCATGATGTATTGTGGTCTGGAATATGATTATCTGATTGGCCATGAGCAGATTAAAATTTATTTTCGTGCGCTGTTTTCGATCATCTCATATCTCAAATTCGTCAAAACAACGCCTTTTACCACAATACGTCGCCGTGACGTATAATAACAATCATACCCTATTTTTTAACCGACTTCAAAAAAGGATGAGGTTTTTAATTCGTCGTAATATTTTTTTTTTATGTATGTTCAGCGATAATTCTTTAACACGGTGGCCAATTTCAATGATTCATTTTTTTAGAAAGGGGATACTTCAGAAGTCGTCTCGTATAAATTTGGTTAAGATCTGCTGATGACATCTAGGAATGAATTAAAAATATCGATATATCGAATATTGATAATTTTACTTAACAAATATCGATTTATCGATATTTCGATATATTGATATCAAATACACAATATTGAAGTCGATATTTTAAATTAAAGTGGATTAAATTTCCTGAAAAAGTTGTCGCCTGGCGTAAACGGTTTGATTTGTTTACCCTGAACCCTGACGCGTCCGACGTAAATCAGGAACACGCATTCCAAACAATAGGGTTGCCCGTAGGTAATAATAGACACATGACAGATTATGATATGGCAACACTGTGTGCTTGGTGATTTGACATTTGACATTCAAAATAAACCTACGCTGATGCCCTGAAGTAAAAATGTAGTTAATTATTTTTTCTTAATGTATTCATATAAAATATATAAAACACATCTTTGCTAAACCGGTTCAAATTAATGACCACTTGCCAGACAATATGGCCGCTCGCAAAACGACCCGCTTTGAGCAATGTATATAACTATATATGTAACATTGACCCTGTCAATGACAACTGGCCCACAGGATTGCCATACGGAACCTGTTTAATCTTAGACTAGGTAATAAAGAGAAGACTCATAACGTTGCTGAAAATCTTGTACCATTTTGAAACCAACGATATTTGACCAAAGGCATAACATGTTGGAAATAAAAAACCGAACTTGTGTTTATGTTATTAGTACTTTATTGATCTTTTTAGGTATAAGGCAAGTTCAAAGCGTAAAATTTAAAATAAATCAGTAACAATAAATAAGACACAAGAAAAAAGTATATTGAAATAAATTAAATGAAATCGTTTATATAATAAAATAAGTGATTTTTTTTATATTATACATAAATGAAGATAAATTTATAACTGACCCTTAACTGATACTAATTTGGTACAATAACAAGAAGTTTTAGCGAACAACTCTTTTTTTATATCTTTTAAGTTTTTGTTTAAGAACTTTGATTTGTCTGGTTTTTTTCTTAATTTTTTTTTACTTGTAAAAGTTGTCTTCTAAGCCGTTTTATGCTAGGTCTTTCGAGTATAGATTCCTTATTTTAAGTTCTATTTGAAGGGCCTGGCTCAGCTTCCAAATGCAATGCTCTTCTTTTTAAGAACTACAAACAATCATTTATTACGGTAATGTTTTGAATTATACACAAAAGGGTTGCTAAATTCATAAAAGTTCATTACATAATAATGAAAAGTAATTAAAAAAATATATATGTTTAATTATGTTTATTAGTATACGCACCTTCTTCGGCTGCATGTATTTAGAGAATTCAGAAAATATAGTGGGAACTGCTCCATTTAGTAAACGTCTTTTACAGTCCCTCCCATAAAAAAAATGTCTTTTAAAATGTTTTAAACACTATCTATCATTTGGCGTAGGCATCCAATTTGCAATTTTCGTTGCCTGAATCCAAAGATTTTTTTTCTGGATCCACAGAAAATCTAAAATAAAACAATAAATAAACATTGCTGCAATTAAATAAGAAGCAAAAGTAAATTAGGATTTAATAAAACTTAATATTTAGAATTGTATGATAGGCCACTGGAAATAATTACATGTTTGGCCATTTTAATATCATTAATTACTCTGGAGTGAGACATGTACAATATGTAAATACCAAGTTATATAACACCAAATAAAATAAAAAATATAAGAAAATATATAATAATAATAAGTGAATACGATTGATGTTTATCATTTACCTGTAAAACGTAATATCTGCCTACTTCTTGCCGCTATAACTTTAACACTGATATATCACACAATATACCATTGTAATAAACCAATTATTAAATGTCCTTTAAGGAGGTCCTTTCGCCACCAATGTTAAATAAAAAATATTAGATTATGACTAAAATTAATTTTTTTTCTAATAGTAGATGTCCTTATTTATCTAATAGTGAACTTTTAACTATACCTTACCGTGCAAATTTTTGAGAATTTTTTTTTTTTAAATGTGTGTGTTTGTACAGTGTCTTATGAGAAAGTAAGACAACAATTTTCGAATTATAATTAATTTTACTATTATTTATTGATTAGATGGAGTAGAAAAAACTAAAAATAAGGTTTTTGAAATATTTAGGTTATGTTTTTTACAATAAAATATATAGGTTACCGTGGAATTTATTGAGAAATTATTATTAAAAAATCACAAAAATTTTTTAACTAGGTTACTTGAAAATTTTTTGTGATTTTTTAATATTAATTTCTCAATAAGTTCCACGGTTTACTATATATATTTTATTGTATAAAACAAAATCTAAATATTTCAAAAACCTTATTTTTAGTTTTTTTCTACTCCATCTAATCAATAAATAATAGTATAATTCGAGAATTGTTGTTGAGGACTTACTTTCTCGTGAGGCACTGTACAAATACATAAAAAAAAAATTCTCAAAAATTTGCAAGGTAAGGTATAGTTAAAAGTTCAGTACTAGATAAATAAGGACTTCAACTATTAGAAAAAAATTAATTTTAGTCATAATCTAATAACTTTTTTTTAACATTTGAGGCGAGAGGTGTGGCAAAAGGACCTCCTTAATTCAAAAATCAGTAATAAACACAAACAAAAACTTTGGTGTCACCGAAATGATTAGCACCAAAATAATAGAGGCCAATAGATAATCGGCACAGAATACTACGTGTGCTCGATATACTTGTTACGCGTCCTCTCTTTATTACCTAGTCTAAGAGTTTAATATGGAGTTCGGTGGTTCCCACTGGCAGCATTTTGACAGATCGTTGAAATGGAACTTGGAATACCAAATTAGCTGTTTGTATTTGTGGTATGTAGTGTACAAAACTGCAAAAGCTTTTGTGTTCAGTGTGCAAAAGCACGGTCAAAAAGTATAAAAGATAAGTTTAGGATTACTGATTCAACAAAAAATGCAAAAATGTCTGGTAACAGTGGTACCTCGAACGTCTGGAACTTTTACACTAAAATTAATTGGACTCATAATATACTTGCAATTTATATAGTAACCAGTACAAAACAAGCAGCAACATTACAAATTTAGCTACCTATTTAAAAAATAAACATGGCAGTGCTTATTTAAAGTTAACAAAAAAAAAAATAGAAAGAAATTACAATCACAAATACCCATTTTCCTAACAAAAACAACTGTTATGTCATTTCTAAAGAAAAACACATTTATTCAAGATCCAGAATAATTGTTACTCTTAGAAGAACCATCAACATCTGCATCATTTAATAGCTTGCGAAGCCCTGGTAATGTGACTAAGAATAAGATCATTGATTGTAAAGTAAATGAAGACTCGGCAATCACAATCGCAGACGTACGTACAGTTTTAAAGTTGCATTGTACAATTTGTTATTTGTAGTCTTTTCAAATTTTGGTAACCTATGTTTTATTGTCCAGACTATAATGGTAGTGCAAAATAAAGAGGAACTGGAAGCAGATGAAATAAGTCGAGATGGGGCTTCTTCTGCGATGTCTAACACTAGTGATAGTGAGGATTTTGATTAGCCCAGTTCCCCACCAACAAAAATTTTCAAGAAGAAGGCCACTTTATTTAAGTGCTTAGAGAATAAAGTCAGTTTTTAACTTAGTATTTAATTAATAATTGTTTATTAAAGGTTTATAAATTTTAGAAGTAGGAAAAAATATAGCGATATTTCTCAGGCATTGGTTTATATGATTAGTAAGGACAATTTGCCATTCTCTTGTGTCGAAAAAAGGGACTAAAAAGATTTGTTCAGGCGGCATGCCCTCACTATAAGCTTGCATCTTGATTTAAGGTAACTCTTTAACATAATTCTATTATCTTTTGTGGTCTACTTATCTATTTAAATTTTAACATTATTTTTTATGTTTTTTAGATCACACAACTTATGGAGCAGAGATATATAACAACCAAAGTTATTCTTTAAAAATTTTTATCTGAAACAAAGCATATTTTTTTAAGAAGTAATATTTTTAATTATTACAATCTCTACAAGAAGTTTTATTCTACTTACAGCTCACTTCCTGATAGATGAAGTTCTAAAGAGTGTTTTAGTAAAAAGAATATTTGAGGTTATTGCGGATTGCAAAAATACATAATTTTAAAAATACGATTTCTACAAGTTAAATAGGTACCTAGATATATTTTTAATATCCACTCATTTTCTAGGCTAATACTGCTGACTATACCACTCATTGAAATATGAACCAATGAAAACGCTCGATTTTCCATAGTTATCATGTATTACAACGGTTATTTACTTATTATGACGCAGATCGAATATTCGAACCCTTGTATAATCGAATATACAAGAGTTCGAATATTCACTTATGTCAAAACTCGAGGGATAGGTAACTGTGATCTCCATTTCAAAATTTGACAGTTGTCAATTTTGATCATGGCTCGGTTTAGCAATATTTCTACGGAATTAATTGATAAAATTATTGAAAATAGTAAACCAACCAACACGGTAAAAACCGAATCATTCGTTTCGCGACAATTTGAAAAGTTTTGTGATGACCGCAGTTATCAGTTAACTGAAAATACTTCTAATGAAGAACTTTGCAACATTCTTAAAGATTGGGCAATCAACATGAGAAAAGCCGACGGCACCGACTACAAGGAAGGTGTAGTGAAAACTATTTGGAATCTTACTGCCAAAAGAGTGCAGCAGAAATACTTCAAAGAGTTTAATCGCACCATCGATCCATTTAAAGATATTGTTTTTCGCACTGCGGTACTCGCGAAAAACGCCAAACGCAAACAACTTCAAACTATTCCGTCAAAAAGAAAGAGTAGCTCTATTGCATTAAATATTGAAGATATTGAGAAAATTCTAAATGCATTAGATGAAAATACACCCTCCGGACTCCAGCGTAAATTTTATCATATTGCAGCCATAGAACTAGCCTGGCGTGGTGGTGAGGCTGTGTCAGCTCTTTTAGACTATTTTGTGGAAGAAACAGACAACTACGGCAAGAAAACAGGACGTATTGAATATAATACTGTTTTTTCCAAAACTGCCCAAGGAGGAACTCAACGAACTACTGATAGTAAATGGTTAACTCCAAATACACAAAACCCCACTCATTGTCCTGTTAGATTGTACAATAAAATGATGAGCAAACGGACCAAAAATATAAAAACCAGACGTCTATTTCTTACTGTAAATAAAGACTGGGACAAATATCCGACTAGTTGCTGGTATAAAAATTGTCCACTTGGAGTAAACGAAATTAATAAATGGACAAAACTGTCTGCAGAAGCTATAGGAATCGATACAAAAAAGGTAAAAATAACCAATCATTCTAACAGATCGACCGCAATAAGTGGATTATCAAAAGCAGGCACTAGTGTCCAAGAAATTATTAAAATTACGGGTCATACTTCAGAGCATTCAATACAACCATGCCTGCAGTTAAATGAGGACCATCATAAGAACATTATATCAAATTTAAGAAATGAGACAACTACAACATCCTCCACTCTTTGCTCTACAAGTGCCGTGGCTCCAATGTCAAATAATGTTTTTAATAATTGTACGTTCAATATAAGTAATAAATAAATTTAAATAAAACAAATTACCTATGTACTTTTTATTTTCATTTCATGAACTTTTTTGTAGGTAAATAGAACTTGAAATAACTTGAAATTTAGTAGATTGCTGTCTACCTACTATATATATAAATAGAAACGTTATTTAAATTATCCAGGTGGTCTAGCGATAGAGTTCTCGCTCTGCAATCGCAAGGTCCAGGGTTCGATTCCCCTAGGAAACTTTTTTTTTTCTTTTTTTCTTTATTTTTCTTTTTTTTTTTCATTATTTTTATTTTTTTTAATAATTTCGTGCTATAGTCTATCTGTATACAACTCGACAACTGAAAATTTCCGAAACTCGACGTATTGCCTAACAAAACACCACTCGACCTACGGTCTCGTGGTGTTTCAGGCAATACGTCTCGTACAATCGAAAATTTCCAGTCGTCTAGTTGTATAATGTATGAATATATCAGGGAATAATTTGATGATATGACAAGAATTTTCAATTAATAACGCTCTCCATTACGACAGTAAGATTATTCTAGTATGGCTCACCTCATAAACTTGGTAGTAGATGGAGCACTAAAGGATAACAGGGCATTTGTTTAAATATCACATTATATTAAAAGCATCATATTGTATTTTAAGCAGTCAGTTAGTGCAATGAATGATTTACGAGAAAAACAAACATCAAGTGACATTTTTAAGCAGACAACAAAATAAATAAGTGGGGAAAACTATGTAACTGAAAGTTTAGCAATTCCTCTATCCAACTTATTTAAGCAGGAATTAGAATTGCAAAGCCAATGTAGGTAGATCTGTTAAAGAGAGTCTGCTTAATGGTGCTACTCTTTTAAACCCACGATTTAAAAACCTACATTTTAACTCTCCAATTTCTGTTTACATAGCAATTTTAGAGTTTTCTGAAGAAATTCGTTTGGATTATAAACACCAAGGCCACCAAGGAAATATCTCTTCTGCAGTAACCATAGATTCAGTTCCTGAATCATCTGATAAATCATTTTCAATTTAGTTCAGACATGCGCAAATTCTTTAAAGTTCACGAAGTAAAGAAGTTTCTAGGGAAGGTTCAATCTCTAATGAACTAAAACAGTATTTTTATCAGCTTAATAGAATAAGATACTGCAACCCAGTAAAGTTTTTGTATGGTTGTCGCGTTTTTATTGTTAGAAAAGGGATACTTCAGGAGTGGTTCCATATATATTTGTAATCCAATAATTGCTTCTATGAGAAAATCCTCAAACTCATTTTTTATGTGTTCAGCGGTAATTCTTTATCACCTTGTCAAATATATGACTATATCATTTTTCTTGTTAGTAAGGGAATACTTCAAGGGTTGTCCCTTATAAATTTGGTAAAGACGTAATGGCATCTGCACGATTTTGAAGTCGATTTTTTTTAATTACTTTTATAGATTGTTATAGTATCGCGGTCCAGAATATTTATAGAGGACCCATCCAAGAGCACACAAAATCAATTGCTAAGCCTTAGGAGAAACGAACTAAAGACTGCGGCTTCAGAAGGCAGCTAAATTTCTTAGATATATCTGATAACTTCCTATTATAACATAAAATGCCATTACCAAAGCCTTAGAGGGGACGGTACTAGCACTTCGGTGTACAATATCACGAAACAGCCCATCAGACATATTTTTGAATTCATTAAATATATTAACCTGATATGGTAGAAACTTAGAGAGGTACAATAAGGCTAGAGCTTCAGTATGAGTAGGCTTTGAACCACATCCTAATTCAGATATAGATATAGATAGAGACAGATATATTACCTTTGTAATCATGTTCCAACAATATTATACTCGTATTATAAAGCATACCAGATTATTTTGTGGAACATTACAGTGGTAGAAAAGAAAACTAAAGGGTCTTTATTTTCTAGTTGTACAGTGAAAATAAAAAATATTAATTTTGTTCCCAACAGTTTCATTAAAGCGTTCCTACTTCAGATCTCGGCTGAAGCCAATTTTAGGCATATGCAAGGAGTGATTTGAAATAAATGACTCGTCTTAAGTGCCACATTTAATTATACTTAGTGATTTGCTAACAATTATGTTGTCCAGTAAAGTTTGAGAGGTCAGGGAGATATGAGTTGGTTCCGAAATAATTTGTTCCAAATCAAACGCTTCTAGTAACATTGTGAGCCCTTTTACAGTTGGATGATCATGATTTAGGTAATCTAAATTGAAATCAACCGTACATATGACATGGTCATGTTCCAGGTACATGGCAGAAATAGTATCCTCAAGTAAGTCTAAAAATGCGTCCATTTGAATTCTAGGGGGTTGACGATAAACACATCCTACAGCAATTTTTTTCTTATCTATTGTAATTCTTATCCATTCTTGTTCAAATCTGTCATTTGTAAAGTTGTAAGATTCTATTCTATATACTGTGTATTTACTTTTAATATAAAATGCCAAACCTCCGCGCCTAATGTGTCTATCTTTTCGAATAATTTTATATTCTAGAACATATATCATGTCATCAGTCAATTGTATGTTCAACCAAGTCTCTGATAAATATATAATGTCAAAATTTTTGTTTTGTAACATATCCCTAAAGTAATCAATTTTTGGTAATAGCGACCTAGTATTGAGATGAGCAATGTAGATTTCACCCATGATAAAATATAAAAAATAATAAAAAAAGAACTATTAATATTAATAATAAGTGATGTACCTATATGCAGAAAACACATTTAATAAAGCAAAAAAAGTGACAATGTAAGCTAAACTAACGCTTTTGATCAAATCTTCTTCTAAGTACTCTGTGGTTTTCTTCTGGTGGGCTGTAGATAATGCTTTTTCTTTTCCCTTTTCCTTTGGATTTGGGTTTTTCTTCTACCAACTCCTCTGCGTCACTTTCTCGGTTGGAATCGGAATCAGATCTGCATTAGTTTCACACTGTCCTTCTATTTTACGAAGATCGTTGGGTGTGTAAATATTTCCATTTATCTCAATAGTTCTACCCTTTAACTTAGCAGGTAGATTTTGATCTTTGGCAATATTTAGATGTCTTTTAAGAACTTTATAGTCGATTCTATCTTGATAGCACATATCATTGGCAATAGATATTTTAGAGTTTTTTTAGCTTTTGAACGTTTTGGAAGACTGTTTGTTTTTATATAAGGAAATAAATTTAATTATAATTGGTAGCTTCTCATGTTCTTCTTTTGGAACCCTTATAAAGTTGATATCATTATTATTTAAATTTATTCCTTGTAGGTTATTCAAAGTTTGCAAAATGTTTTCGAAGATACGATCTTTTATTACAAGGCCAAAAATTGCGATATTATTTCTTCGAAGTTTTCTTTCCAGATTGACACAGTTATTTTCTAGTATTTCAATTTTTTTATGTGCTGCTTTTAACTTATTTGTCAGTTGTTCAATGCTACGATCTATTTTTCCCGTAATATCTGCAGTATGTTTAGTATTGTTTTCAACTAGGCGATTATATAATTCATTTATTGTCATATTATCGGAAACATTTTTGCAGGATTATTTTTCTGTTAGGCTCATAATATTTATTATAGTCTTTAATATTCCTTTAATTTCCAAGATTATTTTTAACTTGGCAACAAGGTACAAACTTTGTATATTAAAATATTCCAATAATTAAGATAAGAAATATTGTATTAATAAAAAAAATCAAAACATAGGCTTATTTCTTCTATAATACACTTAAAAAGTTGGTGCAAACACTTACTGTGGTGATAGATGCACTGGTTAAATTGGAAAAATCACTTGAAAGATTTTTCTAGGAGTATTAACTGCAATTTTTTAATTTATTTCTCAGAACAAATTTTATACGAACTACATTTCAAGATGCGACGTTATCGCATTTAAGTTTGAAAATATTTTCCTCTTTATTAAAATCGTCTTTAGTCACAAAGTTTATTTCTTTTAAGAGGAAGAAGAAAAAGCAAGCACATATTATATGCTGTATTACCAATGTCTTACTCTTTTTGCGGTGGGCATCATTTGATTGTATTTTTTGGGTGAACTGTTGTCAAACTCTTTCATTGAATTGTGAGCGTAATTATACCATTTTAAACGACTTTTTGTTACCCGATATAATAGATATGGATAATAATAGATTGAATAATATGTGATTCAACAATATATACAGTAGGAGTTTTGAAAATATACTTTCAAGAAATAGAGACATTATCTTATCAATCAAATTTCGTCAAAAAAACTTTTAGTCCATCCTGAAGCAAGATAATTTATATTATGTTTGTCAACATTTAAATTAAAACTGTTTGGATGCCAAAATATTCTTCAATATGTTTTTATTTTAGTTAGGTAGATTACAATGATATGATTTTATCACCAGTTGCACGAAATGCAAATTAATAATCCATAAATGTTCAATTTGTGTTGCATTTCCAATATTGATGAGTTACAATTATTGTAAAGGTAATACGCATTTAAATTATATAGTTTGCTATGAAATGATCTATCAGAGTCGACGTGGCTTCACAAACGTTGTAATAAACTACTAAAATATGCATGTCCTTCTCGCACCTAACATGACATTCCCTAATTGGATAACGATAAATATTTATATTTTACTAGTGGAATTTCTATTGATTTGAATTAACATACTTATAACCATTTAAAAACAAGCACGCGTTATTTTTATTTTTTGTAATACTTGGGAACATTTCACTATAATTACAATCTAATCACAGCCGATCAATTACTAATTTATTTCTGGTCAAAATAAGGTTACACACCATCTTATATACAGTACCCTATGTACACCACCCTATGTACACCACCCCATGTACACCACCCTAGGTGCTACTTACTTCTTACGTGTGGGAGTCAAGATGACGACGGATGTTTTTAAAAATTTAATTATTGATTGTCACGATGTTTCTGACTTTGTAGAATAAAAAAGTTATAAAAGAGAAGCTTGCATTATTATCAATCGATAACAATTCAGAAGTGGTAACGAATTTAATTTCTACAATATGGATAACGATAAAATTGAGGCCAGTAGCCAAAATGAAATTAGCAGACAAATCGTAATGATGATGAGGGCAATGGAGGAAAGCTGAAAGGCCAGTGAAGAGAAATTCCTTAAATTGTTGGAACAAAGAGAACCGGAGTCGATTACCAAATACCGTATATACCCGATTTTAGTAAGACCATTGAGGATTTTAATTGTGAAGAGATGGGAAAATCGGCATTGGAATGGTTGGAAAGGTTAGACAGTACGGCGTTGTTGCACAATTGGCCCGAGTCTTTCAAGCTGGAAACCGCCAAAGTCCATTTAGTTGGTACAGCCAAATTGTGGTACAAGAGTAACGCTGAGTTCATTAAAAACACGAACAGTTCAAAAGACGATTCAAAAAAACATTCAGCCTGAGACAAAGTAAGACAGAAATTTGGAGGGAAATGGAAAAGACCACTCAAGGTAAAAATTCCCTATTTTCTTATTTTCACTATAAAGTTAAACTATGCCGAGAATTAAACTTAGAATTTTCTGAAATTAAAGAGCAGGTGGTAACTGGTCTGAATAAAAAGCAGATAATCCCAGGTTTACTAGCGGCGTATCATGAAGATTTTGATGATTTGCTACATAGTATCCATGAGTTTGACAGAATTCATCGTAAGGCTAAGCAGTATCCGACACCTTTTCGAAGCGGATCTACAGATAATAGCAATGGTGCAATATCGACAGATTCCGGTTTACAAGTTCGTGGTAGTGAGAATGCTGTCTCTATAGCGACGTCTTCCATTAACAAAGCGCCAACATCCGGAAAGTTATTTCACTGTTACTTCCGCAAGGAGCCAGGGCATGTAAGAAGACATTGTCCAAAAAGAATGCGAAATTCTTCAGAAACTTCGAATTCTACTATAGGATTTTCAGTTCCGTCAGTTGTGCAGAAGTTTTCAAAACTTATTTTAATTAATGATTCCTTTGGAACTTTCAGCTTTGATAGACACCGGAAGTGCTGTATGTACCATTAAAAAATAATTTGTCGATAAGTTCAATTTAGTTAGTTTGGACACAAAATGTAATTTGTTTGGTTTTGGACAGGGGAATGCCGGAATTGCTTGTACATAGAAGGTAACGCTTAAAATTACTCTTGACAAATTGCCGGTATATGACGTAAAGTTATTTGTGGTACCATATGATGCTCAAATCATCGATGTTCTTTTAGGCCGAACATTTACTGAACGGGATAATATCGCATATTACAGACTAGGAAATCAATTAATTTTCGGATACGCGAGTGACATTACGTTTTGAAATTTAAACATATTTGAAAAACCCATGCGATATATTGTTCGAAATGATTCAAAGACTCTAATTTTAAAAGACAATGTCGGTTTTATTAATAGTTTCTTTAAAGGTAATAATTACCACATTAGTCTAGTTAATGGTACAGATAAAACAGTTTCATTCGAACAAGGACAATTAATAGTGGAAATAAATAACGAAGAAAAAGTAAATTTTAATCATCTACTAAAAAATAATTAAATTACACGAGATTTGTTGAATGTGAGGGCCGAAACTTCCAACGAACACGCGAAAATATTGCTAGACTTAGTAAATGAATTTAGAGACATTTTTGCTATAGACATTCGTGAACTTGTTGAACATTGTTGATAATAATGTTCCGGTTAGGGCCAAACCTTATAAGTGTACCCCACAAAATCGCGAAGAAATTAGTAAAATAGTACGCGAATGGAAGGAAACCGGCATTGTTAAAGAAACTAATTCCAGTTATGCTAGTCAGGTATTTTTGATTGCCAAAAAGAATGGTGACAAACGCCTGGTTGTAGATTTTAGAAAACTTAACGATCAAACTATTCAAATGAATTTTCCTATTCCTCAGATAGATGAGAAGTTTGAAGGTTTAGCTGGCTGTTGCTTGTTTACTACTTTAGATCTAGCCAGTGGATATATTCAAGTTCCTCTCACGAAAGAAGCTCAAGAAAAAATAACTTTTATAGCTCCAGACGAAACGGGACAATTCACCAGGATGATATTTGAACTGACTAATGCACCTATGAATTTGTAAGAATTATGAATTTAGTCTTAGGAGAGTTGAGAGGTAAAAGTATGTGTTATTTAGATGATATCTTGGTTCCTGCTAAAAATTGGACTGCAATGATAAGTAGACTTCCTCAAGTTTTTGAGGCCAATTTGACCTTAAATATCAAGAAATGTGTTTTTAGCAGTAACCAAGTCTCATATTTGGGTTTTATTTTGTCAGAAAATGGCATTAAACAGGGTGAACAAAAAATGAGAGCCATAGATAATTTTCCTAGACCTACAAACGTTCATGATGTTAGGAGATTTTTAGGTCTAACTGGTTTCTTTAGAACATTCATACCAAAATATGCTCTTTTAGCTAAACCCATAACTGATTTAACTAAAAAAATTTCAGCTGGGGTATCAGAGAAGAAGAAGCTTTCACATTATTGAAAAATAAGTTATCGGATGCGCCTGTACTGAAACTTTTTGATAGAAACCCAAAGACTGAGCTACACACAGGTGGTAGTGCTGTTGGTATCGGTGGTATGCTTCTTCAGGAGGACAAAGACGGTAAATAAAAAAAGTTATAAAAGAGAAGCTTGCATTATAATTATAATCGATAACATTTATAACTTAATTTCTCCGTTGCTGTCAAAAATACACTTTCTGCTTAAAATTTATTCCAATGCAAAATAATCGCTCCCAACGTACTGTAAAAACTTGCATTACCCAATAATAAAGTGGCTCGCACTCTTAGCTAACATCTCTTTAAAAAATAAAAAGAACCAATAAGTTATTAATTCTATTAGTATTTCCTAAAAATTATTTCTTTCACATGCGATCTGTTGCAATAAGAACGACGTTAGATAAATAAAAAATTGTGAATCCTTTTGTCATGCTACTAAGAAAAATTTTTGTTCAATTATTCAGTTTACTTTATATTTTAAATATAATTTTGTTATTGTAAAACGGGCGTCTGCAAGTTTCTTTGTACAATAAACTGGTTGACAAAATGTGCATGTACTATAAACCCCCTGTGAGTATTTATTTAATTTAAATATAACAAGATAAAAGAAATTGTCTTCACTTAAAATCTCTGACGATGTTGAATCTGTAAAAAAGTAGTACTTCAAAGACTAATAAGTTCGAACTTCCCAATATTTCATTAAAGAAATTAGGAGGTGATCTCCGTGATTGGCATCATTTTTGGAAATTATTTAAAAAGTGTATCAAGACCAGATCATTAATATTTAATCTTTAGTCAAGTCTACGTTACCTAGAGTTGTAAACAGTTTTCCAACTAACTGCAGAAAAAGGCCGTGGAAGGTCTCAAGTCTCGCTTTATACAAGAAGAATATTATTGGTGGCCTTTTACGTTAGGAAACTGTAAAATTTGGTTTCTTTATTTTCCATATACGATACACTGGAATGCAAATTAAGATCTTTAGAATAATTGGAAGTAGCTTTGAGAAAATGTTCTGCAATGCTTTTTTCACTTGTTAGGTCGTGCCTTCTCGAAGATTTGTTGCGTATTAGGCAAAAAAGTATCGTTGCAGACAACTCCATGGTCAATTTTAAAGACAAGTTGGAAAAAATTCATGATCTACGTCGTTAAAGAGGAAGAAAATTCTGGCGAAAAATTAGAAAATATACCCATTGCAACTGGGTTTCTTACGGAAAGTAAAGATTATTCTTAATGTATTTTCGTAAAAGTATAAAACATAAAAGTTATATTTGTGTAGATGCTCAGAAGCTGACTCTGAGGCCTAAGAAACAGTTTCTTATTAATAGCAATTGTTGTTTTGTATGCTTTAGAGTAAGATAAGATTTAATTAGGACTATGGGCCATGTGGCCTCCCCTACCTCGACCTTTTCAGCTCTATTGTGGATATCCTTTAATCATTGTTTAGAGTACCTTGTCTAATTCGGTCTTTTGTAGTAGACTCCATAGACTGGGAAGTAGTTCTCCGGTATAGCTAGTTGCTTTTGGTTTTTCTTCTCCAAGTGTAAGGAATATCAGTCTTACTAGACCTTTGCAGTAGCACAATACGTGTTCTGCCGTTTCCTCTTCTTCTTGACAGAATCGGCACAAGGCCTCTTCTGTCAGACGGATATTGAACATATGTGTGTTAAGCCTACAATGCCCTGTAATTAGACCTACTAGTATTCTAGTATTTTTCCTATTAAGGCTTAGTAGATGCTCGGTGAGTTTAGACGATGGTATTTTTAAGAACTTTTTGGCCTGTCTCTGTCCTGGTGAGTTTTTCCACCACTCCTGAGATTTTTTAAACATCCACTGCTTTGTGCATGTTCTGATAGTTGTTTTTGTTACACCACAGAAGGGTTCTGGGCCAATAAGAGCATTTGAGGCTCCTTCTCGGGCTAGTAAATCAGCCTCTTCATTGCCCTTGTGTCCCCTGTAGCCTGGTACCCAGGCTAAGGTTAGTCTAGATGCTTTAGAGTAAGTTATACTACTAGAAGATGTAGATTTTACGTTAGATGTACACATGCAAAAAGTAAAATTGCAGCAACACCATTAAAAAAATAACTGCCACTTTAAATGAAAATAAGCAGTACCATATTTTTACATACATAAGATTATTTATGGTGAATTTTTTGAGTTGGACATTGATCTCGACATAATTTCTACTCGGAAATACGCGCCCATAACTTCGGTCGACGTCGAACGAATTTTTTAACGTATATATTAACAGATAGGCGCCAATCATTTAAATTAGATAATTAGGAAAAACGTGATTATAACTTGCTTCATACAAAAAAAATGGTGTAATACATTTTGTTATTATATTTGTGTTATTTATTTCATCACTATTTGGAGATAGTTTTGCATATAATACTGCACAATTCAGTTAAAACTGTGCATATTTTCGTCATTTTTAGTGAACATAAATGTGCATATTATTTCAATTTTTGTTGCATAAAAATCCGCGCTTTAGTTGTGTATTATGTGTATTGTGTGTATACTGGATAACTCATGAGCGGATACAGAGAAAATCATCAAATTTTTAAACTTAAGCTTTATTTCGACCTGTGGTGAGCTGACTATATTTTGGACAGAGTCGGACCATTTGGGGGATAATTTATTGTAGGTCGTTTTCTACTTTATGAAATATAACTGTTATTTACGCTTGGAGAAAAAAATTCCTTAAATAAAAGTTGCTTGTGATGTTATTCTACATATTTTTTTTATATACATAATTTTCTTAAAATAATCTGTATTCGAGAAATTTGACAAAAATTGCAAAATTTGAATTTTAAAAAAACTTGTTAGGCTAAAAGTTGTTTGCGATATCCATCTCTATAATTTTTGTTTCATACATGGTTTCTCTAGAATGGATCGTAATGGAAAAATTTAGGGAAAAGTGTTAAATTTTAATTTTTCATTATTTTCGTTGGCAATTAAAAAAATGTTTTGAGTAAGATATATGTGAAAAATATATATAAATTTAGTTCATCCGTTAAATATTTACAGGGGTGATGCAATAGGTTGCACAAAATAACCGGAAAAAGCATATAATAACTAGAAAGTCATGTGTTGGACATATCAGATTTTTATTATTTCGTAGGGACAATTTTAAGATTTATTTGGTAAATTCAAAATATTCATGTAGTTTTATATACAAAATATTATGTCAAAATTATGGTCAGTCTTGTAGGTCCAACAATTCATGAGTCACAAAAGTTCTTGTTTCTGGGATGGTTGTTTAAATTCACTTGATACTGGGAAGAGCCCCGGATCAGATCAGATTACAAATTAGTTCTTGAAGCAGTGTGCCTTTGCTGTGGCAAGACCTCTATGGCTTCTGTTCAACAAATCGCTAACTGAAGGCGTTTTTTCCATCAAGTGGAAAACATCATTTGTTAAACCTTTGTTGAAGTCTGGAGATCCTTCGCTTATTACTAATTACAGATCGATCACCAGTTTATCGTCAATTCCCAAAGTTTTCGAGAGTATTGTTAATGATCAACTAAGTAAAAAGCTTTCAAATGTAATTAGTAGCAAACAACATGGCTTTCACGTTGGCAGATCAACTACGACCAATTTGATGCTCTTTACCGAGTATGTTGCTACTGCTGTAGAAGATAGTCTTCAAGTAGATGCAATTTATACAGATTTGACGAAAGCTTTTGATCGAGTTGACCACAATATTTTAAAGGGTAAATTGTATGCTCTAGGAATTTATGGACAGGCTTTGAACTGGCTAATTTCTTATTTTACAGATCGTGTTTGTCGTGTCAAAATTAAAAATGCCATTTCTTGTGAATATGCAGCGATATCAGGGGTCCCTCAGGGATCACATTTGGGCCCATTGTTATTTAGCATTTACATTAATGATGTGGTGAAACAATTAAATGATACTGAAGTTTTAATGTATGCTGATGATATCAAATTGTATAATATCGTTAAAGATCCCTCTGATTGTCTCATACTGCAGAAAAATTTAGACAGTTTGAACGAATACTGCTTTTTGCATGGATTATTAATTAATCCCTTAAAATGTAAGGTAGTGTCTTTTTATAAGGGGCTTAATATAAACCTAATTAATCATACTTATGAGTTGCATGGAAATCGTATTAATAAAGTTGACAGTATAAAAGATCTTGGGGTTATATTTCAATCTAATCTGTCTTTTTCTCAGCATGTCGATTATGTTGCTGGGAAAGCCTTAAAACAGTTAGGATTCGTGAGAAGGCGCTCAGCAGACTTTGTGAATTTGCATATAATTAAAATCTTATTTTATTCGCTCATAAGGTCACATTTGGAAAATTGTTCTGTTATTTGGTCACCATATGCGCAAATTCATATTGAAACGCTTGAAAGAGTACAGCGTAGATTTTTAATGTATTGTTCTTTTAAATTGTCACTACCGTACTCTAATAATACAAATATGCTTGCCACAACAAATAATGAAACGTTAGCTTCCCGAAGAGAATTTATTGATTTTCTATTTATCTTTAAACTTGTAAATAACCTTGTTGATTCTCCTGAACTCTTGCAAAGTGTAGATTTTTATATCCCACCTAGGCCGTTGCGTGGTAGCTCCACATTTGCTTTGAAAGCTCATAGAACTAACTATGGCTCAGGAATTGGTATGGCCAGTCTTCTGAGAAACGCTAATGCAGCAAAACAGAATATTGATTTTTTTAACTCTTCCCTGCATCAAGTGAAAAGAGTGGCGAAGTAAAAAAATGTGTTAGGTCTACATAATATTTTAATATTTATGTATATTTTTTATACTATAAACTTATGTATTTTGTAAATAGTTTAAACCGTATGATAAATAAATAAATAAATAAATAAACTTTAGCTCACAAAAATTTTTAAATCAGTTATTGAATTTGAACAATTTGGTTTCGCTGATAAAGATATGATTTTAAAAAAGACACAAATGTATTATTAAATCTAAAAAACTTTAACATGGCAAGTAAAATTTTATGATTTATATTATCGAAAGATTTTGAGAAATCTAATAGTATTAAGATAGAAATCTTGTCTTTATTCATGGCCCTAATTAAATCATCTACAACAACCGCCAGAGCTGTAGTACTGACCTAAAATCAGATTGTTTACTGGGTAATATATTGTTGTTTTTCAAAAACCTTCTTATTTGAATTTCCATTACTCTCTCTAATATTTTGGAGGTACAATACTAACTGCTCTTAAATCACTGTATTCTTCAGGCAAAATTACTTTTGGTAAGGTCAAATGTTTAGCGAACTTCCATGATTTAGGAAAATAACTGTTTTTTAAGCATTCATTAATAATGTGTGTAATAATGGGTAATAGAAACGGACAACAAAAGTGTAAAATGGTAGTATTAATATTAATGTTCTATAAGCTTAAGATTTGATGTTGTAGATAATATTATTGACAACATCTTCCAAAACATCATTAGAATAAAAATCTTCAGTAATATTTTCTTTAAAATTATTGTAAAAATGTTGTAAATCTATTTGTTAAGAAAATTTATTAATGTTTGATGTAAAAAATTTACATCTTTTAGGTTTGGAGGTATGTAATTTTTTTTGTCTCAATATATTGAGTTTTTTTAATTTTGATCATTTTTACTTAATATTACAAGTTTGAAATTTAAAATTTAAGTAAGTACTTTTTTCTGCTTGCATATCTGTTGTTGTGTAGTTTCTTAATTGTTCATAGTAGTCCCAATGTGTAAGAAGTTGTGTTTTGTTAAATTTTTGCTAGGCTTTATCTCTAAGCCTTTGCATATAAATAATATTTTCAGTAATCCAGGAAAAATGTTTAATTAGTTTCTAGGTTGATATTTTTGGAGCATGTACGGGAAAAAATGTGACTAGAAAATTTTACTACAATGTTGTAGTAGTAAACTTGTAGAAAAATACTTAACTTTTTGTAGAAAATTTTACTACAATTTATAGTTAAAAACTATTCATTATTGTAGCAATTGAATTGTCGAATAAAATGCTACAACAATAGGAAATAAGACCACAATGTTTAGTATATTTTACTATTGTTTATAGAAGTAGAAATTTATTACAATTATCGTAATTACTACTACAAACTTCTGTAAAAATTTGTAAAATTTTACTACAATTTATAGTTAAAAACTATTCATTATTGTAGCAATTGAATTGTCGAATAAAATGCTACAACAATAGGAAAGAAGACCACAATGTTTAGTATATTTTACTATTGTTTGTAAAAGTAGAAATTTATTACAATTATCGTAATTACTACTACAAACTTCTGTAAAAATTTGTACAAATATTAATAATTATCTCTACAAAAAATAGTAATTTTCTTTACAAAAAATAGTAATACTGTACATTCCTTCTTATGAAAAAAATTCAATTTTGTTCAAAAATATTCTATAATATTGTAAAAAATTCTAAGTCATGTGAATAAAACAGAATTCTGCTTTTGGCCAACGTTTTCTGACGTCGATCATAAATGGCCAGACAGCAGTAGCCGTTCGCCATGTTCACAAAACAAAGCATGGTACATACAGGGTAGCTGTTAAAGATGGAACCAAACCTATAGTGCTTAAACGGTTTAACATACAAAACCCAAAATTTTAGAATTTCAACTAAATATATTTGCGCATATTTTAGCTCAAAAATTATTTTTTTACAATTACAAAATTTTAAACAGGGTAGCTGTTAAAGATGGATCCAAACCTATAGTGCTTAAACGGTTCAACATACAAAACCCAAAATTTCAGAATTTCAACTAAATATATTTGTACATATTTTAGCCCAAAAATTATTTTTTTTATAATTACAAAATTTTAAGCATGGCCGCCATCTTGATTTTTTTAAATAGCAACATAGGACATGTTATATACCATTTGAAAGGGTTTAACACCCTGATTACAAAAATGTATCACACATGGGGTCTAAACACAACAAAAAGGATATTATTAATAGGGAGCGTAGGAGGCTGTGTATTTGACACAAGACGTCAAATACATACATTTTTGTAATCAGGGTGTTAAACCCTTTCAAATGATGTCACATGACCTATGTTGCTGTTTAAAAAAATCAAGATGGCGGCCATGCTTAAAATTTTGTAATTATAAAAAATTATTTTTGTGCTAAAATATGCGAAAATATATTTAGTTAAAATTCTGAAATTTTGGGTTTTGTATGTTGAACCGTTTAAGCACTATAGGTTTGGTTCCATCTTTAACAGCTACCCTGTATATGTATAACACATTATTATGTAATAAGCACCGATGAGTTTGAGAAAATTTTAATAATAACTTCTATTAGTGGTAAGTACATTTATTATTGCTTCTGAATAATTTACCTTTAGATAACTAATTTAAATAACCTTAGTAGATTATTTAAAAAGATATAGTTGTGGCCAGCGACCGAATGTTATGCCGAACGATCGAATTTTGTGCCAAATTAATTGATGTTTTTTTGTCTTAATTGTGACATACCTACTTTCTCATTTTTGTTAGTTATCTGATGTAGTCATTTAATATCCCAATCAGTGTAATGGTGATGAATATCCCCGTTTTAAGGGTATGAATAGTTGAATAGGTATTAATTTTTATTTCATATTTTTCAGGAGCAGAAAAGCCAACTGAGACTGAGGGAGCTACTATTACTGTTATTTATTACATAATGTATCTTTTATATTAAAACAATAAATTTTGAATATTTTAAGGAATATTTTTTTAGGTTATAATTATAATAATTATGGAATAATACTACAAATTTTATTAAAAATTACTACAATTTGTATGAATTTTTACTATTTATTGTGTAAAATTTTCGTAATAATTTTCATGAAACGCAATACATTTTTAATATAAATTCATACAATGAATAGCAAAAATTATAACAATTTGTAGAACAATTCTTGTGATGATTTGGATATTTTTACTACATATTGTAGATAATAACTCTACAATACATTCTCTACAAATATTTGGAAATTTTTACTACAAATTGTCCCTGTCCCTATGTACTATTTATTGTAGAGAAAAAATATATAATTGTAGAAATTTTTTCTACAATTTTTTTTCCGTATGTATATCTAAAACTTTAATTATTTAAAAACTCTACTTTTTTAATCAATGTTTTCAATAAAATAAATATTGTACCAGGGCATAGGTACCACATGATTTTGAAAATGTGTATGATTAATCTTTGTAAGTGACCTATATTCTACTTTAAAGTCGTTTTGATGTACATTGTGAACATTGTTAAATTTGCAGTTTATTGCTGAATGATCCGCAACTAGATTATGATTAACAAATTTTTTACAGAAATTGATATTAATATTAGTAATAAATGAGTCTAACGAATAGTTACCCCTTGTTCGTACTTTAATTATTTGTATAAGATCAAATAATATTATTATCTCAAAATTATGGTCACCCTTGCAGGTCCAACAATTCATAAGTCACAAAAGTCCTTGTTCCTGGGATGAACTTTAGCTTACAAAAAATTTTAAATCAAATATTGTCATTATAATCAAAAATTACTTGTAAGAAACACCTTCCGTAATTCAAACTTCAAAGACTTTTGGATGCATAGCCTACTTCCATTATTATTCATAAGAATGTTAATTTTATTAAGCAACCCTAGTATACTTATAGTACATATATACATACAGTACATCCATAAGATGTTGTATGACGCTAACAAATCATAATAATAAAATCTCCCGCTTCTCGCACACTTTTCACATCGAACTGGGAAAAGGGGTTAAAACAGGGCCGCATCAACCCGTTGCTGTATTGCTGTCGATTTTGTACCAATTATCTACTTTTATTTGTCAAGGTACTAGAAGCACATATTTTTATTTTTTAATTGTAAACAGTCGGCTATAGTGGTGGTATTCCCCACTCCAGTTTACTGATCTTTAAGCTTGCCCAGCGAAAAATGATAAATTCAATAACAACTGAGAATTACCCTCTTTTGATTTCCGGCCGTCGTAAGCTCTTCTCTCTTCTCCACCGGCTAGTGAAGTACTCTGTGAGTGACCGTGATATTGTTAGAATACTGAAAACCCCGGTTTATTTTCCTAAGGTAGGAAAACCCAAATTATTAATTATTTTTCTATTTAGTTTGAGACACCCGTCCGACAAGTGAAAATTTTTGATTCATGCCCAGCATTTTTCATTTCATCCCTTAGTTGGCAACCGTTGGCAATTTTTTATTTGAGGATGGATATAGGCTAGACTCTGAGTGCTCTCATTTTTAACGACTATATCCATTCTCTCTTAGGAAGAGCTCACTTAACATTGAAGTGAGAGGTTCAACCCGTTTTAAATTTTTGGAGAAAAATAAGCCCGTTATTTTCTTTTTCGTAGATTCGATCCGTCCGCGGGTTAAGAGTGATCTCTGTCCCGACGGTGTTATCTAATTTCTTCCCAAAAAGACGTCCAAATTAATTTTCGCGCCTCACTTCATGTAAGTTTCTTTTCTTTTATTTATTCATTCAGCTGTATTTGAATCATTAAGTTCCCCATCCACAACTAATTATTGAACGAAGCCAGACGATTTCTGTAAAATTAATTCACACACCGTCTTGATCGACTGTGAGCAAATCTCAAAATAATTTTTACTTTAACCATCGCATTCTCATTCCAAACACTGCGCTGAAAATTATCATTCTCGTTCAACAAAATTGCCAGAGCGTCGTTCGGTCCGAACTAAGATACAGGGACGTTCCGAAAACTTTGCTTTCATTTATTTTCTTACATTTTATTACCGTCATATTTAAATAATTTATTTTTAATAAATTTTTCGTATACAGGGAGTTTCATAATTCCCGTACCGCTTAGCCTCCTGTGCTAGCGAACCGTAAATATTTCTCAATATTTAAATAATTTTCAAGTGTATTAATTTATTTTTAATAAATTTTTCGTATACAGGGAATTTCATGATTCCCGGACCGCTTAGCCTTCTGTGCTAACGATCCGTAAATATTTTCCAATATTTAATTAGTTTTCAATGGTAATAATTTATTTTTAATAAATTTTCCGTATACAGGGAGTTTCATGATTCCCGGACCGCTTAGCCTTCTGTGCTAACGATCCGTAAATATTTCCCAATATTTAATTAGTTTTCAATGGTTATAATTTATTTTTAATAAATTTTCCGAATTCAGGGATCCGTTAATATTTAACTAATTTTCAATCGTAATAAATTATTTTTAATAAATTTTCGGAATACAGGGATCCGTTAATATTTGACTAGTATATCAATTGTAATACTTTAATTTTAAATATTTCTCTTTACGCTCATTCAAAGGTAATCATTCATTTTATTTAATTTTCCATTTACAGCCGTGCCAGAACCTTGCACTACCACTGTTGTATTTTTTTTGTAAATATATATTTTATTACCTATTCCTGTGTTTCTCTTATTGCTGGTTCTTAAGCGTTCTCTTTCAGGGTACGAGGTGTAAATGAGATAAGTGTTTTATTTTTATTTATTCTAGTATAGTGGCTACCTAGCAGTGACCGCCTGGAATTATTTTTACCTCCACTGAGTTTACCTTAAACACACTCTGGTGTACTACAGGGTCGCAGAGCAAACTGCGATACCAAAACTGGGGCCTGAGCAACCCCTATTCGGGAATCACCATCATAGCGCCACACAGACTCGCTGATTCAATGTAGGTGAACCAGAAGCCTGTCACAAGTATTAATATTTCCAAAATAAATATAATTATCATTCACAAAACATACAAGACTAAATCTTGAAGTTCCTAAGCTTCATGGCAGTAACCAAACTTTCCATCTAAATAAATTTTAATAGTAAAATTAAAAAAAGTTTTTGATAGGACACAAACTATTTGGCAGTATAGAAGGTCTACATGTTTATAATAATTAACTGTAACCATCTATTATACAACCTAACGATACATCTTTTTAACAAGTAATCCAAACAACAACAGAAAAACCACTCAGGAAAGGTTAAATATATAATATGATTGTAAAAAACGTTTAAAATAATCTAATATAAACGATCTCGTACTCTTAAGCACAGATCAGAGATACAGATGAGCTAGTTTGCGTCCACCTAATGATGGCCAAAGAACGCTGAAAACAGTAGTAGAGTGATTGGCTAATTAGATGACATAATTAAAGGGTTGACTTGTTACTATATCGTGAACTATAGCTTGAAACGTCAATATTTATTCGAATTCAAGTAATGCAGTACCCGAAATTAAATATAGCTTAGCGAGTAGGTGTCCTAGATATTTATTTTTTCATGGTACCCACATCATCTTTAATGAATTTGTTAGTTATTGTCACTATTCTAAGTTAATGTATTGCGAATTTGTGCCAATCATTTGTAATATAAATGTTTTTCAGAATATTTATTTCATAAATACTGGTTATTGGTAGTCACGTGTTCGTGCTTTATGTTCCAAGTTACCAAGATTGTTTACTTTGGACTATATAATGTGATTCTACTTCTCTACAGTTTTTGTTTTTGCTACTTAATAACATCAGTTTTTTATATGTACAAAGTTTATTTTAAAAGAAACGTAAAAAGCTTGTTATTACATATAAAATAATTTATTAATTGTTAGCAAAAACATTTAATGTGCGTTTATATCTGACAGTTATTGCATGATATTTGTGTCAGAGATATATATTTTTTCTATCAGCTATAAGTGTCGACCTTAGACTTTGGTGTCGACCTTAGATTATACAAACCTTAGATGGAACATAAGACACTGCGCATAATCCCATTTCAAAATGATTCACACCCACCAATCACAGTTGAGAACATCACATGTCAGACCGTTGTCCATCCAAATTTAATGTGTCAACGAGAATTAATTTGGTATTTTAGTGACTTAAATTTTGGAAATTAACGTTGAAAATGCCAAGATGTGTTGTAAAAAGCTTTATTTATAATAAGCCTGTGAAATGTGACGGAGATAAAAGAAACTTATATTTATTTCGGTGAGATATTTAATTTTTAAAGATTCTGTCGACGTCCATATTTGTTGATTTGAAAATAAACAGAATCGGACTTGGTCATTGGTACATGTTATAAGTAGCAAATAAAGGTTATTATTATAAACTGTTTACTATTTCTTGTTTCATAGGGAATCTTTTTTTAGGAAGTGAAAAGAGAAACATACAATCAAATACAAAAATATCAATTTATTCGTTTCAAACTTCACAACTGGTTTCAATAGTTTTCTCAAAACTATTTATTTAGTAATTATCTATAACAGTGTTACTCAAAGTGTAAAGCCAAAGTTTCCGCGAAGAAAATAATCACAATAAAAAAAACAGTACTATCGCCACAAAATGGAGGGACCTGGCTTGAGGACCGTTTTTTGGGAAGTAATTTTTTTAAGTCACTAACAGGAAGGATATGATTTTGCTTTAGGACTTTTTTTTAATTAATTTTTTATGGGTGAAATGGATTTGGGATAATTTTTGCAAGGAATCTTTGGAATAAATCAAAAATAAATGATGCTCTTGTGCATTTTCAGCCTGAGTTGCCGATTAAATTATTCGTAGATGCATCAAATGTGGAAATAAGGGCCATGATATGTCATGTTTTAAAAAAAAAAATTGAAAAATGTATAGCTTCTGCTTCGCGTACCTTATCAAAGTCCGAACAAAAATATTCCCAAATTGAAAGAAAGGTCCTTGCAATAATTTTTGGCTTAAATAAATTTAAAGAATATTTATATGGACATTTGCATAAAGTAGAACATTGTGCAACTGATTACGAAAAGTTGATTATGTCACCAGTTACGAAATGAAAATAAATAAAACTGCCTCTTTTTTGGTTTCTAAGTTGAAAAATCGAAAAATCGTGAAATCGAGAAATTGAGAAATCGAAAAATCGGGTAATCGAAAAATCTAAAAATAAAAAATAGAAAAATGCAAAAAACCAAATATCGAAAAAGAGGCAATGAATAGTGACATTTCACATTTGAAAATATGACATTACGTTTAAAAACAAAAAAGAAAACAAAAAAAAAGGTGTAAATTGCGTTTAATTTTTAAAATAACACCGTTATTGAAAACTGCCCAGAAATGTTGGGGGTAAAATTTTGACGTACTTCTTTAAGGATAATGGGTAAAAAATTTTTTTTTTTTCAAATTTCTCGCGGGTAATGTCAAAAATTAGATCGGCAACACTGCACATGTCCCTTATTTTTATTATTACTATTGAAAAAAAAAAAAAACGTCGTAGGGCAATCAAATACAACAATTTTCTAAAATATTTGATTGGAAGTACCTACACAAGAATGATGGTGAATCATTTTTCAACACAATTTTATAAATAATCAAGTCAAAATTAGAAAAAATCTTGTATATAAACACGTTACGAAATGCCGTTTTGTGTAAGTCGTTCATGTTGCGGGAACTCGCTCCGCTCGTTTTGCAAATATTTACTCGTTACACAAAATAAGGCATTTCGTAACTGGTTACATAAATAACTATTAATTGACTTTCTAATATTTTAATTCATTGAACGGTATTTTCCGTAAATAATTAAATCATAAATAATTACCAGGATATAAGTACCAAAACATTTTTTTCTCTTAGAACAGTAGGCTTATGTCAAACAAACTTAAAATATTATAACGAACGAAAAGGTAACCCATTTCTAATAAAATTTAGTTATTTATTTTATTTTGGTGTGATCGTAGAAAAATCTTGTGTGTAATTCGAGCAAAAAGTACTTTTACTTAGGGTCGATTTCACCGTTTTGTTAAAAGAAGTTTAAAATACTAAACGAAGATTAAAATGACATTTTTATATTAACAAAAACGAAGTTTAAATTACTAAATGGAGTTTAAAATGACATTTTTACATTAACAATGTCATTTTAATCTTCGTTTAATAATTTGAACTTCGTTTAACACAACGGTGGAATCGGCCCTTGTTATACAGGGTGGCTCACGGTCAACGGGACGGAGCTTTATGGGAAAACGACCAAAGATATAAAAAATTCGTTTGGGAGGAATACGTAGGTTACAAAAGGCTACAATTTAAAATTTGTTAGATGTATACAGGATGTCCCACATAAGAGAAAATATACAAAGGTATATTATTTTTAATGGAACACCCTGTTTTTTATTTTAGCATTAAAAACTACATCAAAAATAATGTCAGTTAACTAAAGGTTCCCTATTACTATTATTATTAGTTTTCGATTTATTTGAATTTTTAAGGAAAAAAAGTCTCCCAGAAATTAATTGTTTACTCTTGTTTGAATAATTTTTAATGAACTAATTTTTTTTTCTTATGTGGGACATCCTGTATACATCTAACAAATTTTAAATTGTAGCCGTATGTAACCTACGTATTCCTCCCGAACGAATTTTTTATATCTTTGGTCGTTTTCCCATAAAGTTCCGTCCCGTTGAGCGTGAGCCACCCTGTATATTGATAAAGTGTTATTGCCCTCGTCATACATGAATCGTGCTAACAAATAAAGTCAAACAAACGTCTCATAATTTTTCATCTTTTAATTACCCACCAAAATTAGGTACTACAATACAAATATTTAAGTCCGGCCCAGAACATCTCCCTACTCCTTCCACCCAGTTTTTCGGTTTTGGCAAAATTCGCGCAGCGAGAAATGCTTCCTATGTTACCTCTACCCTTTCTAACCTCTTTGGTGTCGACACATCTATACCAACAGATGTAAACACTGATTTCTTGCAACTGCAATCTCGCTCGACAGATATCGCGGTAGTTGACTACTCGTCTACTTCTGTCATCGTGCAATAAGTGTCAAGTAAATATGGCCGATAAATTTGATATTAATAAAAATAGAAAAGAGTGGTTAAAAGTTGAAGTTGAAGAATTAATAAATATATATCACAGTAAAGCTGAACTATGGGACGTAACATGCAAAAGTTACAAAGATAGGGTAAAAACATAATGCTTTAACGGAAATGGCGGAAAAATTTAATACGACAGACAAAGAGATTCTAAGAAAAATTCATAATTTAAGAAACCAATTTAACAGCGAAGTTAAAAAAACGAAAACGACAAAATCCGGCCAGTGGACTGATTAATTGTATGTATCAAAATGGCCGTACTATAATTTGCTACTTTTTCTGCAAGGAGGTACAGCCTGCAAACCGGCAATAGGAAATTTACCAATAGTAAGTGAAAAAAAAATGCTTAATTTGTTTATTTCTTTCAATTTATTTACATTATTCTATATTGCCAAGGAACTTCTCCTTGGCTGCTAACAAAATATTCGCTGTACTCTTCACGTTCTTCTTTAGCGTTAGTTGAGTAGTTATTACTACCTTGTTGTGCCAGTGGTACCAGGTTATCTGCTTGCAGATCTTCATTTCGCCAGGTTCCATGTATTATTTCGCCTGTTTCTAGATTTTGTCGGTCGAATGTGCCTTCCGGAGCGTATAAATTTGCAGAACTTTTTTCAGATAGTAAATAATTATGCAAACTGCAAACGGCCAGAACTACTGAATTCACACGTTCTGGAGAGAGATAAAGCGGTTTCCTTAATGCTCTAAATACGCTAGACATAATGCCAAATGCGTTTTCGACTATTCTCCTTGCTCTAGAAAGTCTGTAGTTGTAAATTCTCATGGAACCTTGACTATTATATGGATATGGTTTCATAATATGAGGTTGTAAAGGAAAAGCATCGTCCGCTACAAAAACATGTGGTACACATAATCTTCTTCCTGGAAGAGGTGTCTTTTCGAGACGTGTTACTGCAGTTTTAATGAAATCTGCAACTCCACTTGTCTTAAAAACTCCCCCATCCGATACTCTTCCATTAGTACCAACTGTGACAATGAGGAATTTGTGTCAGCATCAACAATTGCCATAAGGACAACACTATGCTGCTTTTTATAGTTAAAATATTAACTGCCGCTATTATGTGGAGCTTGAATAAGAATATGTTTGCCGTCAATGGCACCCAAACATTTGGGAAAATTCCACTTCATCTGAAATTTGTTGGCAACACTTTGCCAGTCTTCTGATGTAGATGGGGCCTGTAACAAAAATGAAAAATAAATAACTTTTGTTACAACTTATACCTAACTCAATTTACATATTTTCTTGTTTTTTACTAGGATACTGCAGTGGAGGAGGTTGCAAATGAAAACACTCCATCCGAAAATCAAGATGCATGGGATCAGCCTGTGGAAGGGAATGACGACATGCCCAGTACATCACATAAAAAGAATAATAATTCCAAGAAAAAGACGAAAATTGAAGTCTCAAAAAACTATCTACTGCAAAAAGCAATACGCACATTGAACGAAGAAGACGATCAATATGATATTTTTGGGAAGTATGTTGCATCTGAAATGAGAAATCTCTCTTCGGAATATTTACGTAAACAAATGAAAAGGAAATATCAGCAAGTTACATTGGAGATAAATGAGGAGGACGACGATTAAGTCCTTTTCACCAATTACCTTTATGTAATTTTCTTGTAATGCTGACGCAATTACTCTGCATACTTCAGGAACAATGAGGCTTATTGTACATTTTGGTATTCTGAATAAATAACTTAGGCTTGTGTAAGAATCACCTGTAAAGTAAAGATAATTTTAATGTTCAATTTCAAAAAATTTATTTAATAAACATTTCATAAAGTAAAATACTATTTTATTAAGTAAATTTGGTACGTACCTGATGCTAAATACCGAAAAGTTACAGCAAGACGTTACTGTTATAGCTTTTCGAAATTTGGTATCTTGCTCTGAAATTAGGGGGCCAATTTTACAAGCAATTTTTTCGAAATCACCTGGTCTCATTCTTAAAAAATTTGAAAACTGTGCTGGATCCTCAATACTGAGCTCAGACATCAATAATTGACTGTATGCACTGTATTTTTCACGTCTCAAAATCCATTCTCGAACCCATACAGAACGTCTTTTCCTCTCTTTTGACATCAGAATAATAACAGAGGCCGCGATTTTGCGTTTAGATGATTTCATGGATACAATATAAAATTAACTGTGTATTGAAAAATATGTACGACACAAGACACATTTGTATGTGTAAACGGGTCGTACATTTATATTAATTTTGACGTTTTGAGAAATGTCATACATATCCATGACATATATTTCTAGTAATTTCTATCAGTATGCGATTTTGTGTCGGATACTCGATATTTATGTCGCGGAAGAAGTGTCAGATGTAAACGTACCTTTAGAGGCAGATATTGGAACTCGTCTGGACATCTAAATTATTTTCCGTTTCTAAAAAGTCGTCGATGCACCATGGTACTGCTTAAACATTGACCTCTATAGGGACCTTAAGGTGAAGACTGTTAAAAAAAATAGTAATATTGGCCAGTAGTCACAAACAATAACTACTGTTCCAACATAGAAACGTTGAGGTTATCCAGCAATAATACCAATTCAGTAAGAATACTCAAAAAAAAAACCTTTTTAGTTGATTCCGTAATACTAACTAAAATTAGAATATAGTATGGTTTATGTTATGGGTTAATGGTCTTTGCACCTTCACGTAAAGTTCTAGATAATTAATAGATATATTGTTGATATGACGGTTTCTTTCCCCAACGTTGGAAATATTCTAACTTAGTGCCATTATTTAAATTGGGCGACAAATCTAATGTTTTAAACTACCGAAGAATCTTGATTATATCTAGCATTCCAAAAGTTATGGAGGCTATAATAATAAATGAGAAATTTGTCTTTTCGGCGTTACATTGCACCACAACAGCATGGCTTTTTCAAAGGGCGATCAGCAACTACTTATCTCGCTGAGTATCAACAGTTTCTTTCATCGCAATAGAGAATGATAAACAAGTGAACTCTATCTATACTGATCTGTCTAAAGCTTTCCACAGCGTTTGTCATTCCTTGCTGTTAGATAAATTGAAGAGGATAGGTATTATCGGAAATTACCTTGAGTTTATTCGTTTCTATTTAACTGAACGTCATCAGACAGTGAATTTATGTAGTTTCACATCTAGCGAAATTTTGGTACATTCAGGTGTGCCACAGGGCTTGCATATAGGACCTATATTGTTTATACTTTTTAGTAACGATGTAACAAATTAACAAATTATTTTAAGAACTCCAGTTGTCTCCTATATGTCGATGGCCTTAAAATTTTTCAATCGTCACTTTAAATTAGATCTCAGCAATTTGGTTCAATGATGTAACAATAACTTGCTTAAACTGAATATCGATAAATGTAAAGTCGTAAAGTTCAATAAAACAGCTAATATAATTGTGCGTGATGATGCCATTGCAGGTTCTGAACTAAGTGTTGAGCAAAGTATAAATGATCTTGGTGTTATTTTTGACAGGGACCTATCGTTTATTCCTCATTTGGAAGAAATTGTAAATAGAGGGTTTCGACTGCTGGGCTTTTTTAAAAGGAACACCAAGCACATTTATAATACGGCAGCTCTGAAGAGTTTCTACAATTGCTTAGTTAAAAGCATTTTAAAATACTGCTCACTGATTTAAGCACCTAACTACAATTGTCATATTGATAAATTAGAAAGAGTTCAAAATACATTTTCGAAGTATCTACTTTATAAACATAGGCTTCCATCGCAAAATATAGATTACCAAACCAAAATTCTGTTGTGCGGACTTAAGAGTTTGGAATGCAGACGTCGAGAAGCATTGCTTGTTTTCCTGTATAAGTTATTGAACGGTTTGATTGATAGTGATAGCCTGGTACATTTTATAGGATTCCTTGTTCCTGCTAGACTTACTAGGCAGATTAATCTATTTTACATAAATACTTATAGAACTAACTATGGACAGAATTCATTTGCAGACCGACTCATGTCCAATTACAATAAGTATTTTTCAAATTATGACATTTTAAATACATGTTTGTTTTCTTTAAACACAATGTTTAGGTACACGCTAACTTGTACCATTGTATTTAGATCAACTAGTAAAACAATACCAATGCAAATTATCTTGGAGGACAATGGACAGTATCAATAGATGGCAGCAAGCTCCGTGGTGTCCAAGTCATGTCTTTGATAATTTTGTCGTCTTCGAAACAAATAGATGGGCCCATAATCGATTCAGAATATTTGTTTTAAAAATGAATATACGAGTTTAATTATGCTTGTTGAATATTTATTTACGATTTATTATCATTTTAGAGAATATAAACAATAGTAATTTAAATTTAGCACTCTACCCATATGAATTTGAAAATTAAGAAAATTTTATGTATATAGAATTCTGTACTCAATGATCGAAAAAGTGCTAGCGTTTGGGCTATTTTGATGAATTTCTAACAGATGTCGCGACAGAATTGCCTCCAATGAAACGTCCATAAGGTTGTTCTACTATCTTCTCTAAATACAATGCTTGTACGCAATTCAAAAATTTATATACACGCAAAACGTCTTGACAGAGTAGTTGAGCTGTGTGCAGGCCGTTGGTGTTTACGTCGGTCGTAGCTAGGTATGGTTTGAAATTTTTTTGTGGCGGCGAAGCCGCCACCTTACGACAAGTCATTGCTTCGTTTTCTTGTTGTCACGGCATTATTATTATTATTATTTATTCATGTATGTGAAATTTGCTTCTAAGGTTTATAAAATACTACTGTGCTAGTCACGGCGTAAATGAAAACAAACAAGACGCATTCACACAAACACCTCCCACCACAGCAATATGACGTTTCGCGTGTATATAATTTATTGATTTGTGTACACTTTAGCGTGTACCTAGCAACAGCGTTCTTTAAAGCGTCAACTTTCATTGCACTATTGACTTCATTTTTATACTGTAACAATTTTATTAATTTCTTTTTTATTTTATTTTAATTGATATTTTAAATGTACCATTTAGAACTTTATGTATTTGTAGCGTACTGTAAACAAATAAATTAATAATCTGTAGGGTAGGCACCTGGTAGTTTTTAATGTTACCTATGTTGTTATGTAGCTACGTCAGTGAAGTACTTTATCAGGTATTTCATAGGTAAAAAAGTTATCTTTCAGAGGTTAATTTTATCCAGAAGGGAATATTTGACTACTTAAGGGTCGGTCTTTTCACCTTCAGATAAAGTGTCAGGTAATTTTTATCTCCCAAGTAACTTAAAAAGTAATCTATTCACTTCTGGGTTAACCTAACTTCTGAATGATAAATTATCTTATTTATGAAATTTCTGATAAAATACTTCACTGATGGATAAACAGGTAGTTACATAACCACATAAGGTTAAAAACTACTGGATACCTACCACACATATTATTTATTTGAAAAAACAGAAAATTAATTATCTGACAGATAGTAACTCTCAGATAATATATCCGTCAGTTAGTTATCTGAAACTTTATCTGAAGGTGAAAAGACCGACCCTAAGATATCTGGGAGATAAACATTACCTGAAACTTTAACTAAAGGTGAGACGACCGACTGCAAGTGAATAAGGCCCTAATTTATTTTAGTTGTTTAATCCTAGAAAAGTTAGGTTAGAACAAAATTGCTTATTGATCAGATTTTAATAATAAAGAATGCTTCCCTTGGGGTATTTCTCAATTTCTCAACTTGTTATTTTCGATATTTTTTAGTTTTCTATGTCGGAATTCTACATTGTACCTTTATTCTGATAGTGTTATCGACTTTACAATATTCAATACAGGGTGTACCAATAAAAACTTCCAGGCCGGATATTTTGGTAAGTAACAGAGATTTTAATTTTGTAAAAGCCAGTTCATAGAGCACTAAGAAGGCTTTCATTTTAGATAAAAATTAATTTGCTGCCCTCAATAATTTTTTGTTCGATGGTAGGATCTTTCTTATATAGCGCATCTTGTAAAAAATGTATTTTTTAAGCAAATTTTGTTCTATAAACTAATTCAATAAATCTAGCCATTTTTGATATACAGTGGGCCACTCAAAACAGTTTCGTCCTGTTTTTCGGCATTAATCATTGGATTACAAGAAAATGCTAAAACAAATCGATTTTTATTCTAAATTAAACACATTTTTACAATACAGACATCTGTCATATGTCAACCCCCTTCCCTCCACTTCTCCAAACACCTAATTTTAAATAAGGAATGTACCATGTATAGAAATATGACTGTTTATTGCGAAACTTTTAATTTTAGCGACCTCTATCGGGATAAAAAACTATAACGTATTGTAAAGTATGATACTTCATTTAAAAGCTAATGTCATTACTAATTCAATGCATCACATAATATTAATATAAATATTTCCATATTGCACTTGCAAGAAAATAAAATTAGCAATAATGTTTAAAATAATGCATGACCAATTTTTAAACTATTGCAAGTGCAATATTTATATTAATGTTATGTGGTGCAATAAATTAGTAAATTTGCTTTTAAATAAGGTATAATACGTACAGTTTTTTTATCCCGATAGAGGGCGGTACATTTAAAAGTGTCACAATAAACAGTCATATTTCTGAATTCCCCATAAAAATACCTTTTTAATGATGTACTACACATGGTAGTGTCACACTTTATAATACGTAATAGTTTTTTATCCCGCTAGAGGGCAGAAAAATTTAAGTAACGCAATGTACAGACATTTCTGAATCCCCCATTAAATTACCATTTCAATGATATGTCATACATGGTACATTACGTATTTAAAAGTAAGATGATTGAGAAGTTCCAAAGGAGGGGGTTGACACATGACAGATATTTGTATTGTAAAAATGTGTTTAATTTGGATTACAAATCGACCTGTTTTAGAATTTTCTTAAAATCCAATGATTAATGCCGAAAAACAAGATGAAACTATGCATACCAAAAATAGCTAGATTTATCGAATTAGTTAATTTTACAAAATCTTCTTAAAAATCTAATTTTTATACGATGCGCTACACAAGAAAGATCCTTCCATCGAAAAAAATGATTGAGCGCAGCGCCATCTACATATTGAACTATTTAAAATCAATTTATATATAAAACTGAAGCTTCCTTGGTTCTCTGTGGACTGGCTTTTACATAATTAAAATATCTTTATTTCTTAGCAAAATATCTGGCCTGGGAGTTTTTATTGGCACACCCTGTATAAGGTTTTTTTGCCGGCTTACGTTAAAATAAATACTAACTTTTATTTGATGTAATCTTTTTTGTATTGCTAATTCTTCAAAATCTTAACTAAATCATGAATTTCGTTGTTGTTGCTAAACATTATTGGATGATATGAACGGATTTATATTTTTAAAAATTTTGTATTTAATGTATCTTTTTGCACCTCCTTAATCCGTCTCTGGGTTTTAAAAAGGGTGCTCTCCACCCATCGTCGACCGTCGGGGCAAGGGTTTCGAGAAGCCGAGGGGGCGGGAAGCTTCGTGTACAGGCACATCACATGTTAAGTCGTTAATACGTGCAGAGACAAAGTAAGTGTACTGTAAAGCCAACTCGTAGCTGCTTTTGACAACGCGACATCGCTAATTAAATATATTATTATAAATATGGGCCTTTTGTAAGGGGGCGAAAAATACAAGATTATTCGTTTATGTGAGCTTTAGTGCCATCGCCAGGAATGTTTATGTGCTTGGTTGGGATTGGAATCTCTTTGCTAAAGAGAGGACCGCTGGCTCGTGGTCGACATATTCGTTTTTTCATATTTTTTTGTTTTGATTTTACCTTATATAATTTTTATATTCCAGGGGTCTCAGTCGTATGCTACTCTAATACGCCGTGTTCAACGAATTTAAGATCTCAGGTCTTTCAGCAATAAACAATGCATAACTGTTAACTGACTAATATAATTATGTGGTACAATCACTACAGCTGATACATTTAACTTTCCATATCCAACCTCAAGTGATCTAGTTTACTCTTTGGAGAATCTATGGAGATATAATAATGTGTAGGTACAACAAGGAAATAATAATTGCTTTTATAGGATACGTATTATTAAAAATTACAACACTTGGCGAGGCTTAAAAAGCAGGGCCGTAGTCAGTTCTAATTAAATTTATTGGGCACAATAATAATAGAAAAGTTTTTTTAATAGTCGAAGGACATTTTACCAATTTCAGAGTATTTTAGTAACATTTTGCAGTTCAGATGTCACTGGAGGCTAAATAAATATTTACTTAAGCTTTAAATTTTATGTCTCGTGACGTGTTTTTAACCGACTTCAAAAAAGGAAGAGGTTCTCAATTCGTCGCGATATTTTTTTTTGTTCAGCGATAATTCTTTAACACGGTGTCTGATTTCAATAATTCTTTTTTGTTAGAAAGGGGCTACTTCAGGGGTGGCTCCATATAAATTTGGTCAAAGTCAAAATCTAATAATTGGGTCCATGAGAAATTCCTTAAACTCTTCATTTTTTATGTATGTTTAGCGATAATGCTTTACCACCTTGTCCGATTTATATGATCCTTTTTTTGTTAGTAAGGGGGTACCTCAGGGGTGGTCCCATATAAATTTGGTTAAGATGTAGTGATGGCATCTGCACGTTTTTAAAGTCGGTTTTTTTAAATTTTTAATTTCTAATACTTTTAATAAATCTAGTTATAGTAGATTTGTGATTGAGTCAGAGTAGTAAATTTGTCAGATCAGGAAATTTCAGGTGTGGGTACCTATATTATTATTTACAGGGTAAATAAAATCATCATTTAAAAATATATTTTTTTGAATATGTATTATTGAGTATTATTTTGGTATGTAGGTACTTTTTTAATTTATTTGCAATTGTTATGTAAATGGTAGAGTTATCTATTTGAGTACCTACCGAGGATTTGGTATGAAGATAAGATAGGCAGTTGCATTTAGTATCGTGATCAGTTCTCAATATTACCTACCCTGTTTAATTAGTCATCTATATTATCTATTATACAAGGTGGGCCATTAAGCTGAGCGGATATGAAAAAATCGTTAAAAATAAACAAAAAATAATATCATTACGAGTGTATATTTAAATTAAAATACACATATTGGAATTTATTTGTTAAAAATAGTATCATCCAGATGTGCGCCATCTCGACGTAAGCTTCGAATCTGAACCTCAAATTTGAGAAAACTCGTTGACACATTGCGCGTGGAATAGCAGTCATTTTCTCACCAATATTCTCCTTTAACTGATCTAACCTGCATGGCCTATTGGTGTAAACGCAACTTTTCAAATATCCCCAGAGAAAAAAATAACAAGGAGTCAAGTCTGGACTTCTGGGGGGCCAAAGAATATCCCCTCGGCGCGATATCAGTTTACCATCAAACATCTCGTTTACGACCGCTATTGACTCATTAGACGTATGGCATGTTGCGCCATCTTGTTGAAACCATGTCCGCACATTAAATGGTTCAAATTGATGAAGTTGCGGAAAGAAAAAAATTCGCAACATTCTTGTGTAACGGTCAGAATTTACTGATACAGTCTGGCCTCGTTCGTCCTCAAAGAAATAAGGACCTATGATTCCCTGTGCCGAATTAGCCGCCCAAACTGTAACTTTGGGTAAATGCTGTGGCTTTTATTATTTTGATTTGACTCTGTTGCCCAATAGCGACAGTTCTGTTTGTTGACATTTCCATTTAAGTAAAAATGTGCTTCGTCCGAAAACAGAATATTGTTCAGAGTTGGAAAGCGCTCCAACATTGTTTGAGCAAAAATACGTCATTGGGTTTCAACTCCTGCACTAATTGAATTTTGTATGGAAGCAGTTTTAGGTATTTTACCAAAACTCGACGCAGGGATGTTCTAGATAGGACAAGCTCAGCCGACCTCTTTCGTGTTGATAATCCGAGATCGCGTCGTACAAAAGTCCTAACTTCGTTAACTAATTCCTCTGTGCGTATTGACCTTGGGCGTCCCGCAGGTTTCTGATTGAGTGTGGAACCTGTAGAGCCTCTAACTTTCTGACCCACGACCTGATCACACTTTCACTGGGAAACTGATTTAAGTCATGCAATCCGTACTTAGCACGAAATAAACGCCGCACAACGGTATACGAATCGCCATTTTTGTAATAATGCTTTACGCAGAACGCACGCTGCTCACCGGAGAAACGCTCCATTGTGACTGAATTTCCGATTTATCGGTGTGAACTCTAGCCATTTTTTACTAGCTTTAATCCCTTAAATCCCTCTCTGACTTATTTGTTATCCCTAAAACCCCCATTGATACGCCTATGTACACTGTCATTCTATATTGTTTTGGAAAAGAAAAGCTCCTGAAGACATTTATTTTAGTGCATATATCAGCCAATAAAATGGTGGATTCGTCGATGTATATTTTAAGCGATGCCGTCAATTCTTTCAGAAATGTTTAGAACCCTCTAGAATGAATAAAAATAAGACTGTTTGGACATTTGCGATAATTTAAGTAAAGAGATCGTTCAGTACGCATAAATCTTGTCCATATGAAATAATAACATTAACCTTAATCTGTATCTGTAACGTGTGGAGGGTGGGTTATCCCCACGGCACTTAGACCTCATTGGGCCTATTGTGCATCCTTCTAAGATGATAGGCATTTCCTAGCTCGTGAGCCAGCCTACAGATTTAATGTAGTTGACAACGTTACCAAGAGGTGCTTCTCTTATATCGGCCGGTGTTAGCCGATACTCGCCGAACACAAATCTTCTAATAAATGAGAGCGTTGAGCAATCGTATGCTCGATAGTCTTATCTTCTTGTTCGCACCCTCTGCAGAGTGCGGATTTTGACAGCCCTATGATATGGAGATGCTTCCGTACTTGGCAAATGAATTATTTCAATAAATAAATTAGTATCTTAATGTAAATAAATTAAATAAATAAACTGAATAAATATATGTTGCAATATAAAAAAAAATCCCAATCTATATCTTTTTACTTGGATGGGTGGTTATTTTTATAAATTTAAATGCAAATTAAAAAAAATATAGGTAGGTATATTTTAAATGAAAACACCGACCAGAGCCATGGAAGTCATTTTTAGTCTCACTTCCCTTGATATATACATCAAGGAGGTTGCTCTGACGTCAATTACACGTTTTCGCACGGTTAGAATAGAACCTGATGTAGGATCTGGTGAGGCGAGACGTCGTTTTTGGCAGGAGGCGCTCTAAACGCTCCCACTGCTTTAAGCGAGCATGTACTCCATCTCACCGAGATATATCTTTCATAAGCCATTTAAAGTTATAACAAAACAAATAGAAGAGCCGGAAGTGGCAGGTACGATTTATATCTACACCGATGGTTATAAAACAAAACAAGGTTCAGGATGTAGAATATACACCAGATTCTTAAATCTAAATATAAAATGGGCTGTAAGCAATAGTGCCAGTGTAGTTCAAACAGAGCTAAAGGGAATTCTCATAGCAGCAAAAGAAATAACCAGAAACAATATCACTGGAAGGAACATGATGAGTTATACAGATAGCAGACCCATCCTTAACGGACTACGAATTTGGATCAGGTCACGCCATATCGAAAGGTAAGTCTTGCTGATTCACTAGCCAAAAAAGCAACCAACCAAATACTTTTTGGACCTGGCCCTTCTAATGGTCTGACAAAATCGGTAGTGGCAGACTTAATTAAAGAACATTCCCTTGTGGAATTCAAGGAAAGATAGGACAAAACAAGAAACTGCAGAGTTGCCAGGGAGCTCTTAAGTTAATCCTGACAGCAAACAAATACTTGACTATGACTAAACAGAGCCAGAGAGGCTAGCCGCGAGCTTAGTGTGCATCCACTTACTCGCAACAGTTAAGCAGTGATCTCTCTGGTCACGTCGTGGATGGGTGACCGCTGGGAGGTTCCACCATGGGCCGTGTCACCATGGAATTCATCCGACTAGCGTTTAATTATCGACGACGTGGAATGAATGAATTAGGGTCTGAATGGGAAAGTAGTAGGACCTTCAAATGATGGTACAATAAGCCGCAGGCTGCAGTGCTGCCAGACTACAGACGGATTAGGGTGTAGCACAGGAGGTCTGAAGGATGTACAACTAAAAAAAAAAAAATAATGATTAAACAGAATCTGTGACTAGTCACAAGTATTCTGAATAGTCATTGCCAAGTAAGGAAGCATCTCCATATCATAAGAATGTCAAAATCCGCACTCTTTAGAGGGTGCGGACAATAAGATGAGACCATCGAGCATATCCTTTACGATTGCTTAACGCTATCATTAGAAGATGTGTGTTCGGCGAGTATCGGCTAACACCGGCCGATATAAGAGAAGCATCTCTTGGCTACATTAAATCTGTAGGCTGGCTTACGAGCTAGGAGATGCCCGTCATCTTAGGAGGATGCACAATGGTCCTAATGAGGCCTAAGTGCCGTGGGGATAACCCACCCTCCACACTTTACAGATACAGATTGAGGTTAATATTATTATTTCATATTGAAAGTTGAAAAATCAAAAATTAATAATAGCTATAATTTATTGATGTTTTAGTATGACTTTACTAAATTCGGTCAAGCTTTTAGGTGTCATAAAATACACCTCCCAGCAAAACAATGAGTTAAGTAAACTCTGCCAGAGGCGTACAGCATGGATAAGTCACATCTTCATCCCCTCTAAATTTTACGTTACTGTTCAAAAACTTATTTGGATTAAGCCGGCCCCAGACAATGCATGTAATTGGCGAATATTCGGCATACGCGGTCCTCCGCGTAGTGTGTGGGAGCTCAACTGTGCCTATTCTTCGGCATTCGCTTGCTATCCGTAGTCTTGTCGGTAAAACGGCTCGCAGCAAAGAAAGACGAAGTGCCTTCGCGCTCTTTCGTATTAGCTCCCAGACAGTGTGTTCAACTACGCCTAGTTAATTGCCTATTCTGTCTTTAGTCAGAGTCGTGCCAAGTTTAGCAACGTGTTGTATTATTTATTTCATTATTAAAATTACCATACAGGCAGCAACTGTAGCCGCTTGCTCATCGTCACTGTCCACTACTGTTCTATACTGAGGCCCTGCGGCGAACGTTTGTCAACATCAGAACATTTTCCAAATGCCGCAGTGTGTGGGAGGGTAACCGAAGGCGCAGTACGAAGGCACATTCGCCGAATACACGCATTGTCTGGGGCCGGATTTAGGATTACACTTTTATATTTTTTGATGTTATTTAAATAAATCATGTAGTCTTGTTGGTAACTCATAAAGTGATTGGTTTTTAAAATATTTACACTCGTAGGTAAATATATTTCAGTTTAATTATTTATATTTTAATTTTGCGATTTTAAACTTTTTAGAAAATTATACTGAGAAAACGTCGAAGAGAATTTACCTGCACGACAAATAGCGAAGTTAATTAAACTAATTGTTTACTAATACGTGTATCTTATGACGCCAAAAATGTTTGTCAAAAATAGTAAAATTATAATGAGAAATAAAAAAATATATCCCTTAATAATATTTGAATTTTAAACTTTAACACAACCCCGAATTTCGGAAACGAAAAATTTATTTAAGCATGTTTCGATTAATCCTTTTGTGTTTGATCAGATAATCTTTAGTTGTTCTGTGTCATGTTTGGCAACTTTTTAACACTACTAAAACGCTACTACAATTATTGCAACACCTTTCTTAAAAATAAACCAGTACGTAAAAAAATTAAAATTTATTTTAAATTAAATTTAAAGATATGAGGGTTGCTTTTAAAGTTTTTACAAAAAGTGAAACAGAAACGAACAAAGTATTTTATTGCTTTTCGAAATATTCGCCTTTATGGTCTATACATTTTTGCATACGCCCAAACCAATTCTGGAAAAAATTTTTCCACTCTAAAGCTGATATCGGAGGAACATGGTTTTGAAAGTCTTTAGGTGATGAAAATCACTGTCCGCGCATCTTTTGTTTGACAGTTGGAACAAGAAAAAGTCATTAGGCAATAAATCGGGTGAATATTTATTTTGTACGTTCCCGCAAGTAGAAACAGTTAATAGCCTAACTAGTAGGCAAAGAAAAAATAGACTGTATGTCTTTCAAAATTGTTCTATTAAGTAATAGTTAAAAAAATTAATAAAAAAATAAACGGTTAAGAACAATGATTGAGACCAAATCACTTGCTCAAACTACATCTAAGGGTGACGTGACAGCTCTCCTTAATTCAGGTATCCAAGGGATGATCCAGGCTTTTTCTTACCACAGGTTTTTTTACAGATAAGAACGTTTTGCACCAAAAATTTAGTTTTACCGATTCTCGATATGCTTTATTTCGCACTGACCTTTTCAAAGGTCCTTTTCATGGTACGAATTTACAATCGTGACTGGGTCTCGAAATACGCGTAAATATATTTGAATTTACTAATAGACAACTCAAATTACACGTGTTTAATAAATTACCCCTTGAAATAACAAATTAAAATTTTAAATGATTAGGATTCAACATATTTGTTTGACGTGCTTTATGGGAGCTGGCATTGTAGTGATGAAAAATGATGCGACGTATTTTGTTCGTTTTCATTATTGTTGTGTACTAGTCGGCATTAACAGTTCTTCAATCCTCTAATGGAATGGTTGCTCCGTTTCCAGTACAACCGAAAAAACAAGCAATCATTTTCTTTGAAGTGCTCCGTGAACAACTTTAGTGGAATTGGGTTCATCGTTAACCATTCAAACAGTAGACTGTTGGCTTTCAGGTTTATACGAATATATCCACGTTTCGTATCCTATAACAATGTTGTATACGAATTTTGAACGTCATCGGTCGAAATTTTTCAATATTTCCTGACACCAATCAATACGACCATTTTTTTGCGCTTCGATCAAATTATGCGGAATCCATCTGGAACATATCTTTCTTGCACTTAAATGTTTATGCAAAATCGATTTTATTGCAGTCTGAGATATCCTAAGAGACGCCTCTATCTGTCTGTAAGTTACATGGTGATCTTCTTTAATCATGTTGCGCACAGCATCGATGTTTCTCGAAATGACAACCGATTTTGGCTGACCATCTTGACATTCATCACTGACGGATGCACGACCATGAAGAAATTCTGAAAACCAATTGTAAACATTCTTTTTTGATTATGCTTTATTACCAAAAGTTGCACGAAGCGATTCTATGCATTGTTGATGAGTAAGGCCTTTTTTAAAATAAAAAATCATCCAACCTAATTCTTCATATGTGCTTTCCATTTTTGCACAAACATGCTTCTTTTAAACGTTCACTATCAACAACTTACTCAGTCAATTTATAAATTGTCACTGACTTCGCATCGCAATAACAAACGTCAATGTTCACAAATATACTGGTGCTAAAACTCAATAACCTATTGTTCGATTGTAAAAACTTAAAAAGCAACCCTCGTATTTTAGTTTATATGAAATTTTAGCGATGTGACATAATATGGAAGAGGCATTAGAAATTATCATTTTAGAAGGTTTAGATGACGATGATATTAAATATTTAATATTATTAAACTTCGAACTGATACGAATGTTGAAAAGCTCACCCAAAAGTTATGAATTTGCCACTATCAGCTGTCCTTAAACATCCACTATTAAGGACAATAACAATCTTTAGTTAAGTCATCTCTAGAACGTAAACGACTGCGCATGCTCAGCTGTCAAACCAAGAGCGGCGCTAATAGTGACTGCCCTTAAGTGAACCTGCAATAGCTCTATAATAGAAAAATTATTGCACAGGGACTTGTCGAAGTTAATTTTGTTTTATAAATCAATTTTTACCGTTAAATGCTTTTAAATTAAAGTTATTTTATTTTCAAATTAAAATTTTTAACCTTGCAAAAACATAATATCCTTAAAAAAATCGAACTGCGTAATCATCAGTAATTTAGTGTTCTGTGTCTACTATTTAGAACCAAATTTGCGATCTGTGATATGTAATTTAATATGTAAATAAAATTCGACTATTTTTACCTTGACCATATTGTTTTCCAATAAATATTGTTATATTGTTTCAAAATTTTAAAATACCTTTTAAAAACTCAAATTTTTTTTTTATAAGTTTTGACATTTTCTAGGACATTTTATTTTTCATAATACCCTGCTATAGGAGTTATCCTCCTTTTTAGGGTGGTAAATAAATACATAAATACATTTTATTTTTCCCAATACCCTTCTACAGGAGTTATCCTTCTTTTCAGGTTGGTAAAACTCGAATAATAACAAACATTGTAGGTAATTTAATACCTTCGTTTACATTTTAGAAACACAAAAAAATCAGAGCAGTTGGTGTTGCTTTATTTATGGTTTGCGCAAGTATGGTCATATGTCTGCTTATTTTAGACAACTGCAAGGGTTAAACATTAACATTTTTGTTCAGAATAATTTACAGTCGCAAAGTCCAGCACATAAAACTACCAAATAATTTTTGTCGTAAATATTCACAGACAATTATTTTTATTAAAAAGACCGCGATATTCTTGAATTAAAAACTAAAATAATATTGTTCTGTTCAGTCTTACGATCATGTAGATTTATAGATAAGAAAAAAATACATAATAGTCTAGTTTTATTAAAACCAAGATAATGAATTAACCGAGGTATATCAGAAATAAAGAGTTAAAGACAAAGAAAAAATAAAAAATGGGATTAAAATAAATAGATTTCGCTCCAGTTAGAAGCAAAATATAATAATCTAAAACAAAAAATTGCTAAAAATCTGAGAAGCAATAAAATAGCAATAATAGATAGTAATAGTATTAAACTAAATAAAATGTCTAGATCTGCAAAAATTAAAGTAAACTACTGGTATCTGCATCTAATAAGTTATAACGGTGGGATTAGTTCCACTGACAAGTTAAAGAGAATACACATGAACGATATATTGCCTTCTGTCTTACTCTCTCTCTCTCTCTCTCTCTCTCTCTGTCTATCTTTTTCTTGGAAGAGCACTTCTACGTAATAATTTTTTCGTCACTTTCAAATAAAACACACATTCTTTTGGTTTGTATTGCACCTAACTATATTTTACAACTAACTAGCAATTTGTCTTTGTTATAAATCTTAAAATACTTAAGAAGTTTAAAACTAAAAACGAAAATAAAATTCTCAAAGTCGGTGCAACACAAATTTATTTTAAATTAAAAACTACTTTAAACTAGGTAATGTTAATACAGGCAACCGGTTTCGGCTAAAACGCTATCATCAGGCCTAGAATAGAAGGGAAAAACAAGGTTTATATCTCAATAACAGTGAAACATAGTCAGTAACATATACCTTAGACGAAAATTTATATAGTGTTTCTAAACTCAATCCAATACAATCGTGTGTACCGGGATTGCGTAATAATTCGCGTTACATGCCATGCGAATGCTACAAATTCTATACTCTTTTTATTTTTCGGTGTTTCTTTTAAATTTTGATTTGTGTTATACGAGATGTTCTCTGGAGACCTTTTGAGGTAGATGTAGATGCTAGAATCATAATTTTACATGCCAGAAATGTAAATGGCTTTGTAGCAAACGCTTCGCTACTTTAAGCAAAATATGTCAATAGAGCTCTGCTGGATTATCATGAAGATATGAATGCAGCAGTTTTTAAGAACTGGTTTGCTGAACAACTTTTACCAAATATTCCACCTAATTCAGTCATTATAATCATATATATCATTCCTAGCAAATTCACAAGAAGCCAGGTAGTGACTCTAAGAAATCAGATATATCAAAGTATTCAAAAGATAATAACATTGATAGTGCTGCTTCCGTAAAAACAAAACCACAATTGCTACAAATTGTTAAAAGAAAGAATATTCCAATACAGTATTATATTGATAATTTTGCAAAAGATGATGGTCATACTGTATTAAGGTTACCACCTTAATATTGTGTATTTAATCCAATTAAACTAGTTAGGTCTTCAGTTAAACAAAAACTGAGACGTAATAATTTTGCAGCTACCTTAACAAATGTGATTTGGAAAATAATAATGGCGTTTTTAAAGACACGTCTTTGACTGACGTTTAGAAACTGCATTAGTCACGTCCTAAAAAGGAAAAAAAATATATTTTACCGTCTATAGCTCCAGTAGTTATATATACAAACCTCGATTCCTCAACAGATGGTTCAGATTTAGATTCGAATTAACTTTCTTATTTGTCATTATTGGTAATCCGAGAGTCATCAAATTAAATAATTGTTAACATTTTATTAGTTCGTATTCATTTATTTCTTTTAAAAAAATCATTTTTCTAAATTATTTTATAGTTTTGTTTTATTTGCAAAGAATTTATTGTCCTTTATGGTTTTTGCTTTGAAATTTCGTTTTCTGAAGAAAAAAAAAACGAATGAGGTACAAAAAGGGATCAGTTCACGTCTGGTACCCTGTTTGAACTAAACGCACTTACAGGCAGGTATATTTTACTCGTCTATTTACGGTTTATAATTAAATATTAAGTTGTAGCAAGTTAACGAACTATAATAATGATTTTTTTTAAGTTTCAAGTAGGACTACAATTAAGTGTATCTCTCTAAATAACGGCGTATAACGGCGTATAACTCCGTCCAATTTATAATCATTCGATCGCCTTTTAACGAATACTTTCTCGTATTTATAAAAATATTAAATTTATAAAATGAGGTATCTACGCCTGTGACAGATCAAATAAAATTGTCGGCAAGAGTTCGGAACGAGTTTAATGGAAGAACTATACACAATTATTAATTTAATTTATTTAATTTTATTAATAAAATTGGTTCGCCCATGTGCGCGGTCGGTTATTCCGCCGTGTTGGATTGTGTCTTGAAAGAGTTTAATCATATTCGCTTAGTGCGAGGTTATGAAAGGGGAAGCAAACGCGATACTAGCGCTAGCTGCGGATAATTCGTGCATTTTAGGACGATATTTTGTAATTTTGGCATATCAACTACACGTTCAAAAAAAAAAAAAAATAGGTAAAAACAATACAATAAGCAACCGGAGTTGCTATGTTGTAAATTGTAAAAATACTAGCAAAAAAAATAGTGTTAATTATAAAAATTTTCAGTAGCAACGTGGAAATTAAATCAAAGAAATAAATGGATGGCTGTACAATAAGAAGAAAAACAGCAATACTGGACATAGCAGTAGACATCAGAAACTTGAAAGGTTTTAAATAAGCAATACATTATCATTTTACGATGTTCTTCCTTTCCCTTTAATCTTAAATGTTCGGCAAAAACTAGAATTCTGTCTTTGATTATTGTATATGGCTGGATTGCAATTTTATGACTTACTGATAGGAAACCAGTTTTAGTTATTCATTCTATGTTTTCTTTCGAACAAAAATAAAAATTTAAATAATAGTCTTTCTGTTTATACATTTTAACTTCACGCTATTATTTAATGGTATTTTTTATTTTGACAGAATAGGTTTATTCTTCAAAGACAACTTATTAGACTTAGGCAATTTCTCATACGATTTCCCGTAAATACTGTTGCTACCTATATTTTATTATTGATTTTTATTGATTATACTTTGTTTTTTTTTTTTTTGTAAGTTTAAGAGACAAAAATATATTATAATAATAATAACTTAATGTTCCACTTGTTTTACAAATCCATATGATGGTGTGTGAGGTTTTCCTGATGGTGGGTAAGGTTTTTATGGGTTTTCCTCACCTGTAAGTCAAATGGCACCATCAATCATCTTTAAGTCGCCCCAGAGCGCCACGGCAAATAATAATAATAATAGCCGTCCCTTCCCCTACACAAGTCGTTCAGTCGACTTCAGGGGTTGAAATTCACTCGTAAGGGGGTGAACTAGGGAGAGTATTATTATTATTATTATTATTATTATTATTATTATTATTATTATTATTAATATTATTATTATTATTATTATTATTATTATTATTATTATTATTATTATTATTATTATTATTATTATTATTATTATTATTATTATTATTATTATTATTATTATTATTATTATTATTATTATTATTATTATTATTATTATTATTATTATTATTATTATTATTATTATTATTATTATTATTATTATTATTATTATTATTATTATTATTATTATTATTATTATTATTATTATTATTATTATTATTATTATTATTATTATTATTATTATTATTATTATTATTATTATTATTATTATTATTATTATTATTATTATTATTATTATTATTATTATTATTATTATTATTATTATTATTATTATTATTATTATTATTATTATTATTATTATTATTATTATTATTATTATTATTATTATTATTATTATTATTATTATTATTATTATTATTATTATTATTATTATTATTATTATTATTATTATTATTAATTATTATTATTATTATTATTATTATATACTTTTATTAAAATTAACATATATACTTTTTAATTACGAATTCTATTAAAAATTGTATTGTCAGTATAGGCAAAAATATCAGTACAAAATAAACACCCCACAAAAATTATCGCATCACTAAAAATTTTGCAAAAGTTTGAATTATTTTTTTATCTGAACCGTTTGATCGATTTGAATGATCTTTTCTTTGGATGATAGGTTGATTCCTGAAGATTAATAATCTCTATAATTCTGTATATAAAATTTAATTTTTGAATGAATACTGGGTGTTGCCATAATATAAGTTTTTTGATAGAAAATTTGTAACACCCTGTGAAGTGTACTAGTAATAACAGCATATTGCAATTACTAGCCGACTTTAGCCTCATCTTTTCGCAAAATGTTCCTTTTTGGTTCGTTTTATTATCTCTATTTTTAGAGGAAATATGCGAAGAAACCTAACACTATAACAAGAATGTTTATTAAATCTTTAACAAAACAAAATTAATTTTAAAAGCCTAATTTAAAATACAATAATTTTCAATACC
>OV651815.1:5827940-5862940 GCA_927349885.1 Psylliodes chrysocephalus
CCAAACGTTTTAATTATTGTAAAAAAAAACTAAAAAATTTGCTAATTTTACTATTTTTAAAATTAATACCGTCTTATATGTGTCTAATGCAGGAAATGAAATACAATCACTGTAAAGGTCTTATTTTTTCAATTGAAGAATAAAACCCTAAAATCAATTTTATTATAAATAAATACAGGAGCGACTAGTTTCGGCCTTACAGGAACATCTTCAGGCCTGTAATACAATAATCTTTAATTATTATAATAGGTTCGTCACTTACGAATAACATTAAATATTATAAACTACAAAAATGGATCAATATTGTAGCGTTAAAGCATTATAGAATTAAAGTTGTGAAAATAAAAGAGCAGTGCAAACGTAACTAAAAATAAGAAAACTGAGTACGGAATCTACAAGAGAAGAGGTGAGAATGAGCAATTACGAATGCATTTAAATTGCTAAGGATAAAAAATAAAGCTGATAATGTAGTGGTATAGTCCCCGTTAAAGAAGGTCTGGATATGTTAAAGAGGACGGCGTTTTCTCTGTAAATCTGGAGAATGTAAGGATGGAGGGAAGACGAATCTTGCTGGCTCAGGTGTAGATGGCTAGAAAAAGGAGCGTGTAGATGAAATCTCCAGTAAATATTGTCACTTTCGTCTAATTTTTTATTCTTACTCACCGTTTCGGCTTTATCTTCGAAATTCATTTTTAAAAGGAAATAAAAGTAATCATTCATGCAAGCATATAATAAAACAACATGAATTCATTATATTTAATAAGCTAATAAACGTTTGTTTCAATGAAAAAAACATATATGTGAATATAAAAAATATGTAAATAGATAAAATTAATATCAAAATCAATTTGAAAATACAACAAATGAAATAAATTAATACAAGTACAAATAGAAAGTTAATAACATACCTTCTAAATGTAACACATTTTAAGTAGATAAATGTTTAAAGAGTTTATTCCTGAACATAACTAATCTAACGTTTCTCCCCTTTTTAATATTATGAGGGTTTTTGTAGTTGAAATGAAAATTATAATTTATTTTGGTCCTAATAAAATTTTAAACATGGGTTATCAAAGAGTAAAATACATAATCTTAAATCGTTATCAAAAATTATTAATGGCAAACTTTAAACAATAATTATATTCTTAAACAAATTTCTAGTTTTTGTTTTGTAAAAGACTTTTTTGCCTTCTTCGGTTACCTCTGCCACTTTTCTTTTAGTAGTTTCGAGGAGAATTTTCCTATGGAAACCAGTAGAACCATCAATTGGTTGGTAAAATTTTGATAATTTGGGTCTGGTAAGTCTTGTTAAACTTTCTTCTTAGGAAGCTGTAACCTTATGGAGAATAAAAATTTAATGTTAGATCAAAAGCTCTTAATTGAGAATTATGTTTGCAAAAGCCGTTTTAATAATATTTTCAAACGTTCTTGGAATCGTTGTTAACACAAACCTGCAAAAAAATATATCATTTTATTTCTAAAATATAAGATATCACAAAATGAACATTCATACAGTGAGCATCATAAGTCTTACCCCCCCTAACTAACTCGTTACTGGAGCCTTGTTAGGAAAATCGCCGAGACAGGTCGATTTTTGATTTCTACAATGTACATTTTTGTATGATTAGTTTACCCTTAGTTGCATCCCTTACTGGAGGGGAGCAACCCTTTCTAAAAATTTAAATGGTATAGGGTGACGAGTGATAGCTCATTTAAAGGGGGGTTTTATTCTCTATTCAACCATGCAAAAAAAATTTTAATTTGCTTTATTACGTATTGATTTATTAATGTTTAAAAATAACATATCCTCACAATATAGGAAAGCAACTAAACTTACAGTGACATTCTAATGGCAAAAAGTCTTACTTCACGTCTGAACCAAAACCGAAATCATGCAGGGCCGAATTTTAATTCTAAGGATGAGTGCGCTACGTTAATTTCCATTATTCTAAAACAACAATTAGTCGAGAATTAATGAAGCAAATTTCAAAAATTTTTACACGGTTGAATAGAGAATAAAACCCTCTTTCAAATGAGCTATCACTCACTACCCCATGCCATTTAAATTTTTCGAAAGGGTTGCTCCCTTCCAGTAAGGGATGAAATTAAGGGTAAACTATTCATACAAAAATGTACATTGTAAAAGCAAAAATCGACGTGTCTCAGCGATTTTCCTAACAAGACTCCAGTAACGAGTTAGATAGGGGGGGGGGGGTAAGACTTATGGTACTCACCGTATAATATCATTGTGTAAGAAAAATACTAGGTAGGTACTAAGACAATTTAGAAAAAGTATTTCGAGAAACTCAATTTTTAATGTCATCATTGAACTTAACTTTTTTATTGCTAAATTATTAATAATGTCATTTTGTGTAGTTTGTTGTGATTTGTATAATATATATTATAAAAACCTATCGTCAATGTTAATGTGCCAAGTTTTTTTAATAATTATGTCCTTGTTATAGTAAAAACACATTTAAACACATTTTTAAAGTTTTCTGGATTTCTGCTTTAAATTATCGTACAATTGAACTGACTAATTGTGTGTTTAAGTAAAGGTATATCTCTTTTTGTTATAACAGTCTTTGTATATTGTTCTAACTTTTTAGATAATCAAAGAAAACAGTAAGACATCTTAATATATCCTATTTCACCAACAAAAATGTAGAATAATTAATCTCACATCAAACGAAAAAAGTCATTTTAGGATGTCCTAATAGGTTTTAACTTAAAAACTAAATAAAATGTATATTGCAACTGTGTTTAAATAAATGAATGTTTTTATACCTGACTATAGCACCAGACAAACATTTTTTTAAATCATAATAATCTGCATAACTCAAAATAGTTAAAATCCACATTATTTAAGTTGTTTTAGTATTGTTTTAGCATAACGATGTAAACTCCAATAATAAATATTCACATTTTTTTGGGACGTTTTTTGAGGAAATTAAAAAACATGAATAATGTGATATTTTTGTTTAGTTTTGTACTATATAATATAGTTCATTAGGTAGTGATTTAGAAGCAAATTATGTTGTATTTATAGAATAAAAAATCATAATATCTAAATATTTACACCTATTTATATTTTGGACAGGAAGACTATTTTATATTTTTGGCTCTGAATAGTTTTCTTAAGAATTTTTAAACCTTCCTTAGCTCTTTTGGGATATTCCATGCATATCTTAGAAGTTCATTTTGTTTAAACCTAAAACAAATTAAGTACAAAAAATGAAAATTTAATACACAAAATTAGTCTTTTAGATTAGTTAAAAAAAAGTGTCAACAAAAAATAGCTATGCCTTTTTCCTTAAACATTATTTTTGAAAGAAACTTAAGTTTCTCTACTTACTTGCTGTTTTGGTATATTAGTAGCAGATGAATATAGGTAGAAGTAGTGACAGGATTGATTAATATACTTCTTTCGTCGAAATTGCATTTTTCTTTAATATTTTCCTATCCTGAGGTCTGTAATAAAAATGATCATTAGCATAAAAAGTTATTCAGGTGGTTACTTGTTGAATTCCCATATTTTGAAACCATGTATTCCTTTCTCATATCAACAAAAGGAAACCTAAAAAAATAATAATAAACTTTACAAAGATGTGATATTAAAATAATAATAAGTAATTAACCTTTACTATAATCATTATGAGACGGATGAAGACGAACTTAGGTGGAGTTTACTTGCTCTTAATTTTAATTTTTCGATAAGAAAATAAAGTTTAATTGCAAATTAAAGGTGATTGCCTAATGCACCGCCTCTGATAATTAGGTTGTGTCTGTACTTACTTATGATATTATCTTGAAGAAGCATTTTCAACAGACCTTTTACACATAAAGCATGTTTTTACCATATTATTAGAGATAGTAAATCTTAAACATACATTTACAACCCTTACAACGTTATAAATAATACTATTTTTCGTAAACTACAAATAAGAAATTGACATGCGTCAGAAAGTGTCAAAATTGGCAACGCTGATTAAATAAGCCAATTACAGAAGAGGTATTTTCCCCCTCGGGGGGAGTAGATGTTGCTAACAAAATTTAGCGCGGGGAAGGGGAGAAGACTCCCTCTAGTAGTAATTGCTCGGAGTTCCAAACAAATTGAACGCGATGATAAGGTTTGGTATGTCTTAAGGGTTGCAATATACGCTGTAGTCTATCTACAATACGTGAAATCATAAATAACAAATTAAATTTAAATATTTTATGTCGAACACAATAAAAACATTAAAAAAAAAATCGTTTATAAATTTTCTATAAATTGGCAGGTTTGGGACTACTATTTCAAGTAAAAATAGCGTCCAAGATGGAAGGCTATGTCGATTTACAAGCCTTTCCTACTGGCAGTTATTAGTAAATGTCAACTGAAATGTCACAAAATATGTACCTAACCAAAACTCGTTTATTAATGTTTATTCATTGTTCAACAATTTTGCGTGCGAGAATATGACATCCTTGCACCAAAATCGAATAAATATAATTTAATGTGCTCACTGTAACCTACCGCACCCAGGTACCTTAATAATTTATAAATTCCGTTTATTAAATATAATATTGCATTCCTAATAAATTCAAAATCCTTGATTTAACGAAAAATCTCCCACATTATTAAATAATATTTACACCTAATAAACAATATCTATAACCACGTCCGTAAAAGATCCAAATTTTGTGCACGTGTCTGAGAACCTAGACCAAATAAGCACCATAAAACATATTTCTTTTCACGAAGTAATTATCAATAAAACAGTTAACTCGCTTATCTTTCTAGTTTTGATGTTAATATCGATTTCGATACACAAAGCATTTAAGGCAAGTAATAAATCAGCCACCATCTTTGCACCCACAATCGTATTTCTCTGGGAACTAAGACATGTCACAAAAAGCCATTAAACTTAGTATAAGAAGTCTGACCCAAAGGAGCTTGAATTCATTTATTTTTATAATATGATGTGCGCATTCATTTATTATTTGTATCCAGTTACATTTTAAGTTTAGTAGCCAGTACCTTTCCTAAAACCTTTTTCCTAAACAACGTCTATCTTACAATATCTTCTATTTCCCGAACGCTATCAACGTCCCCCGCCTTATTTCCCGACGCTTTCCGTCCCTAAATATTTCCTTCATAATATTCTTGTCGACACCCTGTGTCACGTACCGCAACACCTAAATAATTCTACTGTATATCTGTTCCAATGCAGTACCGTAATAAATACCTTTCTTTCCATTACGACGCTAGGCGCCTAAACGCAAGGCGACGCTCAACGCTACGGCGTGCTTAAATCGACGCCGTCACAACGCCAGATGAAATTAGTACGTAATCTAATGTATGTATTTTCATTGGTGAGTCAAAAGATTTATGTAACTTTCTTTGAGATACCACCAGGGTTTCGTTTAAATGAGGGCTTGACATTTCCTGCAAAATATTAATGTTGCCAATAAACCACATGGTCTTCAGGTCATACACCCCGAAAGGGAGTTAGGATAGACATCTGTTTCGATGAGTTTTTGAGTATTTTAATAGAAATTATAAAAAAAATCAATATTAAGAAATATACAGGGTTGTATTAAATAATTTCAATACAAAAATATAAAAAAAATCAATATTAAAAAATGTACAGGGTTGTATTAAGTCATTTCAATAGAAAGTATAAAAATCATTATTTTAGAAATATAGAGTAATGTGCTATCTTGGATAAATTGTACAAACCAAGATGGTAAAATTTAACAGTAAGTTTACCAACTGGTGAATACACGGATCGTTAGCTCAAGGGGGGACACCTATATGCTAAGTCACCCTTCCTATAAGGTTTGAAACAAACTATATGTGAAATCAACATAGTAAAGTAAACAACTGGTGAATTAACTCTCTTAGTTACTGTGGCGACACCATATCACCACATATTCTTACCTTTAGTTTTGACTTTTACGTCAATTTATTTTAAGGTTTCTTAGTCAGTTTTTATTTGAGGTTGGTCAAGTGTCAATGTCAGATGGTACCATTATAATATCACATATATTATGATCTTGGTCGATAGCTGTGTACACTAGCACCCTACTTATCCGATGGATGGTAACCATGGAAAAAGAAAACAAAAAAAGATTGATTGATTACTGATTTCGAAATTAACAAGACAAGACGTACCTTTGACACAACAATTTTTATATAACGCTTTTCATATTTTAAAATAAAATTATTTTTTAATTACTGAGATTCTGATTTCCTGCTATATACAGTTACTTTCCTTGGTCATTACCTCTATACTCGTTAAAATATTTACCTAAGAGGGTGTATATCCAGAATAGAATCAAGTCAACATCAACACACTAGTTAACCAACTGGCGAATTAGTGCTGTTCGTTGACTCCGTTTATCATCAACCTAAATAAGAATGTAACCATTAACACAGTAGTTAACTAACTGGAAAATTGACGCTGTTCGTTAAATCCGTTGGTCATCAACCTAAATAAAATATATATTGATAGCAAATATATATATGGTTTGCGTTTGAACGGGACTTAAGTGAGATCTCAGATAATAGTAACTATTATAATGTACTTTGCAAGTTATTGAATTAGATTTAAACAATGAAAAAAATATAAGGGTTTAAATATAATTTTATACGGTTTTATTTATCAATTTGCACCAAACTTTGCATTAAATCTTGCTTTACCTTAATTAACATTATCACAACGTGAATATATAAATTATCAATTATATAACATGACGATCATTTTTACTACTAGAGGAAAAAGGCCAAATACAGTAAGTATAGAATTTAAAGTAAAATAAACTTGTGAGATAAATAATAACATTCCAGAGAGTAAAATAAAGATTAAAAGGGGGGTACCGGGGAGTGGGCCGTCACATCATGATGCAAATACAAGTAAACTGGCGAATAAGTAGATAATGGGAGTCTTGAACCCCATGTTATAACCCACCTACGCTGCACAAGCACGGCCACAGCTCTGAAGTTTGCTAACCTACCGTATGTCAAAAGAGTTGCCAACCTAGCAGTGTTACCCAACTAACATGTCAACTATCTGTTAGTGCTTTACACCATTCGGCTATCTCCACTTCTGATAGCATAGAAATAAAGAACATTTAAACGAGACGCTTGACACATGACGTTGATAATGTCATCTATCAAACAGTGCGTTTGAAAGCGTTCAAAAACGTCGAAAAACCGTTGAAAAACTTCAAAAAATGTCGAAAAGTTTAAAATCGTAAAAAAAGGCAGAAAACGACTTTTTCGAACGCTTTAGAACGCACTTTGATGTTTGATAGGTGACATTGTCAACGTTATGTCTTAATCGTCTTGTTTAAACGTTTTTTGTTTCTATGCTATCAGAAGTGGAGATAGCCGAATGGTGTAAGGCGCTAACATATAGTTGACATGTTAGTTGGTATCACTGCTAGGTTGCCAACTCTTTTGACATACGTTAGGTTAGCCAATTTCAGAGCTGTGACCGCGCCTGCGTAACGTAGAGAGGGCTATAACATGGGTCTCTAGATAGTGGGCGCCTCCATTCCCCTGTTTTTGCCCATTCAAATGACCAATAATAGCCGAGATACACGCTTAGGTTCTTTTAGCCTGTCACTGCGCATGATTTTTCTTTTAAACCTTTTCGAGTTCTGTACATAATGCCGTTTTCCTCGTTTAAATTTGACCAATAATAGACGAGATACACGCTTAGGTCCTTTTGACATTGCTACTGCGTAGGATTTTTCTCTTCAGCGTTAATCTATACCGAGTTCCGAGTTTTCTATAAAATATCGGTTTTTCCGTTTAAATGTGACCAATAATAGCAGAGATTCATGCTTAGGTCCTTTTGGCTTTGCTACTGCACAGGATTTTTCTATTCAAAGTTAATGGAGATTTAATTCCCAACAATCCTTTATTTTCCCCATTCCAATCGGACCAACAAAGATATAAGTTTTAGGTCCTTTTGGCCTGTCACTACGCATGCTTTTTCTATCTAACTTCAATTTACGTTACGTCATGTAAACGATGGCCGCTATCTTGGATCGCTTAGCTAAGTCGCAAACCACTTAGCTGAGTTTCAATTGTCAACCACTGACAGGTGGCGCCATCTAGCGGTGACTTTGATACTAGTCTATCTACTCGAATACTGAAAAACAAGAAAAATTTCTTTCTTTATTCTTAATTTTTTAATTAATCTGAAATTTGAATATTCCTATTTAAAACGATGAAATACTCGTTAATAAGGGCATGTAATTTTATGCAATTATGAAAAAAGTTTGTTTTTGTCTCATTTTTTCGGTTTCAAAAGGTATTTTTATCTAATTATTTTAGTATTCTATTTGACAAAAAGGGTTCACAGGACAAGGCGGTAAATCGAGTTCTGAGGAATCAAATGAGTTTTCTTGAGACCTGGTTAAACGTGTCTTGTTTAATACTTTACCTACGTCGATAAATAAATAAACAACTCGTTATTGTTATTCGTATATTAAATAAAGTGTTATACATTATTTGACATATTGGCTGCGTTCATCCGCGCCATTTCAAGGAGCGCTACAAAAGTAGCGATCACTTACGCTACCTGATCGATCTTTATGCACGGATGAACCATGTTTAAAAGTGACATTTGATTTTGGTTTATTCATTTTACTTTTGAGTTGAATGTCTCTGGTTGAAGATTTGTTTGTTTATTTTTCAATTGCTAATATGCTAATATAACCCTACTAGTCACCAAGCAAACCGTGGACGTAAGTGCGTAAGACAGATCAGTGATCACCGATCAGACGTAAATAAAATGCGCTACTTTTAATGGCGGCCGCTCCTTGAGCGAAATGTCAAAATACACCGTTCATATGTGCCACTCGAGAGCGCTACCAGATCGATCAGGTAGCATGTGGCGCGGATGAACGCAGCCAATATTTTACAATTTTACTGGTATCCTCATTATAAATTGCTTTGAATGATCGATTCAAGATTTGATAATTTAGCATCAAGCAGTCGTAGAAAATACTATAAATGTTGTTTATTTACTTTTAAAAATTCAGATGTTTGTACGTACCTTCGCTGATGACTTGGTAATTTGTGTGAGAAATGAGAAATTAAAAAGGACCACAAATAAATTTAAATTTACACAACCAAACTTGGAATCACTGTGTATTTCTGAATAAACTTTTCGTAAGGAACAAATTAGGTATCCAACTATAAGGCTTTCTGTTCAAAACAGACATGAGAATAAAGAAAAAATAACTGCTGCGATTAATTATCTTGTGAATTTTGTGTTCAGAAGTAAAATCACGATCTTCCGGTAAAAACAACAAAATGCCTTATGTTGGATTAACAGATGTGCAGAGGGGAAGAATTATTGCTCCCATTGAACAAGGAATGTCCCAGTAAGACATAGCGGAGGTAGTAGGCTATATCCAGTATGTTGTATCAAAAACAAAGGAAAGGTACTTGGAATTAGAAACTCTCAAGAACAGGTCCAGAAAAAGGCGTCAAAGAGTCAAAACTGAACAACAAGACCGCTTTGTGTGCCAAATTTTTAAAAGAAATCCCAGTGTTTCTCATCCAGAGCTACAACAACTTCTGGAAACTGCAGGTGTGAACGTTTCAGTTGAAACCCTAAGAAAAATACTTCGCGCTCGAGGGTTGTACAGTAGAAGAGAGTTACGAATCTTACCGTTATCTAGGCAAAATATAATTGACCGTCTAAATTGGTGCCTTTAACACCAAAATAGGACAATTGAGAATTGTCAAAATGATCTTTTTTTGGATGAGACCAGAATTGGCTTAAGATCAGATGACCATCGAATTCAAGTTCTCAGAGCTCCAGAAAGATGAGCGGGACTCCTCGCTGCCAGATTTGTCCCAAGATATCAAGGAGGAACTGTAATGTTCTGGGGAGGTATTATGCTGGGAGCAAAAACTCCATCGTTGTCACTTTAACAAACTTTAATCGGTCCAACGTATATTGATTTAGTACTAGAACCAATCGTTAGGCTTTATAGAGCTGGAATTGAGGATAATTTTATCTTTATGCAGAGTGAGAATGGCTAGAGTGGCTAGAGAATGTCTTAAAACGGAAAGTGTCACAGTGTTTGATTGGCTTGCATGTTCACCAGACCTAAATTCTATCGAACACTTGTGGGACCAGTTCAAAAGAAGGATTAGAGCTCGTCGGAACAATGCAGGAAATGTCGCACAACTTATTGATTTAACATTGGCATACCCCAAGACAATGTTGACAATTTAATAAGAAGCATGCCAGGCAAATAAAAGTTTGCACAAGGGCTAGCGGTGGCAATATGGATTGTTAAAATTACCAATTTTCTTTTTGTTTTTGCTTTTCGTTTCACAAACCAAAAAAACACCATTGTGTTTATTTTGTTAACTAATTGATTATTTTTATTGCCATGAGGGTTATTTGTTATTAAAAGTCTTTGATAAGGGCTGAGTATTATTCATAAACAAAAAAATGTTCATACACCTCATAAATTATGAAAAATAATAGATGATTCCATATAAGTTCGTTCGTGATTTCGGTTGCAGTTTCAAAAGAATGAAGCATAAAAAATAATATTAATAAAACTGAAGTGGGACAACTTAAAAAACATAGAGCTACTCATAATAATAAAATACGATAGATAAACTAATTCGTTTCATCTTAGAACATTGGAAAAATATCCCTAAGAGATAGAGGTACAATATAGATTACGATTTAAGATAAATTACTCTTATCATTTTTTAAAATTTGTTACAATAAAGAATTACATAACATTTGATTTTTAGTTAAAGTGTTATTTTAATTTCTATTCTTTCTTTAGATTTTATAGACATATAGTTCTATATAACAAACAATTATTTATGCACAATTAATAAACCCAATATTTTTTTTTAAATAGGAACCATAGTGTACCTTTACTTAGGGTATTTAAGATTTTCTGATAATAAAAAAAAAATACAATATATTTGTGACTATGGCTCAACTAAACTCGATTGATACTGCAAAACTCGTTCTGCGGTACTAAACTCTTTTGTTAAACTTTTATCGTTATCTATAAACTGTTAGTTTTGGCAACATCTATTTTTTCTATCCAATTTAAATTAAAGCTGTACTTTTATTTGTACTTTCTTTAGAGCTGAAATGCTGAAAAAAAAGTGAGAAAAATTAAAATTTCCTTTTAGTTTTAAAACCTGGTCGAATTTATGTCGTCCCCGCTATTGAGTAAAAGTTTCGAGAGTGATGTTCAAAGTTTAGAAATACAAGATAAAAAAGATTAAGAAGTAGGGAAACAACCACTTATTTCCAACGACGATCGAACAAGATTTTTCCTTTGATCTTCGATTACATCGTCATTACTAATTCGAGAGGAAAAAAATTAAAAATTCTGTCTTAAAAGTTGTTTGCAACCGACCAGAACACCGATTTGTGTACGATTTTTTATTCACAGAGAAAGTTGAATTTCCGCGCCGTTTTCTTTTCTTAGAAATACAGAACCACATAGAAATTACATTTTGGAATGAAAGGACTTCTCCTCTTCTCCTTATGGCTTTACAATAGTAATTATATAGATAAAAGTTAGTTAAATAGTTTTAATATCTTCTAGTTAGTTATACTAAGTTATAGTGAGTTATAGTGAGTTATAGTGAGTTATAGTAAGTTATAGTTAGTTATAGTAAGTTATAGTAAGTTATAGTAAGTTATAGTAAGTTATAGTAAGTTATAGTAAGTTATAGTAAGTTATAGTAAGTTATAGTAAGTTATAGTAAGTTATAGTAAGTTATAGTAAGTTATAGTAAGTTATAGTAAGTTATAGTAAGTTATAGTAAGTTATAGTAAGTTATAGTAAGTTATAGTAAGTTATAGTAAGTTATAGTAAGTTATAGTAAGTTATAGTAAGTTATAGTAAGTTAAAGTAAGTTATAGTAAGTTATAGTAAGTTATAGTAAGTTATAGTAAGTTATAGTAAGTTATAGTAAGTTATAGTAAGTTATAGTAAGTTATAGTAAGTTATAGTAAGTTATAGTAAGTTATAGTAAGTTATAGTAAGTTATAGTAAGTTATAGTAAGTTATAGTAAGTTATAGTAAGTTATAGTAAGTTATAGTAAGTTATAGTAAGTTATAGTAAGTTATAGTAAGTTATAGTAAGTTATAGTAAGTTATAGTAAGTTATAGTAAGTTATAGTAAGTTATAGTAAGTTATAGTAAGTTATAGTAAGTTATAGTAAGTTATAGTAAGTTATAGTAAGTTATAGTAAGTTATAGTAAGTTATAGTAAGTTATAGTAAGTTATAGTAAGTTATAGTAAGTTATAGTAAGTTATAGTAAGTTATAGTAAGTTATAGTAAGTTATAGTAAGTTATAGTAAGTTATAGTAAGTTATAGTAAGTTATAGTAAGTTATAGTAAGTTATAGTAAGTTATAGTAAGTTATAGTAAGTTATAGTAAGTTATAGTAAGTTATAGTAAGTTATAGTAAGTTATAGTAAGTTATAGTAAGTTATAGTAAGTTATAGTAAGTTATAGTAAGTTATAGTAAGTTATAGTAAGTTATAGTAAGTTATAGTAAGTTATAGTAAGTTATAGTAAGTTATAGTAAGTTATAGTAAGTTATAGTAAGTTATAGTAAGTTATAGTAAGTTATAGTAAGTTATAGTAAGTTATAGTAAGTTATAGTAAGTTATAGTAAGTTATAGTAAGTTATAGTAAGTTATAGTAAGTTATAGTAAGTTATAGTAAGTTATAGTAAGTTATAGTAAGTTATAGTAAGTTATAGTAAGTTATAGTAAGTTATAGTAAGTTATAGTAAGTTATAGTAAGTTATAGTAAGTTATAGTAAGTTATAGTAAGTTATAGTAAGTTATAGTAAGTTATAGTAAGTTATAGTAAGTTATAGTAAGTTATAGTAAGTTATAGTAAGTTATAGTAAGTTATAGTAAGTTATAGTAAGTTATAGTAAGTTTTAGTAAGTTATAGTAAGGCATAGTAAGTTTTAGTAAGTTATAGTAAGGCATAGTAAGTTATAGTAAGTTATAGTAAGTTATAGTAAGTTATAGTAAGTTATAGTAAGGTATAGTAAGTTATAGTAAGTTATAGTAAGTTATAGTAAGGCATAGTAAGTTATAGTAAGGCATAGTAAGTTATAGTAAGTTAAAGTAAGTTATAGTAAGTTATAGTAAGTTATAGTAAGTTATAGTAAGTTATAGTAAGTTTTAGTAAGTTATAGTAAGGCATAGTAAGTTATAGTAAGTTATAGTAAGTTATAGTAAGGTATAGTAAGTTATAGTAAGTTATAGTAAGGCATAGTAAGTTATAGTAAGGCATAGTAAGTTATAGTAAGTTAAAGTAAGTTATAGTAAGTTATAGTAAGGTATAGTAAGGTATAGTAAGATAGTAAGTTATAGTAAGTTATAGTAAGTTATAGTAAGTTATAGTAAGTTATAGTAAGTTATAGTAAGTTATAGTAAGTTATAGTAAGTTATAGTAAGTTATAGTAAGTTATAGTAAGTTATAGTAAGTTATAGTAAGTTATAGTAAGTTATAGTAAGTTATAGTAAGTTATAGTAAGTTATAGTAAGTTATAGTAAGTTATAGTAAGTTATAGTAAGTTATAGTAAGTTATAGTAAGTTATAGTAAGTTATAGTAAGTTATAGTAAGTTATAGTAAGTTATAGTAAGTTATAGTAAGTTATAGTAAGTTATAGTAAGTTATAGTAAGTTATAGTAAGTTATAGTAAGTTATAGTAAGTTATAGTAAGTTATAGTAAGTTATAGTAAGTTATAGTAAGTTATAGTAAGTTATAGTAAGTTATAGTAAGTTATAGTAAGTTATAGTAAGGTATAGTAAGTTATAGTAAGTTATAGTAAGTTATAGTAAGGCATAGTAAGTTATAGTAAGGCATAGTAAGTTATAGTAAGTTAAAGTAAGTTATAGTAAGTTATAGTAAGTTATAGTAAGTTATAGTAAGTTATAGTAAGTTTTAGTAAGTTATAGTAAGGCATAGTAAGTTATAGTAAGTTATAGTAAGTTATAGTAAGGTATAGTAAGTTATAGTAAGTTATAGTAAGGCATAGTAAGTTATAGTAAGGCATAGTAAGTTATAGTAAGTTAAAGTAAGTTATAGTAAGTTATAGTAAGGTATAGTAAGGTATAGTAAGTTATAGTAAGTTATAGTAAGTTATAGTAAGTTATAGTAAGTTATAGTAAGTTATAGTAAGTTATAGTAAGTTATAGTAAGTTATAGTAAGTTATAGTAAGTTATAGTAAGTTATAGTAAGTTATAGTAAGTTATAGTAAGTTATAGTAAGTTATAGTAAGTTATAGTAAGTTATAGTAAGTTATAGTAAGTTATAGTAAGTTATAGTAAGTTATAGTAAGTTATAGTAAGTTATAGTAAGTTATAGTAAGTTATAGTAAGTTATAGTAAGTTATAGTAAGTTATAGTAAGTTATAGTAAGTTATAGTAAGTTATAGTAAGTTATAGTAAGTTATAGTAAGTTATAGTAAGTTATAGTAAGTTATAGTAAGTTATAGTAAGTTATAGTAAGTTATAGTAAGTTATAGTAAGTTATAGTAAGTTATAGTAAGTTATAGTAAGTTATAGTAAGTTATAGTAAGTTATAGTAAGTTATAGTAAGTTATAGTAAGTTATAGTAAGTTATAGTAAGTTATAGTAAGTTATAGTAAGTTATAGTAAGTTATAGTAAGTTATAGTAAGTTATAGTAAGTTATAGTAAGTTATAGTAAGTTATAGTAAGTTATAGTAAGTTATAGTAAGTTATAGTAAGTTATAGTAAGTTATAGTAAGTTATAGTAAGTTATAGTAAGTTATAGTAAGTTATAGTAAGTTATAGTAAGTTATAGTAAGTTATAGTAAGTTATAGTAAGTTATAGTAAGTTATAGTAAGTTATAGTAAGTTATAGTAAGTTTTAGTAAGTTATAGTAAGGCATAGTAAGTTATAGTAAGTTATAGTAAGTTATAGTAAGTTATAGTAAGTTATAGTAAGGTATAGTAAGTTATAGTAAGTTATAGTAAGGCATAGTAAGTTATAGTAAGGCATAGTAAGTTATAGTAAGTTAAAGTAAGTTATAGTAAGTTATAGTAAGTTATAGTAAGGTATAGTAAGGTATAGTAAGATAGTAAGTTATAGTAAGTTATAGTAAGTTATAGTAAGTTATAGTAAGTTATAGTAAGTTATAGTAAATTATAGTAAGTTATAGTAAGTTATAGTAAGTTATAGTAAGTTATAGTAAGTTATAGTAAGTTATAGTAAGTTATAGTAAGTTATAGTAAGTTATAGTAAGTTATAGTAAGTTATAGTAAGTTATAGTAAGTTATAGTAAGTTATAGTAAGTTATAGTAAGTTATATTAAGTTATAGTAAGTTAAAGTAAGTTATAGTAAGTTATAGTAAGTTATAGTAAGTTATAGTAAGTTATAGTAAGTTATAGTAAGTTATAGTAAGTTATAGTAAGTTATAGTAAGTTATAGTAAGTTATAGTAAGTTATAGTAAGTTATAGTAAGTTATAGTAAGTTATAGTAAGTTATAGTAAGTTATAGTAAGTTATAGTAAGTTATAGTAAGTTATAGTAAGTTATAGTAAGTTATAGTAAGTTATAGTAAGTTATAGTAAGTTATAGTAAGTTATAGTAAGTTATAGTAAGTTATAGTAAGTTATAGTAAGTTATAGTAAGTTATAGTAAGTTATAGTAAGTTATAGTAAGTTATAGTAAGTTATAGTAAGTTATAGTAAGTTATAGTAAGTTATAGTAAGTTATAGTAAGTTATAGTAAGTTATAGTAAGTTATAGTAAGTTATAGTAAGTTATAATAAGTTATAGTAAGTTATAGTAAGTTATAGTAAGTTATAGTAAGTTATAGTAAGTTATAGTAAGTTATAGTAAGTTATAGTAAGTTATAGTACGGTATAGTAAGTTATAGTAAGTTATAGTAAGTTATAGTAAGTTATAGTAAGTTATAGTAAGTTATAGTAAGTTATAGTAAGTTATAGTAAGTTATAGTAAGTTATAGTAAGTTACAGTAAGTTATAGTAAGTTATAGTAAGTTATAGTAAGTAAGTTATAGTAAGTTTTAGTATAGTAAGTTATAGTAAGTTATAATAAGTTATAATAAGTTATAGTAAGTCACTTAATGAAATTCAAGGCCTTTTATATTGCTTTTATAAGCCGATTCCTTCAGATCTTTAAAATAGGTATTCTTGCTGACAATAACTTCCAAATCGGCCGAAATTTCCTCAAGTTTCAGACATTAACAATTACACTGTATTTCAGCAATTATATTCTGCAAATTGGCTTATATGCATACTAACTTATTGGTTCTTTCGGCTTCCCTATAGAGTCAAATCATACGTTTCAGCAAGTTTTTTTTTGGGTTTCACAATTTTGAATGAACAATCTTTGTCTTTAATGTAGTCAGGTATTTATTATTTTAAAAATTGGTGTTCGAAATTTCGCACTCAGAACTTGTGTGCATAAAGTCAGTAAAATCCAGAATGCTGTGATTTTGACATTAATTCACAATTTTAAATGAACAATCTTTGTCTTTAATGTAGTCAGGTATTTATTATTTTAAAAATTGGTGTTCGAAATTTCGCACTCAGAACTTGTGTGCATAAAGTCAGTAAAATCCAGAATGCTGTGATTTTGACATTAATTTACCGAGTTATATTATTAACTAAAACTGATACTAGTTTGATATGCTTTTAAAAATTCTGAGAGGTAAATCGGTTCTCTAAGATGATTTTTGGACTTTTATTAAGACCTTCCTGACTGCATAAAATCTCAAGTGTTACTAATGATTGATCTCATATTGAAAAGGAGATTACAATAATGACACAACATACAGGGTGATGTATTTTAAAAACCAAAGTGACTAATAAGAGCAATAAATATAAATGGAATATGCCAAAATTGACTTATGCCAAATTCAGTACAATTTGCATTTAGGCGTTTTCACACTTTTGTTCCACTCCGTATACAAATAAATCGACCAGAATATCAAAAAAAAGTAAACGGATTATATAATAATTGTCAAATGATTATTTGTTGCATCCATGTCATGTCTGAATAAAAAAAATTGATTACAAATTTGTACCAGTAACTAGCTAAGATGTGAATCATAATGAATATAAAGTGAATTTTAATTTTATGTTTATATCCTTCCATAATTTTCCATTTTCCATTCAATTATGTTTACTAATGAGGAAACGGCATGGAAAATTCGCAAGCAAATGTTCTTGAATTAAAAAGTATCGACATCATGTCGTTCGTACCCCTAATGTAGTTACAAAAACATCGGGAATGGAGTGTCAGTGGCGCACATTTTGAATATTATATTTAAAAATAATTCGTGAGAATCTATTTGCATACTAGAGGACTCAATTGGAGCCAGGAAAATGCTCTCTCTTACGTATTTTCTAGGAGGAAGAGCGGTTAAAGGTTTAGTTATTTTAGAAGCATAGGTTTTTCCTATAACTGAATAATAATTATTAAATGTATTTGCTATTTCTAACTCATCCGTTATAATGTTGTTTTTGTAATTAATTTTTTAACACTTTTGATTTCCTTCACATTTGATGTCATTGTTTTTATTGTTTTTATTAAATGTGACATATGCAAATCCCACCTTAAGTGTCGGTCTAGTGTTACTACTAAATATTTTATCGAAGTTGCTTTCGAAGTTTTAACATTTTGGTAAATTTTTAATGACTTTAAATTGGATAGTTAATGAATGTATGAGGTAAAGTATTTTGGTTTTTCCACATTAAGTGTCAATTTAGTATATTTAAACCATTTTAAGATGTTGTTAAAATCAGATTCTGTTTTTAGTTTTAAGTTTTCCCAATTATCATCACTGTATAATATTACAGTATCTGTGAAGCTTAGTGTTGTGCCTTGTGAATTTTGTAGCAGTAAATTGCTGATATATATTGTAAATAATATAGGCCCAAGTGCTGTGCCTTGAGGTACTCCGTAGGTTATTGTTTGTTCACTACTCACTATACCGTCTATGTTAATTGTCCAATTTTTCAAGCAGTTTAATGTGGCATATCGTATCAAAAGCTTTGGAAAGATCGACAATAATACCTAGAGTAGGTGTGTTTGAATCTAGTGATTTATAGATATAAGTTGTAAATTTGTAAATTGCCTCTTCTGTCGATATTGCGTCTCTAAAACCATACTGATGCTCCGGTAATATTTTATATTTTTGTGTAAATTTATTTAATATGTAAGGGGTTTCCCCCTAAAATAGATTATTGATGAATTAATAAATCTCGCACAACAAAACACCAGCGATACATTATCAAACTTCCAACTTAAACTAACCTAAAAAATACATCAATGCCCGGTGACAAGCCATGGCTACAGTGCCGATACCATATGCCTAACTGGTTACAGGCAGTGGCTACTATGTCAATACCATATACCTAATACCTTACAGTTCGGCCAGACTAACAAATTGAGATTGTCCCCAATCAATGCTAAGTAACAAATACAAACATAATTATTACTAAAATCTAAGAAAATATGTAGAATATCATTTTTACATCCCAACTATTTGATAAAATTGATATGTAAATAAGAAAATTTGAAACTGTCAGCATAAGTATACATAATACATAGAATTTAGCATAAATATACATGTCAAAATTTAACATAAGCACACAAAGGACATAAATTTAACATAAATATACATAGGACATAAAATTGAGCATAAGTATACATAAGACATAAATTTGGCATAAATATACATAAGACATAAAATTTGCATAAGTTCAATAACATGACATATGTTCAAGTTTGCGTAACATATAATGTAAGTTTGTATAAAATTATAAAATATAAAATTATAAATATAAAATCCTATAAGTATGCATAAATGGCAATACAAGGCATTAAGCATGTTTCAAAAAGGGAGACAAAACAATAATATATCTGGAGTAGGTTTTAAGTTACTCTCACTTCTCCTACCTTCCATCTTTTTTATTCTTCTTGTTTTATCAATTCTTCCGAAGCCAGTAATATCTCTGTATAGCTCATCTTCATAATGTTCTTTTGCGATTAGAAAATTGCTTAGTTCTTTGGACCATAAAGCGATTACCACTTGTTCTTTAGTATTCATAAAATTCAAATTTAGTTGGCGACATAAATAAATTTTCTCGTGGAAATAACTTTGAACATTTTCTCTTTGTCCTTGCATTTTTCTCCAACAATCAGTTTTGCTAGTTTCGAATAAAAATGTTCTGCAAAAAGCTGTCTTAAATTGAGCCCAATTTGTCATCGTCTCTTGATTTGAACCAAAATTCGGCAGCTTCCTTCAGATTCATAACAGGTACTTGGTAATTTTATGGTTCTGGCCAATTATGCAGAGCTGCTGAATTTTCTAGCGGTTGCATCCACAATCTAGCAGATACAGGACCCCCATTACCATCAAACTTCTCAATGCTGCTGGAAATATCGAGCATCATCTTAATATTTTGTACCTGCTGTGTTTGTGGGAGTGGTTGGGAATTTATTTAAAGTAGCCGTAGCATTTCGGCATTTTGCTTTAATAATGCAGTGACTGTCTTCATCAAAGTCGTTGTAACTGCAACACTTCCCGCCTTTGATGCTTCTTTGCCAGTCGGCATCGTTGTCTTTTTGCTACTATGTTCACCTAACAACATATGTTGCTGTTTGACAAAATTTTCGAATTTCTCTAGACTATATTATTATTAGTTTCGCTCATAATTCGTAAACACGTGCTATGCACCCTTTAAGGTTAGGTTGTGTGCTTTTTCATAAAATATAATTTTCCAAAAAAATATCCGATCCAACTTCTTTAATTGTAAGAGGTGTCACTCCTAATATCACTTGTTTGGGAGGGGTAATGATGATCAAACAGATTATTGATGATTTAATAAATCTCGCACAACATAATACCAGCGATACTTTGTCAAATTTCCAACTAAAACTAAACTCGAAAATACATGCATGCCCGGTGACCAGCCGTGGCTTTAGTGCCGATACCGTATGCATAACTGGTGACAGGCAGTGGCTACTATGCCGATACCATATACCTAATACCTTACAAATATAATTTTTATTTTTTCAATTATTTTTGTTATATTTGATAATAAAGATCCTGGTCGATATCTTATTATTTTAAGTTTACTTCCACTTATATATAGTGGTTTTATAAAATTGATTTTGATAATATTTGTGGTTTCTTGTATCAAAACAACAATTAATTATATGTGCTGGTGGAGATGCAATTAAATCTGAAATATTTTTTAATGTTTCTGAATGTATGTTATCATTTCTTTGAGATTTTTTTTAGTTTCAGTTGTTTAATCTATTACGTCTATAAATAAAAACCCATTAGACATTACATTTTATTATTAATGCGACCAAAATGCGACAATATGCACCATGCAACACCTAAAATATTAATTTGTTTGGGGAAAATTGAAATTTGGCAATACTGTCAAATGTAATTTGAACAGCAGATTCCAAAAAAAAAACCTAAAATATGCAGGTTAGTTAATTTAAAAAGTCACAGTTAATGGCATTTCCTGTATAATAATTTGAGCATAAGTGTCAATTCAAAATTATGTCTAGTATGTTTGTCCCAAATTTAATATAAATTGTTTAATTAAAGAATTAACCAAACTTTAGATGTGGTTAGCTTGGAAAAAACTAAGTTCATTTAGGCCAATTTACCTTAGTAGAATTTAGCTTGCTTAAGAAGTTACAGGGTGGAGAAAATATTATTATTTTTTTTTTAATATTTTTACGATAATTTAAATATTTTTTAAGTAAATATACCATTCTTTTAAAAAAAAAAATTTTGGGGTGATACAAACGAATATCAGCTTTTTTGTTGCATAACATGTACAGGGCATTCTAAACTGGCGTGTCAATCTAGAATTTACTTCAGATTTTTTTAAGAATGTAGATATTTTTAAAAAATGACTAATTATTTTGAAAAACAATTCAATTTCCTTTAAAAAAGGTATTTATGTTGCTTGTCGCTAAAATGAATATTTTAAGGGAAAACTAAATTTAAAGTTTGTACTGCAAATGTAGGACTACTACAAAATTTTTCAATTTGATAATAATGTTAAATCTGAAGATAATACACAAATTCTAACAAATTGATTCAGAACTTTATTAATATTTAGTAGATACTGAAACAACGGAAAAATATGACAACATATATGATAAAAAATATTTAAAAATAGCAAATTGAAAAACTTAACAATTTCAAACTATGAATAATAGCAAAAGCGAAAAATTTATTTAAAATTATTTACTTCAATGCATTATCTACATCTTTCCAAAAAATTTCATCTAACTGCGAATAATGAATGGTCTTGTCGAATAACATTAACCGCTATTACTATTTTTTGCCACAATTTATTTCTGATATTAATAGTAGGACCAGAATAAACTAGAGTTTTAATAGAACCCTAGAAATAAAAATCCAGAGTGTTCAAATCTGGATTACGTGCAGGCCATGGATGTGTACTTCCTCGTCCAATCCATCGATGCAGGAATACGTTATTCAAATGATTTCTTACTGCTATGGAATAATAAGCCATCTTGTGAATACCTTATACCAATTCTAATATTTAAAGAAACATCATCTAGCAGATCAAATAAGTTGTACTCGTGGAAATGTAAGTTCAAAAGGTCCTATAAGGTTATCTTCGACTATAAAAAAAATGTTTAATTTAAATTCATGATGAAAGTGCCGCACTTTTGTACTGTTTGGATTTTCTACAGCCTATGTGTGAGCATTTTGGTAGTTGAAAATTTCTCTTCTCGTAAATAGAATTTTATTTACAAAATGGATCTTGTCTATTTTTATTTAAGACAAACTGACTAAAATTTGTTCTCGCTAAAATATTATCTGGCAGTAGATTTTGGACATAAATCAACATTGGCAGATATACGACGGATACTTGTTGCTGGGTCATCTTCAACGAGATTTAATACCTCTTCCTCCTGCTGTAAATCTCGAACCATAGGTCGTCTATTGACTCTTTTTGGGCGAAAACTTCCGGTTTCTCTTAATCTGCTGAATAGGCATGAACAAAATTTTCTATTGGGCTGTCTACGATTAAGATGCAAATCTGTGTAACTTCTTGTTAAAGTGCCTGCATTAAAACCTTGATGGGCGTAAACTGATATCATATCGGTCATTACACTATTTGAAAAAAGTTATGTCGCGGCATTGTATAAAAATAACGAATTTTATTACTCAAAACTCTGATGCTTGTATGTAAGACTAATCCTGACAGTGCTACTACATATGACAACTGCCTACTAGATTTAACATTATCAAATTGAGAAATTTTGGAGTAATCCATATATTTGCAGTACTAACTTTAAATTAAGTTTTCATTCAAATGATGCATTTTAGCGACAGACAACGGGTATACCTTTTTTAAATTAAATTAACGTTTTTTCAAAATAATTATTCATTTTTCAAAAAATTCCATTCTTAAAAAAAATTAAAGTAAATACTACATTGAAACGCCAGTTTAAATCGCCCTGTACATCTTATGCAAAAAAGCTGGTATTCGTTTCTATCATCCAAAAAAACTTACTTTCATAAAATTTGGGTGTATTTACTCAAAAAATATTTGAATTATCGTAAAAATATTGTAAAAAAATATTTTCGTCACCTAACTTCTTAAGCAAGTAATTTTCTACTAAGGTAAATTGGCTTAAATGAGCTTATTTTTATCCATACTAACTATATCTGAAGTTTGGCCCATTCTTTAATAAATGTAAATATAAAAGGTATTAACGTACAGGTTTCTTTGTCACCCGGTATACGGCAGGTCTATTTAGGTAAACGTCAACCTTACTTGATGAACTGTATAAATAATTTTAACTCCATTTTCAGCACTCTTATTACATAATTGATTTTTTTTTTAATCCTACGTGTATATTTAATTTTTTAATATTGTGAATATTTAAATTGTAAGTCCAATTAAATTACCGTTAAATTTAAATTTTAAAAAGTTCTTATTTTATATTTCTGTAATGGTACATTAGGTTATATTTCTACAAACGCAAATGATTTGAATTTATTTAATTTATTAAGAACAAAACATTATTAGTTTTTAATTTGTTAAAGCAAATATCAACAATCAGATGATGTTTAGTTTGTTAAAGAGAATACCTTTAATCACTTGACTGAATTTTTTATAATTTTAACAGTAAGAAATACTCTTTCTAAATAATACAAATTCCTTTTACTTTGTCAGGTTACAATATCTAGTTGCAGGCGATCTATAACATTTATAAAGAAATCGTTCTAAACCACAATTATAACAAACACTTTATTGCTACGCCGCTGGAGCAAACCGAAAGATGGGGGTGATTTTAAACAGTACAGAAGAGGGTGAGTTTTCATCCCCTCACGTGGATTTCTGCTTTTCTATGCAAACACTGATTAAATTTTCATGCCTGTAGGTATGGGATAATCTATACGGTACTATATATTGATTCACTTCTTAATAATGCATAAGTTATAATTGAAATTTTGATAAAGGCAAATCTCGAAGTTTTGGGTGGGTAAAAGTTTGTGTGTTTTTGATGGTGAATTGAAATAATAATGTTTTAATATCAATTGGAATTAATGAAGAATATTCTAAAACCAACAGACTGCCAACAGCATTAACAGACAAACAAATAGCGGATATTTTACAATTGCAATAGTTTCTGCTGTTTTATTATTGTTAAAGGTGTATACCTATTATAATATATTCTAGCGAATTCAAAATATTTGTTTGATATTGTTAAAATGTAGATACACTCTCATGTAAAAAATACAATTTTATATTTCATATAGTGAAAGTTAATTTATTTTTAAAAAATCTGGAAAAGGCATGAAAAAGAAAGAAAATAGGTTCATTTTATCTCACAAAGAAATTTTTATTTGAAAGGCGACTGGTTTCGAAATTTGTTCACTTCATCATCAGGCACACCTAGTGGGTAAGAGAAAAGGGGAAATTTATGAGTTTTAAGTTGTTAGCAAAAAATTACAAAATTTAAATTAAAAAATGAGGGAATATTGATTAAGTTTAAGTGAAATTAACAAAACTAATCTACTAACACTACTAATATTTATTTATTCACACTAACAAAAAATTAATAATTAAATTAATGTACTAAAAAAGGGAAAAATATGTTAATGAATATTGAAAAAATATGTTGGAACAAACCATCAACACCAAAATGGTAAATGACTATATAATATAATAAAAAACACAAAAAACTCACCATAATTACTTATCCACTAGGGATAAAACTACTGGATTACAATCTTGAAGGAATAGAGGCGAACTGAACATTTATTATTTTTTAAAAAGGAATTGCTATTTGTTTTTAACCCCCGACAAATACCAAAGTTTGAAATCTGGAAATTCCCAGTCTTTTATTTTAAAATTCTTTAAAAATTTCAAGGAAAATGGTTTTCACTTGGAAATTCTGGACCTATATTTTAATTGAAACTATTAGTGTTAAATACCTTTACATGTAATTTTCCATAGTTACATTGATGGGCATAATGATAGAAAATATTTTAATTTTTAAAAAATAAAATTATTTATTCACCCAATGAGCACACACTCGTTTTTTCAACATAAATATAACGTTGTACGGTATAAAAAACGTTATTGGTTGAAAATTCAAAGTTAAAATTTTAGTTGAAAAATTATACGTATATAAAAAATATTTCTAACGTATTTTTTAGCTATTTTTAACTGAATGTTGAAAATTTAATAAAATAATACGTTTTTTTACAATGTTATTATCTGGTTTATAATTAAGGTTTATTTTTTATTTCGCTTAATACTACTCGTATATTTAAACCTATTATTGATTTTTTTTTTTAAATTAATACGTATTTTATCAACATTTTTTTAAGTTTCATAAAAATCGTATTAAAAACGTTGTTGTATCAAAACATTTTAACATTTGATTTATTTTTTAAACTAAAAATATACGTTAATTCAATATTAATTAATTAACTATATTTTAAAACTATTTTTAAAGGTTTTTATGTAACTTAAAGATAATAGTTTTGTTAAATAAACGTCTATTATTAACGTTAGTTTAAATTAAATACATGTCCTATAGAAAACGTTGTGAATTCGTACCTTTTAACGTTTGGTTAATAATGTGAATCAAATATCTACGTTATTTCATTATTATTTATTTATGTATATTTTAATATTATTTTAAAACGTTGGTATGTAATTGTGGTTCTACCAAGAGTTGAAAATTTTGTTTAATATACGTTTAATAGTAACGTTAGTTTAACTTACATAAAAGTCGTAATAAAACAGAAAAAACCTAAACGTTTGGTTTATATTTTTTTTATTGGTAGGTACCCTATTTTACTTATTTAAAGTACGCCTCAGCGTGTTTAAAACGAACTTTAAAAAACGCGGTTTTAAAGTTACAATGGCAACATCAACAACCCGAGAAACGTGATGTCGAAATGCCAACTTTTTAAATATTGATCTGACAGGAGTGCCTTGTAATGTCAAATAAAATATTTCTGAGAAATTTTTGAAAAAATGTATTCAAATATTTTTTTACATTCTTAATTGTTTAAATGAATGTGAAAAATACAGTTAGTAATGTTTGAAATATTAAAACTTCGGTTTTTTAAATCAGAGGAAATACTGTTCAAATTAAGATTGCTAACATTCTTTGAAGTCAATGAAGTTGTACTTCCATTAATAGCACTTCCAATAATATTTGAAACATTTTTCTTATTGCTATTGCTCTCTTCAACGTAACCAGTTGCCACAGCTGCCGATTTCCAACTTACTTGTCGTTGGATTTGATCTATTGTCATGCCATTATTCGCCATAATGGTAGCGGACGTACATCGAAATGCATGTCCAGTATATTTCTAAGGATCGTCCAATTTAAGATAACGTGCAATTTGCTGGGGACATGATCCAAATGTATTAATACCAACCACTTAATTGGTCCACTTCCCCTTATCATACCGTAAGAAAACTCGGTCAGTACTTACATTTTGGGGGCGCAATGATAAATACTGCTTTATCAAACGCACATATCCAATTGCATTACTATCGGCAACAGTAAAACGACGAGACTTCACTGTCTTAGATTATCGGATAGTAATAATAAGCAATACGCTTCCTTCTTCCTTGATATCAGCTAAGCGTAAATCGCACAATTTACATCTTCTACAAGAGCCAAAGATGCCACAAATAGCAACCACCTTCAAAAATAAATACGTAATGTCCGGTGCATGGGTTACCGACATAATCTTCGGCGCAGAATCCCCGGCGACAAAAGCTCCGCCGACAAAATCCCCGCGACAAAATGCCCAGCGCGGCAAAATCCCCGGAAACTAAAATCCCCGGCGACAAAATCCCCGGAAACTAAAATCCCCGGCGAGAAAATCCCTGAAACAAAAATCCCTTGAATAAAAATATATCCCGGTAAAAAAACCCTTTGGATACAAAAAAATAATTGCTTAAAATACCATAAACTGGCACAACTCAGAAATTTTATTCTAACAAACTCATAATTCCAATATCGAACATAAATACAAATTTATGAATAATTATCTTAATAACAAAGCTAAAAATCTTATTTCGATAATTAACACAAACAATGAGTGCTTTCTTTTTAAGTGTTTAATGTTCTTAGAGTATGGAACCCTATGACGTCAAAAAAGAACGACTGATAACGGTCTACGGCGAACTCCTTTATTGACACTTGTCAGTTGTCAAAGTCAGTGCAGTTGGTGCAGTTATTTAAAATTTAAATCGTTTTATAAGTGCCATAGTTTTATTATATGACCAAATGCACTTTTCCAAAGACACTAATTGTACTTGATTTGCCACAGAAGTAGATGATTGGGCATCAGTATTTTCAACCACTGGTGAATTGAATGACATTTCTGTTACCCTACAATGATTTATTAGGGACCTGGCAAATTCTTCATCTGAAATATAAATTTATGCACAGTATGTATACATTTATTAAATTTTAATTCATTACCTATGGATGCTCTGTCGAAATCTTCATTAGAAACAAGTAGACGGTATTTTTTATTTAGTTGTAGATCATTAAGTTCAATAAATCTATTTTTGTATTCATTTTAATCTTTAGTCAGCGAAAAACCTCGTTATTATAATTGCTGCGTTTGAGAATCCACATCGGATGCATCTGAGATGTAGTAAATCTTTGATCACGTGATTCAGTATACGTAAATTTAATGGGACAGATGTGTCAGATGTGGATAAAAAAACGCTCGAGATGTAAAAAATGCATCCGATGTGGATTCTCAAACGCAGCAAATATATAAAAGATATATAAAATCTATCTGACATTAAACCGATAACCCAATGACAATTGACAAGACAAGTGACAATGTGCTTGAGGGAAGAAGAGAACATGTGGGAGTTGCTCCAGATCAACAAGCCCCGTTAAAAATAACGGTCAATTAGAGTCAGGAGCAGCTCTGGTACTGCTCGCGAGTAACCCAGATGACATAAAAGAAAGCGCTCAATATGTACACATTACAATAAGAAATATTATAATCGCAAATTTTGCGCAGCGCCATGGAGGAACAATAACTTGTCGTTGCAATCAAAAACCTACACCAATACCGACAAAACGATTCTCCATTTTTTACAATTTTCTTTTCCTACTTACAGTTTCACCTGCGAGCATTATTTATGCTATGTATATTTTCTATTTTCGTTGATATACGACATATAACAGTTGAAAAATACACGAGAATATTATTACATCAAGAATAATATCTAGCGCGGCTAATCGTGAAAATTGTTTTGTGAAAGGCTGAGTATATCGGGCATAAGCATGCTTTATCATGTTTTGAAACTTAATGGAATAATATTTTTTGTTTTTTTGCATTGTTTTTTGGTACGGGTATTTTGTGACGTCGGGGATTTTATCCCCGGGGATTTTGCCACCGGGGATTCTTGTTTCCGGGGGTTTGGTCGTCGGGAATTTTGTCCCCGGGGATTTGGTCGCGGGGATTTGGTCCCGGGGATTTGGTCGCCGGGGTTTTTGGCTGGCACCCTCCGGTGCATCTGTAAAAAACTTCCGCAAATCGTCTTCCTCGAATACATATGCCTTCTTGACTACCTCATTTTTGCTAATTGCCTTCATGAATGCATGCACTTTGACAAACGATTTTATATCGACCCCTTTGTTTATCCTCAACATACTTTGTAATTTTGAATGGATAGTCCACATAGTCGATACTTTATACTGTTCCGACATTTTCTAAAGATAAGCGATCATAACTCGTTCATCTGTATGTGTAACCACTTGCTCTTCCATCCACGTGTTGAATTTATCGTATTCTTTTTTATAAACCGCTTTGGATTTTTGTGGTATTAAGCGCGATTCTGATTTATTATTTAAATACTCAATATTTGAACTCATTTTAAACAATAACAACTGTTGCGACAATTAATCATATGTGACAGATTGAAAATAAATTTTTGTTTGTCTCATTTTCATGACAACGAGGTATACTGATGTTACATCACAAATTCAACCATTTTCAGTTATTAGTTCTTTATTCCATTTTTTTGTAGAAATAATACCAATATTTAGGATTTCAAAGTATACCAATAAAAAAAAATAGCGTAAAGTATTCGTGGATAACTGGTCTTTAAAACACTTGCTCTATTTCGAAAAATCGCGCGTGTTTTAAAGACCGTTATATTCACTTATACTTTAATATACTATTAACTAAAAATAAACGTTATTTTAATATTAGTTAATTAACTCCCAAGTAACAATTTGATATTTTATAAAAGCTGAAAAAATGTTTACAGAACCAAAATTATAAAATAGAATATTAGCTAAGAACATTTCCGGAACATTCTTTCAACAGTAATAAACACAAAATGGGCGCAGTATTACAGAACTATTTGGTTCTTTTGTAAATTCTTTAAGATTTGTTGAATGCAGTTACCGAACAGTTACTACACATTTACACAGACTTTAAACAAATGTTTTTTTAAACTTTTATAACTGTTTTATAAATTTTCAATTTTGAGGTTAGGTTGCATATCAAAATCAGTAACATTTTAGTTTTTTAAATGTATCTGGTGAAAACAAATTAATTCTATATTTGTCATAAAAGTAAATTCAAGGCGATATTAGTAAAATGGCAGTATCTACTTAAGAGATATCTATAACGCGGTTTAGACATAATGTATGACCTACAATAAAGTCGTTTTTGGATGCGCAGCAAAAATTACTGTTAATTATATAGCACATACAATACTAAATTTTTAAGCGCCTCGAGTTTGATACATATTTCTAATACTTTTTCAGTGTGAAACAAAAATTTAATTTATGCAATTTGATTTTTTTTAGTAATAAGATTATGCTAATATTACTAATAATTAAAATCTTTAATTAACATTGGTTTTGTCTTAAATACTAGTAAAACCGACAGTAGATTTAGCTTTAAAACTGTTTTAGGTTTTTGTTAAATATGGCGGCTATTCAGAAGTATTAGAAAGTTATTTTAAGACTGAATCATAATTATAAAATATTATTGTAGTAAAAACAGCTGTAATACAATAATTAAGTTGTATTACTCATTTCTACAAAACAAGTTCATCATGGTTTGTTGTATAATAGTTCTTCTTCTTCTTCTGTTAGTTTTTTGGCCTCCACCCTTAAGGTATTTAGCCAGAGCAGGTAATTTAGCTTATATAATTACGGGAATATTCATTAAAGAACGTCTGGAATTTTCCATCTTCCCATTGAAAAATCCATGTTCACTCTTTTCCATTGATTATACTAATTTAAAAACATCAGGAGCTGATATTCTACTAATTGGATCATAAACTTGAGAACGTGTTCTCTATCATATTAATTTAATTTATTAGCTATATTCACTTTATATCATTTACATACAAATTCAAAAAAAATTTAACGCACAAATACTAAACACATAAGACAATATTCACTTTTCGATGACCGATTTTGTTAAAGATTTTTCCGGAAACATACAAACTTTACTTCCAATTCTGAGACCGCCATCTCGATGTCGATACCACGGTGTCAGAATCGGAAGTTCTTGTATAATAGTTTCATATTGCTGCACTATATGACAAAATATATAACATAACCTTACTAAATCACTTCCGATTTAAGTATTTGAGAATTGAAATGATTAGATTTGTTTCTACAGCTTTATAGAGCAAGCATAATTTTTAATATTACGAGAATAAGCAAGTTTAACATGGACATCGCCAAAAATATGGCTTTCTTTTAGTATTGGGGCATGATTATTCAGAACATACCTAATTATTATCTGGCTGAATGATAGTTTTTTTTTTGAGTGTCTAGACAAACCAGCAAAATGTTTTACTAATATTTTTTACTGTTCTCTGAAAAGCAGGTACCACTTATTTTTAATATTTCTTTACTATTTAAATCTGACATTTTCAGACCATACACTCACATACAATTGGTATGGGAAGTAGTTGAACGAACATAAAATACAAAATAATCTGGCGTAGGTACTACCAAATGTAGTTGCTTTATTTTTTTTTATAAATATTTTTAAAGTGATAATACTATTCTTAACTAAAATAATTGCTATACAGTTTTCTGATTTGTAATAGTGTATTTCGACAATATATTACAGTTATTTTAGAGTTTTCATCAGAAGCAAATTGCTATTGATGCGGAATTATCTCACACTAATATTTATATAACTATTTTTTAAAGCGTTATTATGAGGTTAAGAAACAGTTATATTTGTATAACCAAAAAGTTTCTAAAGGTAATCCAGAACAATAATATAGAATAACTATAAAGCAATTTTATTTTATAAGCTGAAATATTGTATAGAACAGTTGTATAAATGTTTACGTAACAATTTTATAGTTATCGTGAAAACTATTTTATAATTTTTCTGTAAGAATATTGTAAAAACTAATTTATATAACAATTTAGTTTCAGAGAACAAAATGGTGATTTCTGCAACTGTAATACAATAAATTAGCATTCCAGACACAGCAATATAATATCAATAAAATATAATAGTCTTATAAACTAAAAATTATAAAGCTACTTTGTTAGTTGGGCTATATTTTAATATTTTTTAACGTTGTTATGTAACGGAAATTTATAAAATTTTGTTAAATATAGGTACATATAATATTAACGTTAATTTGAATTAATATTTTATATAAAGTAGGCCGTACATTAGGCAGTTAAAATGAAATCTTGGTTTACACTGTGGTTATTGTTAAACATAATTTTAAAAGTTACATTTGTACTTTAAATATAATCATTTAAAAATTAGACTCCTGTTAGCTAAACTCTTGTTATTTTTTTAACGTTGTTTTGTATTTGAAGTTCTACTGAAATATAAAAATTTTGTTTTTTACTACTAACATGAGAAATCACCATTATTTACTCCATTCCTCTAATGAGAAGTAATATTTCTCACCCTAGGTAAATAATGATAATAAAAAAACATCTAGGTAAATAATGAAACTATTTCATCAGTTTCATTTTGTTAATGTGACAACTAAACTCCCAGACTACTTGATATTTTGAAATATTTGAAAAATAAGTAGGAAATAACTAAAGCAGGGTTTATTAAAATCTAATCAAATCAAATATAATAATATATATATATATATATATATATATATATATATATATATATATATATATATATATATATATATATATATATATATATATATATATATATATATATATATATATATATCAGTGTTAATAGTAAAAATATATATTAACTAGGAAATTCAACACCAATAAATCCATGTCACTAAAATATCAAAAATGCAATGGGATATTTCCTAGAATCATATCAAAATTTGACACATGCCAAATTTTTACATAAATAAAGCCAGTCTGATTAGAAACACGCTCTGCTTGATATTTCAAAATATTTAACAATTTGTTAGGAAATTACTTATGTCAAAATTAAAATTGCTAATATATTAATGTTAGTAGTAAAAAAAATTCTATATATACCTTGGCTGAGAAAGCTATTATTTACCCTAGGTATATAATGTACTATTAATATACGTGTAATATAATCTTTAGTTTAAATAACATAAAAGTCGTAATAAAAATGTTATTGTATCATTATATTTTAAACTAAAAATTAACATTTTATTTCAATGTTTATTATTTTTAAACTTTGTTATATAACAAAAAGTTGATAATTTTGTTAAATATACATATATTGTCAACGTTAGTTTAAATTAAATGCAAGTCTTAGAAAACGTTATTGAATTCCAACCTTTTAACATTTACTTAATAACAGAAACTAAATATTTACGTTGTTTCAATATTATTTACTTAAGTATATTATAATATTTTTTAAAGTTGTTATGTTACTAATAATCGATAATTTTGTTAAATATACGTATTATATTAACGTTAATTTAAAATAAATATAAGTTGTCTATAAAACGTTATTGTATTTAAACCATTTAACGTTCTAAGAGAGGGCGCACCGAAAAACAGACTTCCAACTCTCTAAGTCGTAAGCGCTGCTAATGATATAATGAAACTTTATGAATGGTAGTTCAGTCAAGACACAAGAAGCAGATTCATATTTATATATTTGCTTTAGTACTGTTTGAATATTATATTGAACTTATTTATTATACATTACTTTTATTTTAGAAGGAAGTTTAAATAAAGAGTTGTTTTACAACGTTTAACTATTGCATAATAACAAATGTTTAATTGTTGTTTAATAATTAATAATTTAATAATTAATTAGTTTTTTTCTGTACTGGAAAGTAATGTGTATTCTTGGAGACGTCAGATATTGCAACAAATTTAATCGAAAAAATTAATTTGTGGCCCTGAAAAGGGCCATTTGTTTGCGACAATAGCTTTCGTCGTAACTATTATTAAATATAAAGACCGTAAGTAAGGTACATAGTCAATTTTTTGCTTCTTCTTTTTGGGGGAAGCATTTTTTCTCGCTTTTGGAGAACTGGCGGCTTTTGCAGTTTTTGGTTTAGGTGCTTTAGGTTTCTTGGTTGGACTACCTTTGTTTGACTTTTTGGCCTTTGTTGGAGTCTTAATTTTTGCAGGTGAAGCAATTGATGTGGCAATTTTTGAAGCACCAATTCTCTTATCATTTTTTTTTCGATTTAGTGGCTTTCTTTTCTGCTGTCGGAGCTTTCTTTGATTTCGCTGATTTTTTGGTTGCTTTTAGTTTTTCTCCGGTTGTTGTTGTTGTTGTTATACTACGTTTTACTATCGTAGTTTTTTTAGTTATTCCACTGGCTCTCTTCTTTTTGTCGTTAAAACTAGGCTTAGCCGAACCTGAAGATGTTGCAGAAGCTAACTTGAAAGAACAGGACGCACCTTTACCTTTCGTTTGTACCAATGAACCTGAAGCAACTGATGCCTTTAGATACTTCTTAATGAAAGGAGCAACCTTTTCTGCATCTACTTTATGGAAGGGTCGTTATAGGCATTGATACATTTCCTTGGTGTATTAGCGACAGAAGGGAGCAAAATAGATCTTTTAGGTCGCAGTGTATTAACACCCCATTCCCAACATAACATAGTCCGAAAAACATATTTCCTTGACCCGAATGTATAAGTGCATTTGGGGTCGGAAATTTTTCCTGATAAGGAAAATCGAATTTTCCATGTGTTATCCCTAAGAGCCACTCGTAATTTTTCTTTTATTCTACTCAACATCGATAAACTTTTAAACCCCTTTTGAAAATACGTAATATAGTAAGGTTAAAAAAACAGGAAAATAAAACCGTTGCAATATTACGTATATAATACATTTTTTTTATTCAAAATCAACTGATATTTTTTTCTTTTTTATGTTAGAAACTATGTAAAATTCAACGTTTGATTCTAATATTATCTTAATAGTAACATAAAACGTTACAAACATACGTTAAGTTTAAATGCAATTTGTGATTGTGAATAACGTTATAACTCTTTCTTACAGCTCTTATCAAGCAGTTTTCGACGTTTTTTTAATTAATTATTTTCGATTAATCGATTATTTTTGAATAATCGATTATTTTTTACTTATCGATTATTTTTTACTTATCGATTATTTTTTACTTATCGATTATTTTTTACTTATCGATTATTTTTTAACTTATCGATTATTTTCTACTATTCGATTTTTTTTGATTAATTAATTAGTTTTGAATAATCCAATAGTCAATTATTTTCGAATAATCGATTAATTTTAATTAATAATCAGCCCGAAGTGCTGTTCCTAAAGTGCCGCTGGGAAACAGTAACAAAGCCTAAACAAAACACGATGCGAGATAACCTTAGCAGTTTAAGCCGATGGGACACACAAAAACATAGGCTTCATTCCCCTGTAGAGCTTGATTTTACTAAAAAAAATTTAATTTTTTAAATATTTAAACCCCCTCAACTCCCATTTTAATTTAGATTTTGTTAGAATCAATAGGCTTTATCTTCTTATAGAGGTAGATTTTTACTAAAAATTTCATTCTGATATCGCTTTTTGTTTTTGATTTTTCATTTTTTTTTTTTTTTAATTCAATCACTGTTAACCCCCCATTTTTATTCAGATTTGTTTTCAGAATTAATAGGCTTCATTACCTTGATTTTTGCTAAAAATTTTATGTTAGTATCGCTTTTTATTTTTGATTTATGACTTTCTTTAATATGTTAGGTTGAGATGTCAACCCCCAATTTTAATTCAGATTTTTTTCAAAATAAATTGGTTTCATCTTCTTATAGAGCTTGATTTTTACTAAAAATTTCATGGTCGTAATCGCTTTTCGTTTTTGATTTTTTCATTTAAACACAACTTAATCCAAAATTATTAATTAGATTTTTTCAAAATCAATAGGCTTTGTCCTCTTATAGAACTTGATTTTCCTAAAAATTTCAAGTTCATATTATTTTTGGTTTTTAAGATAGGA
>OV651815.1:5867940-6025598 GCA_927349885.1 Psylliodes chrysocephalus
AGTCCATTTTAGAGAAATTATTTATGGGACAAAAATTATAGAGAATTATATTACAAACAACTTTTGTTTAAACAATTTTTATAAAAAAAAATATTTTTTTACATTTTGTCAAATTTCTAGAATACGGACCATTTTAGGAAAATTTTGTAAATAACAAAAATTATAGATAATAAAATAAGAAGTAACTTTTATTTAAAAAATTTTCTTCCCCAAACGTAAATAACAGATATATTCCATAAAATATAAAAATGACCACCTATAAAGTACCCCCCCAGATGTTCCGACTCTGCCCAAAATCTAACCAGATCATTAGACGCTGGAATAAAGCTTAAGTTTGAAATTTGGTGTGTTTCCGTGTATCGGTTCATGAGTTATGCGTTATACAGACACACACACACAGACACACACACACACAGACACACACACACAGACAGACAATCATCGCGAAAATAGTCAAAACGGATTCAGGGGACCTCAAAACGTAAAAATCCGTCGAAAACTCGAGGTCGAAAAAAATCATGATTCCTATACTTTCCTTATATCTGTATACAGATAGGAAAGTAAAAATAGATAATTTTAATTATAGTTATAGTAAAATATTATCTTAGTGATATAAACACATTCAAAAAACATAAAACTTACACAAATGGATCAGAATATGAATTTGAATTTAGCACTGTGGAAGGATGTTAAATGTATTACTTAAAAAGACTTTGGAAAGTAATTCGCGGATTCTGAATAATAAAATTTTTTAGTTTTTTTTTTGAAAAGAAATTTGCTTAAAATAGATTCAATTTCTGCAGGTATGGTGTTGTAGAGTTTCGGCGCTAGAAATGTAAACGTATGTTGCGTAGAAGTTTTTATCATACGAGGAACTATATAATTTGTTTTTTGGCGAGTATTATAATTGTGCTCTATAACAGTGGCTGAATTTTTACATTTTATATGGTAATAGGAGCAGGCGTGCATAAAATATAATTGTCTCAAGTCAAGTATATCCAAGTAAAGAGAATCAGATGGATATCTAGATATTATTTTAAGATATTTTCTTTGAATTATTTCAAAGCATTTTATATGGGATATAAAGGCAGCCCCCCAGGCACATATTCCGTATCGAAGATGACTTTCTACAAGTGCATAAGCATAATACAGTTTTCTTTAATTTTTCTAAATATAAATAAAATAGTTCTCAATTTATTTAATATGTAAAATATATGTAAGTCCCATTTTAAGTAAGGATCGATAATAATACCCAAATATTTTAATTGTTTAACAGGTAGAATCAGCAATGCACAATTTCTTAAAATTTGGAAGTGTTATAAAGATTACTGATTAATGCATTTAAAAGAAAGTGAAGGAAAACTTATTCTTCATGGCTATTGTGATTATACTAAACCCAACAGGTAAGTTTAAAGTTTAAAAATTTTAAAAATTACATTAAGTAGGCTATGGTATTAATTGTCAAACACACAAGCAGTCATTTTGTAAAATTTTATTTTATTGTAAAATTGTACTGAGCTCGCAAAAAAATGGATTCTAGTGATTCCGAATGTACGCCTCCAGAAATAGCAGAAGCTGCTAAAACCACGTCGCTCAATTTGTTGCCTGCTAAATCCAGAGTAAGGTATCAATATGCTTATGATCAATTCATTAAATGAAAACAAAGGAAACAAATAAAGAATTCGTTTTCTGAAAATGTTCTACTGGCCTATATAAATGAATTATCATCAAAAGTACAAATTTCGAATTTGTGGACACAGTACTCAATGTTGAGAACTACTCTGTCTATTAAACACAATGTTGATATTTCTAAGTACCTAAAATTAAAGACATTCTTAAAGAGAAAAGTGATGGTTATAAACCAAAAAAGCCAAAGTTCTGTCGCAACAAGAAATAAATAATTTCATAGAAACAGCTCCAGATGAATTATATTTATTTACAAAGGTGAGCAAGTTTATTGTCTATTATTTTGTTCAATTTTTTATTATTTAAGGTTGCACTTATGCTTGGAATATCAGGAGCATGCCGAAAGCAGGAGCTCACACAGTTGACTATAAACGATATAGAGGATTTGGGTATAGCAGCTGTGATAACAATAGATAACACAAAAAACCAAGTATCCAGAAAATTCACAATTACTGGACCGTTTTATACCATATTTAAAAAATATGCCAATCTTAGGCCACCAACCATTCAACTAAGGTTTTTTCTTAATTATAAAAATAAAAATGCACCCAACGAGTTACAACTAAAAGGTAAATAGTTCGTTTTTTCTATATTTATTGTAAGTAATTTGTGCTGTAACCATTCTGAAATAAGGTAAAATCAGACTCTGCAATTAATTTTAGACATTGCCAATCATTTTCTTTATAAAAGATGGCAAATCCAATACTTTTGCCCTTAGTTTTCAATTGAAATAATCCATTTATGTATATATTAAAGAGTATGGGTCCTGAGATAGAGCCTTGCGGAACTCCATACTTTATTTCCTTCTCCATGCTGATTTCTTCGCCCACTTTGAATTTTTGAGGCCTTCCTGTGAGGTAACTAGAGAACAGTTGTAGACAAGTGCCTCCAATACCAATTTCCTCAAGAGACTGACAAAGTAGAGAATGACTCACAGTGTCAAATGCTTTTTTAAAACAACAAAAATACTTAAACAGGGTTTGCTTTCATTGAGTGCTTCAGTAACTTTTGTGGTCAAGGATAATACGGTGTCCTTAGTTGATGTATTTGATTTAAATCCATATTGATTATGAGATAAAATATCATATTTATTTAAAACTTTTGTTAATTTTTCCTTTAGTAATAGTTCAAAGATTTTTGACATATGAGTGACTAACGATACAGGTCGGTAGTTGTTTACGTCCGTTTTTTCACCTTTCTTAAATATCGGTAGATAAATTTAAGGAATGAAAAATTAACTTTTTAAAAAAATTTATTTTACTTAACAAACGTTTTACTCTGATAAAAAATAAGGAATGACAATTTTACAATTTAACATATATTTATAAGTTAGCTTGTGCTGACGAAGCAGGTCGAAGACCGGCTTGCAAGCTTGCATATAGACTTCATATAACTCCTCCCCTGTTAGATGAAGGCTTCGGGTTCTTCAGAAGTCGAAGGCTGAATAATTTTGGGTTCCGTTTCTTTTTTGAATAATTTCTTCATGTTTGTTTTTCCACAAAAACAAACAATGGTTAGGATCGCCAGGGTGCTGATAAAAGACCATTGGAGCCAAGTTTCTGATTTTGGTTCATCGATGTCATCTATGGATAATTGACTGATTATTCATTATTGACTTTAATGAATATTTGGAACAAGTGTTGAATAGGTGGCTTCTTCATCTTCGATGAGGGCGGCAATGCAAACGTCGATTTTAGTTTCTAACTTTTCTTGTTGACAAATGTAGTTTTCCTCAAGAGGGATGCAGATATCTTCCATATATTGGTGTTTTTCGTCAGTCAGAGCCAAATAAAGTTTTTCGGGTATGATAATGGTATCGTTTTTGGTAGGGATTGGGTAGAGGTGAAAATATTGGAATAATTTTGGAAAAACTATAGGGATTTCTATGGCAAAAATTATTTTATCATTTGTGAAATAACAATTAGTGAACATTATGGAAAACCAAAAATTTTTTTAATCTATGTTTAAAATTTCGTTAGTTTTGTAAATATTTTTATGTTTTATTTATTTATTTTCTATATTTTCTAGGAAATTAATAATTCTAATAATTATTATAAACATTTGATTAGAATATGTAGAGGATTTATAATTTCTAATATATTATGAAATGTTTTTTTGATTATTGATTATTGAATTTAAAGTTTTTGAATATTTACGTAATCAATAACTAGAATTTATTAGGTAATTCATTAATAATAGTCCTAAATAATCATATTTGTTTCTCGAAGATAATGAGTGAATAAATTTTTTGCAATTCCTGGAATTGTTAAATGTTTCGTGTGAGTCTGTTGTCTCGGTAATTTGAGAGGTAAGGGATTGTATGTCTATGTCATGTAAAAAGATATGTTAGTAATAATGTGTGTGAAACTAAGTTTACAAGGAAGAATACTGATACCAGTAACTGTTATCTCTTGACTTTTAGTTTTCGTCATCAGATTCAACAGTATTAGAAGGGTCATTGTCATTAGTATCGGCGTCGTTTTGTCTTTCTATAGAAGAAAACGGTTTCTTAAGCTCTTTTATATGAATAATATATTTTTTATTTTTACTATTTTCAATTTCTACTTTATTTCTCTCTAATAACTTCGTTAAGGTAAATGGTCCAATAAACTTATTACTTTTTTTATTTCTATACGAGGATGTATCAGAAAATAACGAGACTGGTGCTATAGTATAACAACGAAACATTTATTTAAAAAAATTCAACAACTATCCTTCGAAGTACTCTCCATTCTGTTGAATACACTTATCTCCTCGCTTTATCCACTTATCATAAACTTCTGAGAAACCATTTTTTGATAGTCTGTTTAGTATACCCATCACAGCGTTGTTGAGCTCTAAATCCGACTCAAATCTTCTACCTCTCAATTCTGTTTTGACTTCAGGAAACAAATGGAAGTCACATGGAGCAAGGTCAGGAGAGTAGGGGGGATGAACCATAATTTCAACCCCTAATTCTTTAATTGTTCGTTGACAAATCATTGATCTATGAGCCGGAGCATTGTCGTGATGCAGCGTCCAGCCAAAATCCTGATAAAGCGGCCTTTTTTTCTTTAATTTTGCCTTTAAGGGTCCTTGAAGTACATTAGAATAGTACTCCCTTGTTACTGTATATCCTCTAGGCACAATGTGGTCGTAAATAACGCCAAATTTATCAAAATAAATCAGGTGCATCACTTTACCAGCGCTTTTAGCAGTTTTGGCCTTCTGCGGTCTTGGGCTGCCTTTATGCTTCCATTGCATACTTTGAGACTTCAATTCAGGATCGTCATGATAAAACCAACTTTCGTCACATGTAACCACATTATTTAAAAACTGTGGGTTACGTTGTAATTGCCTCTTCCACTGCTGACAAATTGTCACTCAATTCGCTTTTTGTTTATCGGTCATCACTTTTGGAATCCATCTTGCCGCGATCTTCCGGTACTCTAAATCTTCATGAATAATTTTTTGAGTGGTACCGTAAGACAAATTAACATTGTCAGAAATTTGTTTTATGCCAATCCGGCGATCATTTTGTATTAAGTCGTTAATTTCTGCAATTTTTGTGTCATTTCTCGCAGTTTGTGGTCGACCGGGACGAGGTTCATCTTCAACTGATTCACAACCGTCTTTAAACTTTTTGTGCCACTCAAACACTCTACATCGTGATAAACTATTATCTAGATATGCACCTTTAATCATTTCAGAATTTCAGTTGGTGTTTTACCCAATCGAACACAAAATTTTATCGCGTAGCTTTGCTCCACTTTCATTTTTCGATGGGTACGCAAAACACTGACAATTCAATAATTAATTTGTAACAAATGTCAAAAGTTAAATCAAAGCCCACTTGCGGGGTAGTACATTAAATATAAGGCTTTCATGTCTCATTTTTTGGGTTATAAAATGTTACCTCTGAAAGAAGTTCTAGCACCAGTCTCGTTATATACTGATATATCCTCGTAGTATGGATTTTTCATATAAACTACTTGATTAACCTTAAATTCTACATTTTCATTAACATTTACATTATGCTTACTAATTAATTTTTCTTTACCTTTAACTAAAGATTCATTAACTTTATTATATACATGTTCTATTTTATCTTTATGATTTTGGACATAACTTGAAAATAACTCTTTAGGCATAAATATTTCTTCAGGATTTCTGGAATTTGTATGTCCGAATACAAGACGGAAAGGTGTAAAACCAGTCGCACTGTGTATTGAGCTATTATATCCAAGAATGGCGTAATTAATTAAATCATCGTCATTAGGGTACAACTCTTTTAGGATTCGTAAATGTTCGATTAACGTTGAATGGAATCGTTCAATAATTCCATTCGACTCATGGTGACCGGGTGTGGTAAAATGTGTTTTTATTTTATGTAAATTTAGAAGTTCACGAACTGTATCATTTTTAAACTCTGTACCACTGTCTAGGACAATTGTTTTAGGTATACCGAAACTTGCAAAATATTTTGTTAAACCGTCACAAATGTTTATTGCTGTTTTTCCGGGAATAGGGATAGACTGAGCAAATTTTGAAAAAGGATTAATTATTGTTACATAAATCTTTTTATTATAGTGAAAAATGTCTATATGTAATATTTCAAATGGTTTTAAGGGTGTTTCAGTTAAATTAAGTGGTACATAGAGATTTTTTCGAGCATATTTAGTTCGCTGACAGATGTCACAAGAATTAATATACGAAGTGATTGTTTTTTTCATATTTGTCCAATAATAATTTCGCTTTAAATAATTTAATGTTTCCTCAATACCTCGGTGATTAGTTTTCCCTTCATGATGATTTTTTATTAACATTATTTGTTCATCGATATCTTTAATAGTATTTACTAAACGTGTACACATGACTAATTTTAAAATATCCTTTTTAAATATTTCTGTATATATTTCAATAAATTGAGGTACACATTTTCTATCATCAAAATATATATGATAGGTTTTATTAGGACCTAAATAATTTTTTAGAAAATCTATTATTTGCTTTCGATTATTTTCTAATGGTAATTTTAAGGTTTTAATTTTTTGTTTATTATAATTTTCGGTTTTAACAACTATTTGTTCATTATTTTGTTTAAAAACTAAGATTTGATTATTTTTATTGTTAATTATTTCGTATAATACAAGAATGCCATCATTTTCGACTTCTTTCGAAAGTGAATGTGGAGTCTCATCAAAATCAGATTTATTTGAAGGTTGTATTTGAATATCTGAGATTATTTTTATTTTTGATTTATTTTTTGTTTATAACTAGGGCCAGCTTCTTCGAAATCTTTATCAGAAATGTAATTATTGGGGTTTTCGGCTATATTTTTTAAAATTTCTAAGCTTTCTATATTTATATCACCAGGGTTATTATCTGTAGATTCAGTTTCAAGAGCATTTAATTTAATTCTACTTAAAGCATCTGCATTACTGTTTAGTTTGCCTTTTTTGTAAACTATTTTGTAATCATACTCCTCCAATTTGTGGCGCCATCTTATTAATTTTGAATTGGGTTCCTTCAAATTGAACAGCCAGACTAACGGGCGATTTTCAGTTTGAATAGTAAAGGTTTTCCCAAAGAGATATGCATGGAAATACTTGCAGGCCCACACAATTGCCAGAAGTTCTTTCTCTATTGTGCTGTACCTCTGTTCCGTTTCGTTAAGAGTTCGTGACGCGTACGCCACTGGTTTATCCTGACCTACGATACCTTGAGATAATACTGCACCGAGGGTAACGTCTGATGCGTCGGTGGTTAATATAAAAGATTTTGAAAAGTCAGGATACTGAAGAATCGGACTATTACATAAAATTTTCTTACAAGTGTTAAAACATTTAATAAAATTTTGATTATGAATTACTTTCGCATTCTTTTTCAAACAAATAGTCATAGGTTTTGTAATATTGGCGAAATCTTTAATGAATCTACGATAATAGCCTAACAGACCCAAAAAGGATTTTATTTCTTTTTGTGTCCTTGGAATTGGGAAGTTTTGAACTGCCCTTATTTTATCGGGGTTAGGTTTCACTCCCTCAGGTGTGATAACGTGACCCAAATAAGCAACTTTTTTCTGTAAAAACTCAGATTTAACCAATTAAATTTTGAAATTTGCTTTTCTCAACCTATCAAATACATCTCTAACTCTAGAAATATGTTCTTGTAATGAAGTGCTAAATATTAAAATATCATCTAAGTAAACAATGCAAATGACATTATTTAATCCTCTTAGGACATTGTCCATGACCCTTTGAAAGGTCGATGGAGCATTTTTAAGTCCAAACGGCATACGAGTGCATCAATTTCTATTTGATGATAACCAGACGCTAAGTCTAAGGTTGTAAAATAATTCGCTGTACCTAGCTTATCTAACATTTCCGTAATGTTAGGTATAGGATACTTATCACTAATACTTTTCTCATTTAACTTCCTATAATCTATAACTAAGTGATAATTTTGTTCACCTGTCTTATTATTAAACTTTTTTGAGACAACCCATATGTTAGAACTAAAGGAACTGGTGGAAGGACGAATTATTCCTTGTTCAAGCAGTTTATTAATTTGTTTACAAACTTATTGTTTGTGAACTTCTGGGAAACGATATGATTTACAATAAATTGGTTTATCGTCAGTTAAATTAATTTTATGTTTGACTTCATTAGAAAAGCTCAATAAGGAATACTTTCTGAATAAAATATATCCCTGTATTCAAAACATAAATTTGAAATTGCTTCTGTTTTCTCATCATTGCAATGATTTAAACTTAATTTATTTAGGTTATTTTTTAAAATATTATCTAAATTTGGATCAATATTTAAATTTTGGGTATTTTTTATAAAATTTATTTCGTTAATATTTAATTCATAAGGTTCTGTAATTGTAATTTTAGATGGTTTAGTATTATTGTTCGTTATTGTAGTAAATGCAAAGAAATTTTTTATGTTTACAATTCCGACGTGTGTCTCCAGATTGTCGTCGAAAGTTATCTTGTCAATTAATCCGATACCTTTCTGCTGATAAACTGGCAACCTAACTACCATTTCGGTGTTTCCAGGAATTATTATTGAATAATTATTTAATTTTGGTTTTTGATTTATTTTAAGTACATTGTCAAATTCTAAAGGAATATTTGTATAGGGTGTGATTAATAATTTGGCATCTACATTTATTATTGCTTGAAGTTTTTTTAATAAGTCTATTCCTATAAACCCTTGATATTTATCATTAAAATTAAATATATAAAATTTATGTGTACCTTGCACATTAAAATCTTCAAAAATGGGTATATACGCTACCTCATTATGAAAACTTATATTATGAGAAGTTTGAATCTGAAAATTTTCGTTTTCAATGAATTGAGAATAAAACTTACTAGCTAATTCGGAGTTCAATAAACTTCGAGAACTTCCAGTGTCTATCAAGAAGTTTGCTCCTAACTGATTTATATAAATATGAAGTAGTTCATTTTCTACTAAGTGATTAATTTTTATTAAGTCTTTTTGCCATTCGTCATGGCCTCTGGAAAATTTACATGTTCACCATTCTGAATAGAATTATCAAAATCATAATCGTAATTTTCACATTGATCAATTTGATTTTCGAATTGATTTTCAAAATCAGAAGAATGAGCATCATTAAATGTTTCCATATTATGCAACTGGGGTGCAAAGTTCCTAGATCTGTTTGATTGGAAATAATTTCGATTATTTGATTTTTGGACTGTAGGATTTCTAGAACTAGTAGACATTGGTTCCGGTTTATTAGCAGGGATTTGACCGGTTGGTTTAAATACGTCTGCCGGAGGTCCGAAAACTTGTCTATTTGTAAAATATTGTTGAGGTTGTAAATTTTGTCTGGGTTGTATGTTAAATGGTTGAGAAGGAAATTGATTGTATGAATTATTTCTAAAATTCTGATTATTATAACCATTATAATTATTTTGGAAACTATTATTAGGACCTTGGTATGAGTTTGATCTTTGATTATTAAAATTATTTCTACTTTGGTGACTATTTCGGTGACCATTTCGGGGGTTAGATTTACTATTATTATAAATATTGGAATTTTGAAAAAATTCATTTTGTTTTTGACTTAATATGAAATTTTCTTCTTCTAAAACATGAGACATTGCCATTTCCAGTGAATCAGGATTTCTTAATCTTACTAAATCTTGTAAACGGCCAGTTAAGCCAAGGATAAAAGTTTTTAAAGCTAATTCATCATAATTTTTAATTCTAAACGTTCTTTCTTCCGTAGTTATATTCATTGAAATTAATTTTGAAGCAATGGCACTTCTGGATTGTTGAATACGTTGTCCAAAATTTATAAAAGATTCATTTCTGTATGGCCTTAAAATAATTAATTCTTGAACTAAACAATCAAGGTTTCTTTGGTCTCCGAAACTAAGTCTTAAAAGATTTTTTAAACTATCCCAAACTCTTACTTCTGGTCTAGAACCTACTAATCTTAATGCATTACCAGATAATTTTCCAATTATTGCTCTTAATAAAAAACTATTTATTGGATCGTTCCTATTTTGAGTATTTTTATATTGGCTAATTAAACAATCACAATGTTCTAAAAATATCTCCAAGATTCCACTGTCTCCATCAAAAATTGGTATTGTGTCTATATGCAGTTTCATTAAAGAGTGATTAACACCACTAACAGGAACAACTGAATCTTTACTATCGTTACCCATTGTGTTTGTTTTTAGACTTAAATTACTAATTGTTTCTATTAATTCGTCAATTTTTGCAAATTTAATTTAAATTTAAAAATCTCTTAAAATATTATATACACTAACATTTAAAGTTTAAAATTTGGAATCATATATTCAATATTCGTGCAAAAATTATAAATGTTTATTTTATTTTTCAAACTTACCTATCTCCTAAATTTCTTTTAAATATATTATATTCGTTAATAATTTAAAAGATAAAAATCATGGAATTCTATATTCACTAGTTATCCACAACTGATTCCCTAATTTTACCAAAGATAAAAAAATGTAAAAAGGAAAAGAAAGGATTGGCTTACCACGTCCTTGGTTGATGGTTCTGCTCCACGAAGAATTGAAATTCACGTCGTCTTCACTTTGTTCACAAGAAAAACGACTTGAAGCATCCGAATGACTGCGCCAGATAAATTTAAGGAATGAAAAATTACCTTTTTAAAAAAATTTATTTTACTTAACAAACGTTTTACTCTGATAAAAAATAAGGAATGACAATTTTACAATTTAACATATATTTATAAGTTAGCTTGTGCTGACGAAGCAGGTCGAAGACTGGCTTGCAAGCTTGCATATAGAGTTCATATAACTCGGTACAACTAATGCAGTTTTAAAAATTGAAGGAAAGCAGTCCATTTCAATACACTTGTTTAAAACATATCTTAATGGCTCCAATATATACGGAACTAATAGTTTTATTACTTCAGCTTTGATACCGTCACAACCTACTGCTTTATTATCTTTTAAATTGTTAATTATGTCTCTGACTTCTCTTTGTTCTATATTTAAAATAAAAAAGGAGTTCGGAATGCGTCTTGCTTTTTCTTTATATTTAGGATCTAATTTAATTTTTTTAGCCAAAGTTTTTCCTACTTTGGCAAATCTGATATTAAACTCATTTGCTATTTCTTTTTCTCTTATTAGAAGCTCTCCTGGTTCACTTTTTATTGACTTAATTTTTTTAGAGTTGTTATTTTTCCCACTTATTTCGTTTACTACGTCCCATAATTGTTTAGAGTTATTTTTATTTATATCAATTTTATTTTTATAGTAATTAAATTTTGTTTTTTTTATTAAGGAATTTACTTTGATTCTATGTTGTTTATATTCTTTAGTTAATTGTAAATTATTTGGATTTTTAATAAATTTTTTATGCATTTCTTTTTTCTTGTTTATAGATCTAAGTAAAGAAGATGTTAACCAAGGTGCTATTTTATTGTTTTTACGTTTTATTTGTCTCTTGTTTGTGCAGAGATTAATACCATTTTGTATTATTTTAATGAATTTACTAGCTGCTGTATCGGGATCTTCTGCCTCATGCACTGGAGTCCAATTTATGTCTTTGAAAATATTATGCATTTTATTTTGGTTAATAAAAGTGGAATATCTGTTTACTGATTGATTTATCTCCTTTTCCTTAAATATAACCTGTACTAATGGTTGAGTTATGATCAGTAATATGGTTTTTTACTACAATCGGTATAATATTATCAAACATATCCAATTTGCACTTTAGGAAAATATGATCTATGCAAGACTTTGACTTACCTCTTACCCTAGTTGGATTATTAATAGTAGATACAAATCCAAATTCGCTTAAGGTATTTAGATATTCCATACATATACGCTCATTTGGTTTTAACAAATCTATGTTTAGATCCCCTACAAAAAAGGAAATGTTGAGTGAAGTGTAAGCATAATCTTGTATTTTAAGATTTATAAATAATCTGAGAATAATTTATTTCATTCGAGTCAAGAATTGTTAATTAATCCAAGAAAGCTATTACGTTTATTGTAAGTGTGATAGTCTATGAAAACCAACTATCGACTATCGAGTACTTGATTCAATGTTATAAAAGGTTTTTTTTTTTTTTTTTTTTTTTTTTTACACCCTTCAGACCTCCCGTGCTACACCCTAATCCGTCTGCAGTCTTGGCAGCACCGCATCCTGCGGCTTATTGTACCACCATTTGAAGGTCCTACTACTTTCCCATTCACACCCTCATTCATCCCACGTCGTGGATGGTTAAACGCCAGTTGGATGAATCCCATAGTGACACGGCCCATGGCTGAACCTTCCAGCGGTCACCCATCCACGACGTGACCGGAGAGATCACTGCTTAACTGTTACGAGTACATGGATGCACACTTATTTTGCGGCTAGCCTCTCCGGCTTTATAAAAGGTTTCAATTCAAAGCATTTAAATTTCAAAACAAGAATTAAACAATTCGAATGAAAAACTTATTTATTTCACAAAAGATTAGCGAGTACAAATTTACTGCATGTTGTTGCCAGCTGTAATTTATTTTAAAATGCAACCACTTCACTGGTATGATAGATATATGACTGGTACATATTGAGATGTAATACTTATTATTTGGAAGTCAAAGACACAACGCATTAATAGAGAATCTATCAAATTTGCATTAGCACGTGTTCATCCCATTGTCCATTTTCTAACAAGTTTGCATCGTATCGTAAGGGTTGCGTTCTACTTTTTGTTAGAAATTCTTTGTGATTCAATTAATAAGTGTATGCATAAATTAAATTAAAATGGAAGCTTTGTTATATGGATGGGGCCTCAGCGATCTGATACCAATATTTAAATGTAAGTATATTTAGTTCACTTCTTGTTAGGTATTATATTATTTTTATTTTTAATTTAAATTTTTTGACTGTCTATTTGCCAAATCACATAAAATAAATTATGTTTTTTTTTTGTTTTTTTTGTATTTTTTTGTATTTTTTTTTTAATTAATTTTTTATTAATTATTTCGGGATTCACAGGGACACTACACGCTTATGGGTCTTTATAGGGGATTTTTACAGACAAGAGGACCACAGATATACTTGGAAACAGTTAGGATATACAGGGTGTCCCGAAATTAGATGGTCATATTTTAACAGCGTAATCTACATCCTAAAATAGAAGTAAAAGTTCACATAAACGTAGGTTCGAAAACGTTTTGTTTTTGTGATACAGGGTGTTACAAGTGAAGTCCTGATGGCACATTTTTGTAAATATTTTCTAAAATTTCTTTAGTCACCGGTTTTCCAAAGTTAAAAAAAAATAAAATTTATGATTCCACATGCCTACTAATTATTGCTTACACTTTCGAATAAGATAACATTAACTTATCAGGAAATTTTCAAATGCTTTTCTCTTGAAAATGGTGTATCCTACAAAAGTAGCTTTATTATGAAGAAAACATTGATTTTCCATATTTTGTAGTCAAAAATGTTAAGATTTGTCAACAAAAAAAAACTTAGGACAATTTTACCCTAAGCCCACCTAATTTACCAACCTATGAAGATGATCAAAAACTGGGGTTTAGTCTATTAAATAGAGCCTAAAAAAGTAAGCATTTGTATTAAATTTTACTTAGTTATCTTTAAACGTTTAGAAAATATTTACAAAAGTGTGTCATCAAGACTTTACTTTTAACACCCTGCACCTTGGAAAAGAAACGTTTTCGGACCTATGGTTATATGAGCTTTTACGCTGTTAAGATATGACCGTCTAATTTCGGGACACCCTGTATACAAACGGAAGATACCTTAACTAAACATTTCATGTTATATTTTATATAAGTAAATTTATATTCATAAGAACACAAAACAAACTAGAATAGAATTTAAAAAGAATGTATGCTGCTGGATGACGACTTTCTGGAAATACGACTTCTGCCTTGCTAAAACAAGAGGTCGTATCTACAAAAATTACGATTTTATGATTCTTATAAATTTAATAAGCTTACATTTTATTTTAATATGACACAAAATAATAAAGACCTATTTGCATTAGGAAATAGTTACTGTAATTATAAGAAAAGGTTAGTAAAATATGCAAAACTATGAAGACTAGAGATAAGGAGACGAATCAGCATACTTAAAATACGGTCCCAAAAAACGCATTCTAATTGAGCTTCTATAATTAACCGCATGGGCGCTGGTACTGCATACGTTGTTCAAAATACATGGCTTCTTATGGAAATTATACATAATTTTGTTGTATTTATTTCTAAATAAGTCTGGCATGTTTTAATTAATAAATTATTTAATTTTATCTATATTAAATACAAATTAGGTATGTATGACCAAATTCGAAAAGGTTTCTTAATTGCTAAAATTTGATAAGTACAATTTTGTGGTAATTTTTTTTTGAATTGAACCAATATATAGTTTAAGAGTAAAATAAAACACATTTAACAGATTTTTTATTGTTGTAATACAAGTATAAAGGGAGATTTGGGAATGTACATGGTATTACCTCATCCTTTAATTTCAGCTTTCCCCTTTTTATTTTGCTAACAGTACCATCAGTAAAAATAGTCTCATCTTCTAAAAAGTATAGAACAGCATCATCTCTTTATCGGCACTAGGAACGATATATATGCTGCCACTGTTTTAAACGTTTAGTATCCTATAAAAAACATTTACAATGACACAATTGGGATAAAAAAAATAATAACAATAGCAACTCCTTATCAAACATTAAAACTCTATAAAAAATAAATTTTCTTTTCTAGTAAGTTAAATTTAATGCATAATTATTGTTGTTTGTAAGTCAGCATCTATAATTGTAACATTTAATATTACAGAAACTTAAAATAAACTTGTAACATGATACTTGTCATTTTATCTATTTCTTATAGTGTTTTAAACTCTTATGATTTTGTGGAGTGGGTCAGGTTATTAAATGACTCGTATTACTTTGAAAAAGAATGTTGAGCGCCACTATATTTAAAACTTACTAAACTTGACTATCGATTAGTGATAAAAACATAGAAAATCACTAACCATTAAGATATTATAATTAAAAAAATTTTTTGGATAAGGTAGCAATAAATTCTAATTCACAGAGACTTACTTATTCAAATTTAGATGATTTATTCACAATTGACTTATCTGTGGTACAAGAGGTAGCATATAAGAAGCACGAGACTCTTAATCTCGGGGTCGTGGGTTTGAGCCCCACGTTGGGCGCCAAAAATAAATGCTACCTACTTTCTGTGCCTAAGCACCGAGGTGGATTTATGTCAATCCAAAGTTGGATGCCGACTAACTACAGTGAAGAAGGGGGTGAGTCGTAGTAAAAGTTATGTTCTTCAGTGGGCGCCAGGAGCTTAACCTCACATCCAACAATCCATGTGACAGTTCACTACCAAACTCCAAATAGGAAACTATAGCCTCTCCTCTACAAGGCCATCAAGCGGCTACAAATCGAGTATGCTCCAAATATATTAAAAGTGTACTTTACCATAAAAATAAATGCTCACCCAGATGTTTATAAAATCAAACAGACAATTGGCAAGTGGGGATAAATAATAAGTTAAATAATAATATATACCCAAGTTTAATAATATAAATATATAAATTATTGTGTTGACATGGGGGGTCAACTTCGTTACCACTATGAAATGTATGTATGTAAATTTAACAAATAAACAAATAATTAAATCACTTAGTACCTTAATAACAGATTCCCCAACTATTAACAGTAATCCAGTATCACTGGGAGTAATAATTACAACTATTATACTATATCAAGCTTAAAAATCATTAAATGGGACTAGGGGTAATCGTAAAACTATAACACATGAAGTGTGTACTGTATTTATCAAAGAAAACAATTAATAGTGTACTAATTACGAACGCTAGGGGTAAAAACAAGTAAAATACTGTTACTTATTAAAATATTAATTACCCATAAATAATATATAACCCACGAAGAGCTCTTGGTGAAGTGTTTCGGGTTTAATAAATGTACTGTGAACCATAAACCCCTAAGCCTCGTTTACATTAGGTTTAGATAAAATTATATATTAATAACACCCCCCAATAAAATAGATTAAATACTAATAAGTGATATAAAAAAAATAAGATAGCAAAAACTTGCGGTACACGGTGACTTCTTCCAGTAGACGTTGATATCTCTGCCTCGTTAGCAGCCTACGAATCAATCAGCTGGTCACAAGAAGTGTTGGCCCTTCACAAGAAGTAATAGCCTGTCGCAAGAAGTGTGTGGCCCGTCACAAGAAGTGTGTGGCCCGTCACAAGAAGTGTGTGGCCCATCACAAGAAGTGTGTGGCCCGTCACAAGAAGTGTGTGGCCCGTCACAAGAAGTGTGTGGCCCGTCACAAGAAGTGTGTGGCCCGTCACAAGAAGTGTGTGGCCCGTCACAAGAATACTGGCTCGTACCAAGAATACTGATCGTCACAAAAAGTGTGTGCCCGTCACAAGAACCCCTTTTTTAATCCGCAAAAGGGGAACACGATGCACCCACCAGATCAATTGAACGACAAATTTGTGGACGGCTTATTCAGAGAGACTACGTATATATGTGCACATAATAAGAATCAACACGTGTTTTAAATATATCCTCCTAGGAGCTCCTACAACATGTGGAAACCAAAAAATACTACCAAATCCACACTGTTGTAACTTAACACAAAAGGTTGCTTCGCAATATCCCAAATGGATTGAAACGACTTCCAATAAATTTCGAAACAATCTTTCAAATTAAAACCTCGTGTCGAACAACCGTATCGAAAAATCCAGAAATATCACTCAAAATTCCAAAAACCAGTAATACCAACATACCTCAGTGACAGATAGGTGTCCCATCAGCGCCCTCTATTACGAAATAAATTCTTGACAGGAAGGGCTAAAATAAGCAAACAAGCCTCTAAAACGAAATAAACAGCCTAACTAAACTCAAATAGAGGTCCTATCTACCCCAAACTGATCATATACTCGCACGTAACATCAAAGCGAAAATGCTAGACCGACATCTTAAATACAGGGCAGCCACATGCTCCCCAGAGTGTCACAGAATGTCCGCTCTGTCCGAATACCGAACCAAAAGCACAGTGGTTAAAAATGCGGGTATAGAAGGACCCATCAAATAATTATTGAAACACGGACAAAACTAGTATATTCTTATTTTTATGAAAAACCGCTATAAGGCCAAATTTAAACGTTACAAGGAAAGACTAGTAGAGGCCTTCTTCAAAGGGACTCGTACGATACTCTTCGGAGAGTACCGAACTAAAATTTTATAAAATTCTTTAGATGACTCGAACAAACCTCTTGATATACTTGAAATAAACTTCCTTAGATGTAGCTTGAACTAAACCTCTGAAACGTCTAAACTTCTATCCTTCTAAACTTATGAATCTTCTAAAACTTCTATAACTTCTAAATCTTCTATACTTCTAAACTTCTAAAGCGTTTAGATATAGCCAGGCTACAAGGAAAAGGTAAAAATATCAAGAAAGGAACTAGGAACCAGATAAAATACTTTTTACTAATAATTGAACAATTTAAACTATTAAGTGAATAGTTTTACAGGGACTAAAATTAATATGAAAAGGAAAAATCGTATTTAACATATTTAAATATATAGTAAAGCATATTATCTCTTCCAAACAAAACAATAGATAAAATTATATAAAACATGTGATCCTTGTATTTTTTTATGTTGAGGTTATGTTTAAAATTTGACATTTTAATTAGAACTTCTCGTACAAAATATATATTTTCAACAATATATCGGTATCAAAGCTAACCTTATAAAATCAGACGGCCTATACGATAGATAAACTTTATTTAGTACATCGGATGACCCAGATAATTAAAAATTTAAATCAACTAATTCGTTGACAATCGAAATGAAAATGAGCTTTTGACGCAAGGCATAAACGACAAATGACATTAGAGTAAAGATGTTTGCGTCAAAATAACGAAAACGGTTTCAACCGTTACAATGTTTGGGTCTAAATAACGAAAACGGTTTCAACCCTTCGTAAGATACATATTGTGACTAGTTTACAATAAATATTATATTTAGACATGAATACATTATTTTACTTACATTAAAAGCTTTCTAAAGACAAGAATTAATTTCTTCTTGTTTTCTTTAGTTTTACATTTGATTTTTATCCTGTTTTACAATCTTAAACGACGTAAATCTTGCTTTGATGTTTTTGTCACTAATGTTACTTGTACTCAGGTACTTTTTCACATTATCTTGATTCTTTTCATCAATTTTTTAAAAAATCACTTTATTTTACATTGACTTACATAGAAAATTGACTGCGCTGTCATTAGACATACCAGTCAATTTCGCGAACTTTATAGAAGTAAGGACGGAAATTTGAAATTTGACCATTGCCGATTCGCCTCCTTTTCTCTAGTCTTCATATCGTCGGCTTAATATGAAAAGTGCATAAGTCCAAATTTTTTGATTTGCGATTTTGGCTGACTCTGGTTCACCGCTGCTAAAGCTACAGAAATATATTCTTAGTTTACGAAAATTGTCACTAGATTTTACTAAAAACACTATATAAAGCTTGTAATAATAACGTAAAAATAAGTGACTCAAAGTTACATTAAATCAATTATACTTCAACAAATATTGATCTGTAAACCATGTTTAAATTTTGAATGGAGTTGTGTAATTTTCATAAAAATGTATTTTTTATTTAACTATAAATTTTAAATAAGCCTTAAATTCATTTTTCGTCTCTCCTGTAAAATTGTTTATTTTGGACAATTTTCATATCAAGCCGACGATATCGATGGCTCAATCAAATACTGCCACAACTCAAAAACTATTGTTTCGAGAAATTTCATTTTGAAATTTGTAAGTCTCTATTATCATTATTTTGTTTTTGACATAAAATATTTATATTTTATTTAAAATCTTTGATATTTTGCTGTTAAAATTAACGATTACGATTATAAAAGCGGGTTAAAGCATAGTTTTTATAAAATTTGGGTGTTTTTGCAGAAAATAACTCGAATTGAGGTAGTTTTAGACACAGTCTGTGACTAGATTTTAAATGATTTTTGGGCATATTTATTAAGGATATTTTTATTTGTGGCGGTATTTAAAGTAAAACCTTAATGATATTTTGCATCCATTGGACCAAAAATATAATTTTTTTTTTGTTTTTTGACTTGTGGCGGTTTTTGATTGGGCCATCGATATGCAAAACTTATTTGCGAAAAGGACGTAATTATCTACCTACCCACATTTACTAAAAATATTTATTTTGTAGATACGACCTCTTAGTAGGACACACTTTTATGTTCATTTAAGTTTTGTAGTTATAAAATTTTTTTAATTATAGGTGGGACACCTCAGAGAACAAAGGAATTTGATATATTAACTAAAAACAATAATATTGAAAAATATTTTTCGGTGGATAGGTACCAGTGAAAACCCTATTAAAAAGCAAGATTATTAATTTCTTTAATGAAACTAACCTATAATTCAACCAAAATCAACATATTTATGTCAAAGTCAATATTTACATTTCTTGGAATAGTTCATATTATTATTATAACAAATTTAGTTGTTATTGGATTTAAGAACAAGATGTTATTGAATATAAATAAAGTACATTTATAAAAAAGTGTAAGACTATTTAATTTAAGATGTACATAATACTGCAAGCAATATGAAATGAAGAGTATATTATACTCTTTATTTAATTAGAGGTATTTAAGTTAGGAAAAGTTTTTTACTAATCTTGAAGCAAGACTAATTAGCTATTGTTGAACAAGTATTACTACAATCTCAAATCGAGACGAGTTTTACTTGCGGATATACAAACACACCAAAGCAATGAAATAAGACCATGCATCTTGAATATAGTACACCTTTTTTTCTATGTAACTTATAATGATAATTTAGGATATGTAAGCAAATACTGAATTCTTATAAAAAAAAATGCATAGTTGTCTTGTAAAATAGGTAGAAGCCAAAAAAAAATATAACTCTGATACAATACGAATTTTTAGAATATCCTGTATATATCACAATCCTATATCAAATCTATTTTTAAGCTGCTCTCAGAAGACGTCGAATATTGTGAACCATCACGTGAACTAATCATTAATAAAAGCATAATAAATTAATTTTATTTACGAAAACAAGAAATATACATTTTATTTTTAATTTATACAAACAGTTAAAGGTAATTTGCTAATATTTCGCTGTCTATAAGGACTACAAAATAGGTTTTAAATAAAAGTTTTGTGAAATAAACCAAGTCATTGTTACGTGAAATTAATTTTAAATTAATTTTAAATTTATTTTTAACAACGACCTCTCCATAACCCCTCGTAACACAACCTAAACGACCACCACTCGCTTCCTTCTCGAAATTTGAAGAGCACCGTTTGCGCACGGGCTATAGGGTTTCTTTGGGCAACCAGTCGTCATAAAACCGATTTGTTTGATTTCAACCGTTCTTTTTTGGTGTATCGAATTCAACGTGCTAGCTTGTGCCGATAAATGTATTAAATTAGTTGCTAGTAATTATCTGTCTTTTATGTGTTTATTGTGTGTTAACGTTGGGATAACTGTCAGGTAATGTTACTATCGCCTTATATTATTCACATTTTGCTGGATTTAGTTGGAAAACCGAAAAGATCGGCCATTTGCTTTTTTTGTTACCATCATGTGAATGCCGGTTTATTATTACTGTTTATTAGTGCTGCTTTATTTTATATAGATTATAGCTACCCTAACTAATAATGTTTTTAATCTTTCTTTGATACTTTGATATATACGCGAAAAGGCAATTTAATAACTAAATTACAAGTTAGTCTGGAAATACAATTTAAACAGAAATGTACGGCTCTTAACTTATTTTAGCCTTATAAATAGCTTGTATTTTGTTCAGATGATGTAAAACTTATTATTTTAACTTATTTTTGCCTTATAAATATTTTATATTCTGTTTAGATGATGTAACTTTAATATTTGTCGTGATATTTCATATTCTGTTCATACGATGTAACTTTAATATTTGTCCCGTTTATTCAAAAATCCGTTAGATTTCCACACTGGCATGTATATGTACTTTTACACACGGTACTAAGGTTCTTTTTATTTTCAAACCTGTAGTGGCTCCAAGAAGCTTCAAGAAGTCAAGAAGCTCCTAGTTGCTCTTAGAAGCTATGAAAAACAGGAAGTACCGAGTAACGTAGTTGCTCCAGAAAGCTCTAAGATCTAAGGTCTAAGAAACAAGAAGTACCGAGTTACGTAGTTTCTCCAAGTTCCGAACTCCAAGCCCCAAGTATCTAAGTACCTAAAGGCGGATTGTCCACGACACGACATACAAAAGGGAAGTACCGTACTTACTGTACTAGAATGCCACATGGTCGGGACAATTAATAATTATCTAATTATCTAACAGTAAATTTTATTCATTCAACTAAACTATCAGTCAATTTTAATTCATTTTCTATTCATTCTTTTTACTTTTTTTATTAAATGTATTACATTTTCTCACTTTCTTTTATTTGCCAGAACCCATACAGATAACTTTAAGTACCAGAGACTGACTCAATTAAAGAGGATATATCTAATCATGTAAGTTTTCCAAGTTACTCAAAAACTTGGTGGCACTTAACATTTTTTGTCGTTATCGTATTATAATATCTTTTATTTTATCGTAAAGTAGACTTTGGCACGCGAACCGGTCAACTATGATTTCATTTGTCCTGGTCAATTTATTAATCTACGCAGTATCAGCAATTTGAGCTAAATCACCTCTTAAGTACAATTTACATCGTAGAAATCTAAAAAGAAGGAAACATCATCTAGTTCAAATTAACAGCTGAATATCGATACCCAGAGAACGTCTGTTTTTGGATTTAATTTTAAGTTCAGTAGAATTTTGACATCCAGTGGACGTCCATCTTAGGTCATTATTTATTAAGCCAACCAGATAATACCCGTCTATATATACTTCTTTTTTTTTAATATAACTGGTCATTAAAAATTGACAAATTAAATCTATTGCATTTCATTCTATCAGCGGAAGTTTGAAATCTTATTCAATTATAACTGTATCTAGTAAAAAGTTTTCAAGTGGTTTATTGGTCGACCTCGTCTAGCGATTGAAAGCGTAAAACGATAATGTATGTGTCGTGAGTTCGATCCTGCTCAGGTCAAGCGATTTTTAATAAAAAATAAATAAATGGTGTATAGCGATTTGCGAAAATAATAATCAAATTATTAATAATATAAAATAGTGTGTGGTGAGTTGCGGTTCTGTAAAAAAGTGGGGATGTGGTCTCAATGGAAATATAATCCTGGACGTTTTTTGAATGTGCAGTATTCGACGTCCAAATATATTCCAGAATTGGACGTCCTCTGAATGGTCAAAAGTGAATGTCGGAAGTCCAGAAAATTCATTTTTGGACGTCTAGACATCCAAAATTGTATATCGAATGGACGTCCAATGGACATATTTGTATTGTCTGGGTAATAGCCAGGCCAGGTATTTTACTCTAAATACATAAACCTTAAATGACATCTGGTTCAACTTGGCGAGAAAACACTTGTTTCTACAGAAATGAGTGATAAACTTGAAAGTTCTTTTATTATAATATAAATCTAGAAATTTTAAAAATATGTAAGTACTTTTTAAACCTAAAAGCTTTGAAAATATATGCACATTGCAAATATTTAGTTAAACCTCTCAAACTTAATGTCTTTTTAATTGTTACCTAAATTTTTTTTGACACCCTTAATTTTATTTACCTTATTTTTAGTTAAGGGAAAGGTAATTTAATTTAAATAATGGGCTTTTATTACATTTTTAACAATAAATAAACCAAATATTGAACAAATTTTATTAATAAATTATAAAATAATAAACGTCTTTTACTTTTATAATAAATAATTAATTATTACATAATGAATTATATTTTGGTGCCAAAATTTCAGCATTGCTATTAACCCTAACTACTTCAATGTAATTAAATCACATTGCAACATTTGCGCATGGACTATAACAATAATTTTAGATAATTTGCCAAACTATTTCGCTCAGTGTAGAAAATAAGCATGTTTTCTCAACGTGCTAAGTTGTGTATCAGTCAAAGTCATACTGTGAAAAAGTTACATCCGATATCAAAGGCACCGACAGCTACTGTCGCTTCTCCTTGATCGGTATTTTCGGGTGCTAACTTTAATAGTTCAAATACGGTATAAAAAATATATCCTTGGATTATTTTGGAGTGCATGCGTTATATTCCTAATGTACTTACACTGATTATTATTTACCACTACAATTCATCAATCAATGAAAATACTCTTTCTTTCCCATTCAAAACAAACAGTATCTGAAAACACTAAATTTCGCAGTATTCTCACTCGATAACCGCGAAATGGCAATGTGAAGTTTGTCAAAAGGTGACGAAAAATGATAAAAAATCTTTTTGGTTGTTTGAATATTAATTTAATATCTATATTAATTTTATAAAATTAAGATTAAATAATAATTAAATTTCTGTTAATATTAAGTAATCTCTGCAAATATCACGCGCGGTGACAATTGTATCCTTACAAATAATGCAAATTTCACTCAACAAAATTCTTTTTGGTTTCGTGAAATTTAGATGCATAATTTCCAAAAAAACAAAAAAATATTCTCCAAAAAATTCTCATCTCTTCTGGTATTACCTTGATAATAAGATATATAAAAATTTTAATTATTTTTTTTGACCTAAAAGAAGTCAAACTATTATCAAGTTACCTTACTTTTTGTATACACTGTATACATTTTTTATGAAAGACAAATCCAGTAAATGGAATAATTTTTATATAATTTCCTTAGTAAAACTTTAGTGAAAACCAAAACAATAAGCCAATTATTCAAATAATTTTTTATTAAATACATATTATACATATTTATATCAGATTTGTTTTCAATCATCGTCTTGCACCACAACTAGCTCTTTAGGTGGTTCGATTAGTGCTTCGAATTCCTCCCGTTGAATATCCAAAAAGTGACTTAATTCCAAAATTTTATATCGGTTTCTGTCGACTTCGCCCGTAAACAGGTTGTTGGTAAAGCTTTCTAACCAACCTAAAATGTCACTAATTTTGTAAAACGTAAATCTATTTTCTGAACAGAATGAAAGGAAATACATATTTGAAAAAGGGCAATAAATATTATTAAAATAAAATGAGTAATTTATTCTACACTGTAATTTTCCAAATACGTTCAAGAAAACAGCACCAAAAAGTTGATTAAAAAAAAACTTAATTTTAAATGTAAATTGTTTGAATAAACAATTATGTTTAAACTTAAATTAATATGAGTTTTATTCAAATAGGCTTATAACTGTAATATTAATAAATATTTAATAGTCAAAACTATCTATAAAGGTAATATTTTTTTTCGGATTTGATCAAACAGATTTGCTTAACCAGAAATGGTACAACTAAAAATATGTAAATCCCATTTGGGATATCTCCCGTTTGGACTGTATTTATAGAATTAAACCCCCAAATAGGTTTATTATGTTGATTTTTTGTAATGATAGCCAAATTCCAATGTGACAATCATTTTATTAATTTTTGACAATATATATATATTTTTTTTTTTTCAACAAACTATTACTACGATACAAAACAAATTGAATACAGGGTGTGAATACTGTACATTCCCGCCACCTTGAAAGAAATCTTTCAAATAAATTAAATTATAACAAATTAAGCATCTAATGGAAGAGGACACAGTTTTGAAACACTTCGTGTAAATTCACCATTGCTTGCTTTTATTTTCGCTACCCGGCATTTATTGTCAGGTCCAACGAAAATTTCGATTACTCTTGCAATTTTCCATTGTAGAGGAGGAACGTTGTCTTCTTTCATAAGAACCATTTGTCCTACAGTTAGATTGGGGAACGGGAATTTCCACTTCTGTCGCTGTTGCAACTCTACCAAATATTCCTTTGACCATCTGTGCCAAAAGTGTTGCAAAATCAGTTGCATGTGCTGGAACTTGGAGAGTCGATTCTCTGGAATGTCTCGAACATCTGGATCAGGTATTGAAGTTAAACATTGACCAATAAGGAAGTGAGAAGGAGTTAAAACATCCATATCATTAGGGTTTGAAGAAAGAGGAGTAAGAGGTCTAGAATTAAGAACAGCCTCTATTTGAGTTAGTACTGTATATAATTGTTCAAAAGTTAAATATGCATTACCAACCACACGTTTTAAGTGGTGTTTAGAGGATTTCACCCCCGCTTCCCATAACCCCCCAAAATTTGGTGAATTTGGAGGAATAAAGTTCCACTTTATGCCTTCATTATGAAAAGTTTCTGCCAAAGAATTGCATTGATTTTTTAAAAATAAACCTAACTGTTCTAACTCATTCTTCGCACCAACAAAATTTGATCCATTATCTGAATATACCTGTTGAGGTTTGCCTCGTCTTGAGACAAATCTTCTAAATGTTGAAATAAATGATTCTGTGGTCAAACTTGTAACTAACTCTAAATGAATAGCTCTAGTGCTAAAGCAAATAAATAAACAAACGTAACATTTAACTAATTTAGAACCTCTACCTGGCTTATCTTTTATATAAAATGGACCGGCATAATCTACACCTGTATTATAAAATGGGGGCATTTGTCTAACCCTCATTTCTGGCAAAATTCCCATTATTTGATTTCCAGGCTTTGGTGCAACTCGAAAACAACGAATGCAAGAAAATACCACCTTTCTCGCTAAATTTCTCCCGCCAATAATCCAATAATGTTCACGAATAGAACTTAAAAGAAGTTGCGGACCAGCATGTAACAATCTAATATGTTCATATTTGAATAAAAGTTTTGTAAACCAATGTTTTGCTGAAAGTAGGTAGGGATGTTTTTTAGCATAATCCAAATCAGACAATTGTAACCGTCCCCCCACCCTCAGGAAACCTGAGTTGTCTATAAAGGGTGTTAATGAACTAATAGCTCGAAATTTTGGTTGCTGTTCGGCTTTAAGTGCATTATATACATCTGAAAAATATTCGTTCTGTGATAATTTAATTAACATTTTTAAAGAGGCATCTAATTCTAAATTTGATAAAGGACCTACCAACTTTGTGTTTTTGATTTTTAAATTGTGAATGTATCTCAGACAATATGCTAACACACGTTTAAGTTTACCAAATGTTGAGAAACTCTCAAATGGGAAGCAAAAACCTCTAACTACCAAATGTGTTTGAAATTGGTTTTTCATTTCAGGTAACTCAACCTTTTCAATCATTGGAAAACTAGATTGAGGCCACGACTGCTCATTTAAGAACAACCAAGTTGGCCCTTTCCACCAAATTTCGCAATTTAATAATTGTTGAGGAGTCAAACCTCGAGATAAAACATCAGCAGGATTATCTCCTGATTTTACATGAAACCATCTATCTGATGAACTTAATCTTTGTATTTGAGCTACTCTGTTTGCAACAAACGTTTGCAAAAGAGAAGGGATAGTTTTTATCCAACAAAGAACCACTGTTGAATCTGACCAATATGTAATATTTGAAAAGTTTACATTTAAAGAAGTTCTAACCTTCTCAACTAGTTGAACCAAAACAAAGGCAGCACATAGTTCTAACCTAGGAATTGTTAATGTTTTTAAAGGTGAAACTTTACCCTTTGAACACAGTAATGCCGTATAAATTTGCCCATTTAAATCTTGACTTCTCAAAAAGACACAAGCTCCATACGCTTCTAAAGATGCATCTGCAAATCCATGAAGTTCGACAAAAACAGGTGTCTTACATACAACCTGCCTAGGAACTTTTAAACTGTCTAAAATAGAGAAAAGAGATCTCAGCTTTTTCCATTTCTGAGATATATCATCTGGAAGATTGTCATCCCATTTCAGCTTCAAAGCCCAAAGTTTTTGTAAGAGAATTTTAGTTACTATAATAGATGGAGCAACCAATCCAAGAGGATCGTAAATTCTAGAAACTTCCGATAACATTAATCTTTTCGTTAAAACTGTATTTGAAGAAAAATTAATTGAATATTTAAGAACATCAATTTTAAAATCCCATAGCAAACCAAGTGTTTTATTTTGATCCTTTTCATTAAGTGAAATGAAATTAGAATTCAAATCAGTAGAGGATAACGTTTTTAATACTTCAGCACTGTTTGAAACCCACTTCCTCAAATGAAATTGACCACCATGTAAAATATTTGACACCTCCTGACACAATTTTATTGCAGATTCCTTATTGTTTGCTCCAGTTACCATATCATCCACATAAAAATCATGTAATATTACATTTGATGCTGCAGGAAACAATTCAATGTTTTCTAGTCCAAGTTGTTTTAAACACCGAATTGCTAAAAATGGTGCCGATTTTGTTCCATAAGTAACTGTATTTAATGTATATTCCATAACCTTATCTGAAGAATCCATTCTCCAAAGAATTTTTTGTAAAGACCTATCTTCTGGTTCTATGAAAACCATTCGATACATCTTTTCGACGTCAGCAGCAACCACAACATTATGTTGCCGAAATCGAACAAAAATAGAAAACAAGTCATCCTGAATTTTCGGACCAGTGTACTGAATACTATTCAATGAAATACCATTATCAGCTGGAGCTGACCCATTAAAAACAACTCGTAATTTTGTAGTTAGTCTATTTTCATTTACTACAGCATGATGAGGAAGAAAATATGAAGGTACACCAATTAAATTATCGTCAGATGCAGACATATGACCCAACTGCTCATATTCAATCATAAAATCTGTATACATCTTTTTTAAAACAGGATTTTTCAAAAACCTTTTTTCCATGGACATTAACCTATTTAATGCATATTTTCTAGAATCCCCAAGGACTAATGGATTTTCCTTAAAAGGAATTCTTACTAAAAACCTACCATCTTCTAATCTTTTTGTAGTATTTATGAAAATCTTTTCACATTCCAAGTCATCTTTACTCATTTCCACCGATTCTAATCGGGGAGGTTCCTCAATGTCCCAAAATTTTTCCAATTGTTCTTGAACATCCAAGTTTAAAGTTAAATTACACCTTTGAGAAACAAATGTAGGCCTATATAGAAGTGATCCTGATGCAATCCACCCAAACTTAGTTTTCTGCAAAACAGGCTGGCCATGTCCTAGATGAATTTGTCCAATACAAAGTAACCTATAAAATATTTCAGCTCCTAAAAGAAGATCAATTGGCCCCTTTTTCTCAAAATTAGGATCTGCCAACTTCAAATTACTAGGGATTTTTAAATGAGAAATATTAATATTTTGACTAGGTAAAGATTCACTTATTTTATCTATCACCAAACAAGACACATCTAACTTAAAGTCAGAGTGAAAAGACTTCACCTGTACTGAACATCTTTCTTTAATAGTCGAGATTGCTTGATTTATACCAATCATGGAAAAGTCCACTCTTTCCATTGACAAATTAAGCTGATGGCATAACTTTTTTGTTATTAAATTAAGCTGAGAGCCATTGTCCAAAAGAGCCCTACATTCTACTACTTTACCTTCTTGGCCTATCAACTTGACCATTACAGTAGACAACAAAACATCTCCATTTCTTTCACAAAGCAAAGAAAGCCCAGAAGATATTTCTTTTTGTTCTTCCTTGCTCCCAGTACCAGAACTACTAGTACTGGTGTTTCCATCGATGTTTTGGTCCTGAACTAATTGATTATAGTTTGGCTGTGAGTGATGTAACAATGTATTATGTTTTGATCCGCACTGTCTACAACCAGAAAGTTCACACTTTTTGCCAATATGATTACCTTTTTTGAGACAGTTCAAACATAAACCCAATTCTTTAGCTTTTTTATACCTTTTGTGAGTATCTAAAGTTAAAAATTTCTTGCAGTGATAAATCAAATGTTCACCATTGCAAACTAAACAATTGTTATTTGAAACCAAAAATGAATGCTTATTTTTATGCTTGAAATTGTCCTTGCTTTCCATTTTTACGTCTACTTTGTTACCTTTATTTTGTTCTAAGTGTTCAAGATGTTCAACTCTTTCTATTAAGAAAGATTTGAATTCATTTAGTGTAGGTAAATTTCCCTTAGGTCTAAAATCATCCCATTTTGATTGTGAAACTTCATCAAGTTTAGAGTTGATCAAATAAATTATCAATACATTCCAATTTTCTATTGAAACACCTAGTCTACTAATAAAAGCTAACTTATTTGTAAAACCAGTTAAAAGATTACGCAATTCATTACCTGAGGGCTTCTTAACATTAGGAAACTCAAATAATGATTTCAGTTGGTTGTTTATTAAGCAATAAGGTTTATTAAATTGTTCATATAGAGAATCCCATGCAAATGAATAATTTATTGCAGCAAATTGAATTCCTCGAATTGATTCTTTTGCAACTCCATCTAAAGCCTCTCTTAAGCAATGAAACCTTTGAATATCGGTAAAACCTGCATTGTTATGTACCAAAGATTCAAAAACGTCTCTGAATTCCATCCAATTTTCAAGAGACCCATCAAATCTAGGTAACGGAATGCTAGAAAACTCAGGTTTTAACCCAAAACTCACATTATTTGCTGGAATAGCAGATTGACTTATATTTGAATTATGAGAACCGTTTTCATCCAAACCTACAACAGCAAACAAATCACTATTATGATCAATTAAAATTACTTTTGCTAACGCTAATTGTTTATTTAGTTTTGAATCAAAATCATTTCGAGTAATGAACTCTGCTTCTAGGTGTTCATCTAAAACTAACAACTCTATTTGTTCTTGAATTTCATTAAATTCTAACTGTAAGTCACTTAATGTTTCGTATTTTCTTTCTAACTCTGACAAAGCCAAACGATTTAGAAATTGTTCACCAATATTTTTATTTTTTAATAAATCCTCTAAATACCTCTCAAAACATGTGAGTCTTGTTTTTACACTACCGCGTTTCCTATTTAAATTTTTTAGTTCTGCCATTTGAACTACCAACTTAATACACAATACTTACTCCAAGATAATTTAAAAGTATAAAGACTTAAAAAAAGGATATGTTTGAAGAAAGGTCAACGCTTAAAGGAAACCAAACTTCTCTCCAATTCTGTTTTACTCCACCAGCCTCCAAATCCACTAGCCTCCAAATCAACTAGCATCCAAATCCACTAGCCTCCAAATCCGGCTCGATGAACCACTATGTTTGGGATATCTCCCGTTTGGACTGTATTTATAGAATTAAACCCCCAAATAGGTTTATTATGTTGATTTTTTGTAATGATAGCCAAATTCCAATGTGACAATCATTTTATTAATTTTTGACAATATATATATATTTTTTTTTTTTTCAACAAACTATTACTACGATACAAAACAAATTGAATACAGGGTGTGAATACTGTACACATCCCATCAAGATAAAATAAAGTAGAGATCACATAAACAGTATTTTGTGATATGACAGATGGACGTACCTCAAGTGACGGACAAATGTAATGAAAATGGCGACTTAGGTGGTACTTTGAGTTTTTTGAAGTCAATAATTTTATATTTGAAGAGTGACGGAATGAAAATGGTTTTATATCATAAAAATAAAGCTATTTAACAAAATGACATTTGCTTTTTCCAAAACTGACTAGCTTTACCATCTCGAGTTTGACATATGACGTAAAAGTATAATGCAAAGGTGCGGGCACTTTAAACATCGTCATAGAATCTTCTCTTTATTTTAACTCAATGGTAAATACGCATCTGATTTTCCCCTGTATTGGTTTACACAAAATACACTTTACCGGTCCCAATTTATTACAATAAAAATAGTTATAAATTACTTATTCTCTGATTAAAACGCTACGAGATGTAAAACCTAACAAACTATAAGTAACAATTTATAATATTGGTACAAAAATAAAATGCGGCAGAAAATGCAATTGGACAGGGGCGGACGAATCAATTTATATGTTTCAACCAACCTTTAGCTCTGAATATTAAAACATCTTCTCTAGTGTCGATAACAGTTAAATGTGTATCGTGAGTGGCGCCCAAACAATTTAGTAAATTATCCTTATCTGACATTACTTCATCGAGAACATCTGGAATAACTAAATCTTCTACCAAACCAATACTAAAATATACAGACAAAATTTAAGGTTAGGATCATTATAATTGGTAAATATGATGCTCAATGATGTACTGTTAAGTATTAATTATCAGTACTACTTCTACATTATACCCAAACCATGTTAATACATTTTGTATAAATGCAGCACAAATATGTTTTAAGTAGGTAATGCAATAAAGTAAATTGTTTAGAAATCTAGGACACAAGATACAATGTGTTCAAAAATGACAAGCATTTTTTTACAGATACTTAAGTTCCTCCATTTATAATCCACATAAATCACTCCGTATAAATATTATACAGTGTGTTTCAAAAAGATTGGTCATAAATTATACCACATATTCTTGGGTCAAAAATATGTCGATTAAACCGTACTTACCTATACAGGGTGGCCACTTTTTCATTGAAATGTATTGCTATCTCGTAAACCGTTGGTAACACAAAGTTGGTTAAATGGGGAAAAAGTTGCATATTTCGAAGTCCAATCTGAGGGCGTTTTGAAAACTAAAATATCAGGTCCGGTTTCCGAGATATTCGATAAAAAACAAATAAGTACCATTTCTTTATTCCGCTACAGAACGTTTATTTGCAAAAATAGACAAAAACTCATTTGGAGTTTTTTGTTTTATATCAAATTGTGCGTACAATAGCGTATTAATTTTTTTTATCCGCCGTTTCGTAAATGCAGGACCACCATCAACTTCTTTATTTGAATATGGACCAATATTTTCCTGGCTCATAATTTTAATGCATGTTCAATGTTGAATACAATGATGTAATAACATATTGTGATTAGTCAACATTTCGGAAGATTTGAACATCATCAGGTAAGTTTACAAGTACGGACCTGTGTTTTGTTAGTTAAAAATATTTGAATTAGTAAATGATGTATTATCAGTGTAAGAAATCAGGTACATTTACTTGTACAGACCTGTATTATAAATTATTTGAAATACACAACTACATTTTAAATGCTTAAAATAATTTAATAAAAAAAAATATGTATTTAACTACTTAATCACGTCAGAAACAAATAAATGAAAACAATGATTAACGATAAGAGAAAAACTACAGTAGTTGCTCAAAATGTCCTCCTTCTTCTTGAATACATAAGTCAATACGGTCTGTCATTTGAGCTATGCTGGCAGAAACCATTTGTGGAGTGATATTATTAAACGCATTAATTATCCTATCTCGTAATTGATTTAAGTCATTTGGAATACCATCATAATATACTTTATTTTTGATATATCCCTAAACAAAATAATCCGTATGATTTAAGCAGGGTGACCTAGGGGGCCATCGAATAGGTCCATGTGTACCAAACCACCTCCTGGGAAATGTTTCGTTTAAATAATTTCTGATTAATGCAGCATTATGTGGCCCACAGCCATCTTGCATAAAATAAATATTTCTTCGATCACCTAAAGGAAGATTATCTAACATATCTTCTAGCAATTGTAAATAGTTGTGTTGGTTGAGGTTTCCGTCAATAAAAATAGGACCAATTATTTTATTATTGAGTATTCCACACCATAAGTTTATTGAAAATCTAATTTGGGGTCTTACTTCTTGAATCAAATGTGGGTTGTCGGTGGCATAAAAATGTTTATTTTTTCTATTAAATATTCCACTATTAGTAAATGTCGATTCATCTGTCCATAAAATTCGTCCATGAAAGGATACATCATTATTTAATTTTCGTTTATACCAACGGCAAAATTCTATTCTACGATTATAATCTCCAGGATGTAGCTTTTGTACAGTTTGGAATTTGTAATCATGGTACTTATGTTTTTTAAGAATGTTTTTCACAGTACTTGCAGAAACTCCACATTCTCGGCTTATTGCTCTAGACGACGTTTCAGGGTTGATATAAACTTGAGACAAAACATTTATTTCATTTATTGTATTACGTTTTAAATATTTACCACGTTTTTTTTCAATATTTCCTTCGTGAGCCATATTTAACGCTATCCTATAATAAATTAATAAAGATGGTTGCCTCCTTCCTGGATACAACTGAAGGTATCTTTCTGCAGCTTCTCCACTATTTCTGTTACATTTTATGTACACATCGTACATATCTTTTTTCTCACTTCTACTGTAACGAACCATATTTTCAATACCCTAATTAAAAATATACCAATGTTTTTATCCGATACCAGACTGTCAAATATACAATAATAAAATGTGACATGCCAGGTTAACTTGATTTAAATTTATCTGTATAATAATCAAGACATGTTGCTAGATATACAATTATTATTGTAAGTAGGTATCTATCTGCAGTTTGTTAACTTTTTCTTTTTTATACTATGAGGAACCATATCAGTTTAAAAAATCCAACAAAATATGACAAATCAGGCTAACTTTATGTATTTAAAAATCGGGATGTACTTTATTTATAGATTAATATTGGGATTGGTCAAGTGCAAAAACCATAAAAATGGAAAATATTTTTTAGCAAATGTGTAAACGAACATGTTGTCTTGATGTAAAGTTAAAAGTTTGACTTTGGTATTTATTATTTATAATCTCTTACAACGATAATACATCATTTACTAATTCAAATATTTTTAACTAACAAAACACAGGTCCGTACTTGTAAACTTACCTGATGATGTTCAAATCTTCCGAAATGTTGACTAATCACAATATGTTATTAAATCATTGTATTCAACATTGAACATGCATTAAAATTATGAGCCAGGAAAATATTGGTCCATATTCAAATAAAGAAGTTGATGGTAGTCCTGCATTTACGAAACGTCGGATAAAAAAACTAAATACGCTATCATACGCACAATTTGATATAAAACAAAAAACTCCAAATGAGTTTTTGTCTATTTTTGCAAATAAACGTTCTGTAGCGGAATAAAGAAATGGTACTTATTTGTTTTTTATCGAATATCTCGGAAACCGGACCTGATATTTTAGTTTTCAAAACGCCCTCAGATTGGACTTCGAAATATGCAACTTTTTCCCCATTTAACCAACTTTGTGTTACAAACGGTTTACGAAATAGCAATACATTTCAATGAAAAAGTGGCCACCCTGTATACCAAAGTGCACCAAAAAATAGTTACAGGGTAATGAATTTTTTTTAATATTGCTCTTAAACCGTTTGGCATTTTTTTATGAAAGGCAATATTTTTTTCTTCATTTTTAAAGGTTTTTGGAGGGGATCACCGCTCTTTTCTGCACTCAACTTTTTGTAGTATAAAATTTTATTACAAATAAAACGCCACTGGAATGCAACATTCATTTCGAAACTTTTTTATTTCTTAGTATTTGTTTGTAAAAAGTTTAGTTTAGACGATACAGTCCATTGAAATGACAACTTAAAAATATTCAAAGGAAATTCTACCTGAAAAATAACAAAATTAAATTTATATTTAAATTACAAACTAATGTTATCAAAATAAAAAATGTAGTTTAACAGGTGTTCAAAATTACATTCTCCTCCTGTATACACTTACTAAATAGTTTTAACAATGAACATCGAATTTATATATTTTTGCATATGTATAATTTACATTGAATATTTTTAAAATATCATTTTAAGTGGCTGTATCGTCTAAACCAAACATTTTACAAACAAATACTAGAGAGACAGAAAAGTTTCCAAATAGATGTTGCATTTCAGTAGCGTTCGATTTTTAATAAAATTTTATATTACAAAAAAGTTGAGTAGAGAAAGGGGCGGTGACATCCTCCAAAATCCTACAAAAATAAAAAAAATATATTGCCTCTACCTCGATTTTATTAGTCATGGCATTCCAACACGTCATATAAAATTTCATGAAAAAATGTCAAACGGTTTAAGAGCAATGTTAAAAAAATTCATTTTAATTTTTATCTTAACTATTAGTAGATAGACTAAGTTCATTCTGGCTCACATAGGGAATTCAACGTGTAAGAGTGAGAGGTAACCTACGAGATATGGCGTTCACGTAAACGAGGCCATTTTCATCATTTTGCGAAAAGACAAATAACCTACGAGATATAGCGTTCACGTAAACGAGGCCATTTTCATCATTTTGCGAAAAGACATCTAACCAAACCGCACCATTTTGCCAAAAACGGTCGTTAGACAGCTGCCCGTGGCCCCGGGGCCCGCCACGCGGAGTCGCGCCGATGAACATAACCCCACTTTTAACTGTCGATCCGTCAATTGCCCCGATGAGGATTTCCGCCGTGACATACAAGAGAAAAATCATGCGCAATGACAGGACAAAAGGACCTTAGCGTATATCTCAGCTATCGTTGGTCCGATTTAAATGGGAAAAAGGGGGTTATGTAGAAAGCGTGATATAGATTAAAGTTGAAAAGAAAAAATCATGCGCAGTGGCAGGACAAAAGGACCTTAGCGTGTATCTTCACTGCTATTGGTCCGATTTAAATGGGGAAAAGGGGGTTATGTAGAGAGAGAGGGATATAGATTAACATACAGGAGAAAAATCATGCGCAGTGGCAGGACAAAAGGACCTTAGCGTATATCTCAGCTATCGTTGGTTCGATTTAAACGAGAAAAACGGCATTATGAAGATAACTCAGTATTGATTAACGTTGAATAGAAAAAATCATGCGTAGTGACAGGACAAAAGGACCTTAGCGACTATCTTTGCTACTATTGGTCCGATTCAAACGGGAAAAACGGTATTACGTAGAGATCTTGGTACAGATTAACGTCGAATAGAAAAATCATGCGCAGAACGAAAAGCCACAAGGGCCTTAGCGTGTATCTTCACTGCTATTGGTCCGATTTAAACGAGAAAAATGGCATTATGAAGAGAACGATTAACGTAGAAGAAAAAAATCTTGTGCAATGTCAAAAGGGCCTGAGCACGTATCTTCACTGCTATTGGTCCAATTCAAACGGGAAAAACGGCATTACGTAGAGATCGTAGTATAGATTAACGTCGAATAGAAAAATCTTGTGCAAAGCCACAAGGGCCTTAGCACGTATCTTCACTCCTATTGGTCCGATTCAAACGGGAAAAACGGCATTACGTAAAGAATGATGAACGTTGAACAGAAAACTCATGTGTAAAGCCAGAAGGGCCTTAGCGTATATCACGTGGTCCGATTTAAGCGGGAAAAATGGCATTACGTAGAGATCGTGGTATAGATTAACGTAGAAGAGAATTTTTGTGTAAAGCCAGAAAGGCCTTAGCGATTCAAACGGCTACGTGTAGAGAATGGTATCTGGCTGTCATTTCGCATACAATGCGCAGTTCAAGAGTCAGTTGTCGTTTTCATATCTTCGTTAATATCGATCGAATTTGAACGTTGAAAATGGTAGATGACAATGTCATCTAGATGGCATGTGCACATGCGCAGTTCAAGGGTCAGTTCTCGCTTCGTTAATAATATCCATCAGATGTCTTGAACGATGATGGCGATCACCGTTCACGTGAACTAACCATATACAAGATGGCGGAGTCAAAAGGACCTGTCAACCGTCAAGGTTCGCTGCTATTGGTCGGAAAGGAATGGGGAAACAAACAGTTGATGTATTCGTTACGTTTCGTTGCGTTTCGTTTCGTTACGTTTCGTTACGTGTCGTTACGTTTCGTTACGTTTCGTTACGTGTCGTTACGTTTCGTTACGTTTCGTTACGTTTCGTTACGTTTCGTTACGTTTCGTTACGTTTCGTTACGTTTCGTTACGTTTCGTTACGTTTCGTTACGTTTCGTTACGTTTCGTTACGTTTCGTTACGTTTCGTTACGTTTCGTTACGTTTCGTTACGTTTCGTTACGTTTCGTTACGTTTCGTTACGTTTCGTTACGTTTCGTTACGTTTCGTTACGTTTCGTTACGTTTCGTTACGTTTCGTTACGTTTCGTTACGTGTCGTTAAGTTTCGTTAGGTTTTGTTACGTTTCGTTACGTTTCGTTACGTTTCGTTACGTTTCGTTACGTTTCGTTACGTTTCGTTACGTTTCGTTACGTTTCGTTACGTTTCGTTACGTTTCGTTACGTTACGTTTCGTTACGTTTCGTTACGTTTCGTTACGTTTCGTTACGTTTCGTTACGTTTCGTTACGTTTCGTTACGTTTCGTTACGTTTCGTTACGTGTCGTTACGTTTCGTTACGTTTCGTTACGTTTCGTTACGTTTCGTTACGTTTCGTTTCGTTTCGTTTCGTTTCGTTTCGTTTCGTTTCGTTACGTTTCGTTAAGTTACGTTTCGTTACGTTTCGTTACGTTTCTTTACGTTTCGTTACGTTTTGTTAAGTTTCGTTTCGTGGCCAAAAGGACCTAAGTCTCGGTGGCATGTCACCAGGTGCAAAATGGTCAAAAGGATCTTAGGCAGACAAACGGAAAGATAGACAAAAATACAGATAAAAGGGCAGGCATACGGAAAGAGGAGACAAATATACGGTAAAAGATAAAATCATAGAAATTCGTATCTATCTATCGCTAAGTAAGTAAACAATGTCAAAAGTCAAAATGCTAGGAAGGGGGGAAACCAAAAAGGTATAAACTTTGGAGGAAAAAATACTAAGAAATCATACAGAGAGCAGTGAAGACCTAAGATGATGTAGAAGTCACTGAAGAAGAGGGAGAGCGAAACGTTGAAAAGGGGACAGACATTTAGATATTCGTAGAAAATCAAAGGCACCCTCCTTAAAATTTATTGATACGAGGATCCAAAAAGGCCTAAACATTGAATAATACTTAAAAATCATGTAGAGAGCAATACACACCTAAGACGAAGAACAAAGTTTGCGACACTCCACAAACACTGAATGAGCAACAGACAAAAAAACAGATAGACAAAAATACAGACAAGATGATACGAAGAGGGAAGCCAAAAAGGCCTAAACTTTGGAGGAAAAAAATACTTAGAAATCCTGCAGAGAGCAGTGAAGACCTAAGATGATGCAGAAACCCCTGAAAAAAGAGGGAGAGCGAAACGTTAAAAAGGAGACAGACAGTCAGATATTCGTGGAAAATCATAGGCACCCTACTTTAAATTTAATGTTACAAGGAGCCAAAAAGACCCAAGCATTGAATAATACTTATAAGTCATGTAGAAAGCAGATCATGCCTAAGACGAAGAACAAAAAACTACTGGAGAGGAAGAGTGAAACGTTAAAAGGGTGATATTCGTAGAAAAAAGAATGGAAAACCATAGAAAATCGTAGAAATCTTTAAAGAATACACGCTGCTGCATGGTCAAAGGGGTCGTAGTTGGTTAGTACGGAAAATGTAATAACCAAGGAGACATTACTTTTATGGATCTCTGAATACAGGAAGGTAGCAGTCAAAAGTTCAGTATTTGAGAATAAGTCTAAGAAATCGTATTGTTCATATTGTAGTCATACATCATCATCGTTTCCTTATTACTTACAAGTACAATAAAAATACTCTACGTTTATTGTCGATGGTAAAAAGGTAACAAAATACTCTTCGTCCATTATCGTATGTGATATGTAAACCTACGCAGTACGTTATTGTCGTGTCATCGTCTTAATCTTTATTAAAAATAAATACAACAATTACAATATACCATCTTCGTTTGTACTCGATTATTTTCGCATTTAAAATTTTCAACTTATAAAATCATCTGTCAAACATTTATTATCACTGGGCATCTTCTTTTTTTTTCAAGGTATCAACCTAAAAAATATCACAGCTATCCAACCATTGTCATCTCTACAGGTTTTCGTATGTCTATTCAATATTCTTTTTAACCTAAAAATATGACATCTGTCATCTGTCACTACTAAAAAACGTTTGTACTCACTTTTTTCGTATATTATTATTTAGTATGACTCGTTAAATCCAATAAAAAGGCCTCAATTCATTTTTTGAAAGTAATTATCGATTTCTTTTATATTTAGCATTTATATCCTAAAAATCTGACATCTGTCATTCATCACTATTAAAAACGTTTGTACTCACTTTTTCCGTATATATTTTATTGTTTAGTTTCAGTATTTTTGCATCATCTGTCATAAAAAATCCAATTTAAAAAGTCCCATTCTTAGACATTTAAATACACTTTTTCATTAATTACTGACATTTCAGTATGGTATCTTCGCTTATATTGTATCTTTCATTATCCTAAAAATATAACATCAGTTGTTTATTCAACCCAAAAATATATAATAGCTATCGTTAAAGACATCTGTAAACCTTTGTAATCACTTTTCCCCTAATTATTGACATTCATTTGTTACGATATTCTTACCTATTTAGTTGCTGTATATTTCTACAAAAATAAGACATCAGTCAGTAAATTCGGTTAGTATCAGCACCACTAGGTTATTTTATACTTTCTTCTATCTATGCTATCTTCATAGTATTCTCATTTTTGTTTTTAATTACATCTCTCATTAAATCCATCAGTATTAAAACTTTTGTACTCACACACATTTTCGTTTTCTGTTTTTAAAAGATTTCCATATAATAATTATCGCTGAGACGTTGTTCAAAGCAATATTATCATTTCTTGCGGTTACATATCCTGTAAAAACTCAACATATTGTTAGATATCTACGATGTATTATGAGACAAAAATATATACAGGGAAATATCTATCTAAAAGTATACACAGTGTAATAACAAAATTAATTATAAAGGCTACCGAAAATGTTTTAAATACATACGTTTTGAAAACATCAAAAATAAGAAAAAGAAAATATCTGTAGGCAATCTGTAGGCAGATATCAATACCAATGCTAATAAATATGAAAGTTTTCAATCGACAAACTCTTATTTACTTTTTGTACGACTAATTCTAATGTTAGATTTTATTCAAAGCAGAACAAGTATATTTTTCTACGGGCAATGCTAAGTTTTCATTCAACTAGCTCATGCGATATGAAGAGTATGAAGGACTTATACGAGAATATTTATAACAAAACATGGAGCTTAAATCGTATAAAATGACAGATGCATCTTCAAGTATCATTGTCAAAAAAAAGTCTATATTTACTAGAACATTTTTCGCAGGAAGTCACTAACGTAAAACAGAATCCTTCCTGGTATAAAATCATCTCAAAACATTAAGTTAAAAGATAAGTTTTGGCATCCTACAAATATTAATGACGTCAAAATTTATATTAGCAGAAGTTTTTATAGAAATTGGAATAATAAAACTAGGGTTTAGAGCAATAATTTCTACATTCGACTGTTCCTTTAAGGTATCTTGCAACATTGTTCGTAAATGATTTCAAACGGCAAAAATAGCCGAAAAACACCGAAAAACGCCAAAAATTGCAAAATAGTCGTTCGTTTTCGTTCATTATCATATCGTAGTTACCATTGTTTGGATATTTAAACAAAGATATATATGAAGACGAGCTGTAGATATATTCAGGTGAAAAGGTTTAGGAAATTTAATAAGCAGTTGATACAGAATAATACCGTTTTCTGTTCGACTCTAAAGCATGGGCTCTATAAATTATATTATATTTTAAAAAATAGTACGCAGGAATAATAACTATAAAAAGGGATTTTAATGTTATCAAGAAAGTTAATGTCTTACGTTACTATACGAGGACCTCTCTCTACAAACTCAACGCATTTGAATATTTGTAAATCAGAATTATAATACCTACCTTACAAAATTATAAGCCTAAATCCATATCTTAATTGCTTTTGGAACGATTTTAAACGGAACAAACGGCTCAGGTGTAGGAGGAGCAACATAGATTAACGTTGAAGACAAAAACCATGTGCAAAGTTAGAAGGTCCTAAGTATCGGCTATTATCGGATAGAATTAAACAGGAAAAAATTACATTGTAATGAAAACGCGACGTAGATTAACGCTGAAGAGAAAAATTAGGCGCAATAGCAATAATACCAAAAGTCCATATGGTAAATAAATACTTAACCAATAAACCTGACAATAATAAATCTTGATATAAAAAGCTGGCATACTATTTGACAACGGCAGGCATTTAATTGGACTCGAATTATCTTCTTAGTTCCTCGTTTGTTTATTCTGTAACTTAAAAAACAATCAATGACTTAGGAAGGTACTAAACAAATTTCTTTTGTTACAACTGTCATTCGGTGTTAAACACAGCTCACCTTTATTAGTATTGATCATATTTGTACTAAATTTAAACTGGTATTACGTCATTCATTGTATCTTTTGGCATTTTTTGAATTATGACTCATATTCTCGCGAATTCTGAAGTAGAGAACTCGAAAACGACTTAGGCGTGTATCACGTGGTCCGATTCAAACGGGAAAACGAGGGAGGGGGAGAAATTACCGATGAAGAGAAAAAATACGCACAGTGACCTACGCCTATTATTGATTATCGAGATGTCTAGCGAAGAGAATAGACGTAGAATTGAAGAGTTTGGTATAAAAGTTCAAAAACTTAGAAGAGACATAAAATTATATGAAGATAAAAAACAAGTTTTAAGAGATTTGACAAATTTAAGTCTTTGGGATAAAGGCTTTGAGAGATATTATCCTAATCAGTATCCACTTAGAAGAATCCAACCGACGCAAATATGTCCATCTTAAAGACTAATTTCGTTATACTTACTGCCATATTAAACAATATACTGTATACCAATGTACCGAATGGCGTACAGCAAATGGCGATACGTTTTGACAATCAAACGGAATGGCGAAAGATGAATTTCTCAATGGTAAATAATATGAAGCTAAATACGTTTTCGATACAAGTCAATGAGACAAAGAGATACAAATTAAAATTGATTTTTGATGATGGCACTGAAGGAGAATTCAAAGATTGGCATGCTATTACGACTCCACCACCACCGATCGATTTGAGTGACATGTCAGAGCTCAAATATTCTAAATTATATGTAGTTAGTTGTATAACACTATCATCTACTTTGTTTATAATATTGAAAATTATTGTAAAAATTATAAATAAAAAATTTTACTCTTCATGTAAAACGAAAATAAATGCATGAAATTAATAAGGTGTTTCAATTAAAAAACATTTCCTTTTATAATCATTTATTAATAACAAAAATTACAAAGGTAAAACAGTGTTAAGGAACCATTGACGTAGACTTTCGATGTTCTTCTGGGTACATTTAAATGATCCATTGGCGTGGTACATGCAGGTTTTGGAGTCACTACTGAATTTTTCTGTTGCACACGGGGTTCCATCGAACTTGCATACATCTACTATTATAGGACGTGACACGTGACACTTTTTTAGTAAAAATTCAGCTTTTTCACTTCCTCGTACGTAAATGCAATCAGCATGGTTAAATAAATATGTTTCCAAAATCGAGTTCAACTTGGAATAATCCACGTCTCCAGAGGAATAGTTGACTCCATGAATATGTTTCTCAACATATCTAACGCTAATTTTATTGGACGTATTTAGGTTAGAATAAGGTGTAGGCGGTGTGAACAAAACGTGGTATTGTTTACAACCAATTGCGATACTCAATTCCTTGGGATGAAAAATACCGTTGATGTAGAAACCTTGAATGTCAACGAATGCGATCCTCATGGTGGCAGAAACGAGACTGAATTAGAACTACTTTTTGACACGCCGTGTAGGAATATCATTTTCTTAAAAAGTGCTTTATGTAGAGTGGGAGAGCGATTGTATAAATTGAAGAAAATCAAGTTTGACATCCTCAGTTGTTTGTAGTCGATCTGTAAAAATGTATTCTCAAGATTCTGGTTACGGTTCAAGTAGTGAATTTGATTTTTCGTTACAAATACCATCACCAACACCATCATCGGTGGTGTCTGAAAATCACGGTCGTGAACTAGATTCTCTATTAGAAAAGTATGAAGAAGCAGCTAAAAACGAAGTTCATTACCTACTCTATACACAATTCCTACAAGGTTCCTATCAAATTGGGTGTGGTCTTAGTCCAGCAAGATCGTTCACTCCCGCTGTTGTTATACAAAAAGGACAGTGGGAAAAGATATCGTTTAGTTCCAATGAGTGGGAGCAATTAATAACCCTACTTCAAGACAACAATTTTTTTAACGAAATTGTTGATTTTCCTGATGAGTACGATGGTGTTGAGTTTCAGTGTGACGATTACTGCAAAGTTCGACAAGTGATCTTCGAAGATACAAAGTTTATCATCGTAAGCAAACACAATGCAGACTTTTGGTTAACAGAACAAGATGTTATGGAACTTGTTAATTTAAATAGGCAACTGTTGGCATCATATGTGTTAATGCTAGAGACTGTTCAATTTCCACAATATTACTATAAAATTCTAAATATAATTAGAAGTAGTTTTAATGATGAGAATTATACATTTTCAGATGCTTTTCATAAAATGCATGTATTTAAAAATTTAGATTCTAACTTGAAAAATGTTGCATTAGGACAATTCATGTATTTTTATAAACAAAAAATTGTAAACGATTTTGAAAGAATTTAATAAATATTTTTTATAAAAAATTATTTTGTTTTATTTAAAAGAAGAAAAGGTGAAATAGTCGAAACGGTATAGTAGCGCTTTTGATTTTATTTTTAAATCTTGTAGTTATTTACCACAATTGTCAGCGCCTTACACCGTTCGGCTATTTCCACTTCTGATAGCATAGAAACACAGAACGTTTAAACGAGACGCTTGACACATGACGTTGACAATGTCATTGTGCGTTCTGAAGGGTTCAAAAACATCGTTTTTGCCGTTTTTCAACGTTTGCGACGCTTGCATCTCGTGCGTCGCTTACGTCGTGTACATCGTTAGCGTCGCTTGCAACGGAAGGGACACACGTTACAACAAGGGAAAATGAATAAATACGAAAAAAAAAAATGACAGCTAAATGACATTTGCAAAGTGTGAAAGAAGAAGCGATGTAGCCGCCTCGACGTTGCAAGATTATCTCTCTTATTATTAAACTGATACTAACGAGGAAAACGACATGTTACGTGAGACGTCATATAGTTGCAATTCGCAAGTACACATGCGCAGTGGCAATCATTAGCATTTAGGATAGTCATATGGCCATGCGATAAGCGTTCACGTGAACGAAGGTTAGGTTAGAGTGTGCACGCTTCGAAATTCGGGCGCGAATTTGTGTTGGTGATGGTATTTGTAACGAAAAATCAAATTCACTACTTGAACCGTAACCAGAATCTTGAGAATACATTTTTACAGATCGACAACAAACAACTGAGGATGTCAAACTTGATTTTCTTCAATTTATACAATCGCTCTCCCACTCTACATAAAGCACTTTTTAAGAAAATGATATTCCTACACGGCGTGTCAAAAAGTAGTTCTAATTCAGTCTCGTTTCTGCCACCATGAGGATCGCATTCGTTGACATTCAAGGTTTCTACATCAACGGTATTTTTCATCCCAAGGAATTGAGTATCGCAATTGGTTGTAAACAATACCACGTTTTGTTCACACCGCCTACACCTTATTCTAACCTAAATACGTCCAATAAAATTAGCGTTAGATATGTTGAGAAACATATTCATGGAGTCAACTATTCCTCTGGAGACGTGGATTATTCCAAGTTGAACTCGATTTTGGAAACATATTTATTTAACCATGCTGATTGCATTTACGTACGAGGAAGTGAAAAAGCTGAATTTTTACTAAAAAAGTGTCACGTGTCACGTCCTATAATAGTAGATGTATGCAAGTTCGATGGAACCCCGTGTGCAACAGAAAAATTCAGTAGTGACTCCAAAACCTGCATGTACCACGCCAATGGATCATTTAAATGTACCCAGAAGAACATCGAAAGTCTACGTCAATGGTTCCTTAACACTGTTTTACCTTTGTAATTTTTGTTATTAATAAATGATTATAAAAGGAAATGTTTTTTAATTGAAACACCTTATTAATTTCATGCATTTATTTTCGTTTTACATGAAGAGTAAAATTTTTTATTTATAATTTTTACAATAATTTTCAATATTATAAACAAAGTAGATGATAGTGTTATACAACTAACTACATATAATTTAGAATATTTGAGCTCTGACATGTCACTCAAATCGATCGGTGGTGGTGGAGTCGTAATAGCATGCCAATCTTTGAATTCTCCTTCAGTGCCATCATCAAAAATCAATTTTAATTTGTATCTCTTTGTCTCATTGACTTGTATCGAAAACGTATTTAGCTTCATATTATTTACCATTGAGAAATTCATCTTTCGCCATTCCGTTTGATTGTCAAAACGTATCGCCATTTGCTGTACGCCATTCGGTACATTGGTATACAGTATATTGTTTAATATGGCAGTAAGTATAACGAAATTAGTTTTTAAGATGGACATATTTGCGTCGGTTGGATTCTTCTAAGTGGATACTGATTAGGATAATATCTCTCAAAGCCTTTATCCCAAAGACTTAAATTTGTCAAATCTCTTAAAACTTGTTTTTTATCTTCATATAATTTTATGTCTCTTCTAAGTTTTTGAACTTTTATACCAAACTCTTCAATTCTACGTCTATTCTCTTCGCTAGACATCTCGATAATCAATAATAGGCGTAGGTCACTGTGCGTATTTTTTCTCTTCATCGGTAATTTCTCCCCCTCCCTCGTTTTCCCGTTTGAATCGGACCACGTGATACACGCCTAAGTCGTTTTCGAGTTCTCTACTTCAGAATTCGCGAGAATATGAGTCATAATTCAAAAAATGCCAAAAGATACAATGAATGACGTAATACCAGTTTAAATTTAGTACAAATATGATCAATACTAATAAAGGTGAGCTGTGTTTAACACCGAATGACAGTTGTAACAAAAGAAATTTGTTTAGTACCTTCCTAAGTCATTGATTGTTTTTTAAGTTACAGAATAAACAAACGAGGAACTAAGAAGATAATTCGAGTCCAATTAAATGCCTGCCGTTGTCAAATAGTATGCCAGCTTTTTATATCAAGATTTATTATTGTCAGGTTTATTGGTTAAGTATTTATTTACCATATGGACTTTTGGTATTATTGCTATTGCGCCTAATTTTTCTCTTCAGCGTTAATCTACGTCGCGTTTTCATTACAATGTAATTTTTTCCTGTTTAATTCTATCCGATAATAGCCGATACTTAGGACCTTCTAACTTTGCACATGGTTTTTGTCTTCAACGTTAATCTATGTTGCTCCTCCTACACCTGAGCCGTTTGTTCCGTTTAAAATCGTTCCAAAAGCAATTAAGATATGGATTTAGGCTTATAATTTTGTAAGGTAGGTATTATAATTCTGATTTACAAATATTCAAATGCGTTGAGTTTGTAGAGAGAGGTCCTCGTATAGTAACGTAAGACATTAACTTTCTTGATAACATTAAAATCCCTTTTTATAGTTATTATTCCTGCGTACTATTTTTTAAAATATAATATAATTTATAGAGCCCATGCTTTAGAGTCGAACAGAAAACGGTATTATTCTGTATCAACTGCTTATTAAATTTCCTAAACCTTTTCACCTGAATATATCTACAGCTCGTCTTCATATATATCTTTGTTTAAATATCCAAACAATGGTAACTACGATATGATAATGAACGAAAACGAACGACTATTTTGCAATTTTTGGCGTTTTTCGGTGTTTTTCGGCTATTTTTGCCGTTTGAAATCATTTACGAACAATGTTGCAAGATACCTTAAAGGAACAGTCGAATGTAGAAATTATTGCTCTAAACCCTAGTTTTATTATTCCAATTTCTATAAAAACTTCTGCTAATATAAATTTTGACGTCATTAATATTTGTAGGATGCCAAAACTTATCTTTTAACTTAATGTTTTGAGATGATTTTATACCAGGAAGGATTCTGTTTTACGTTAGTGACTTCCTGCGAAAAATGTTCTAGTAAATATAGACTTTTTTTTGACAATGATACTTGAAGATGCATCTGTCATTTTATACGATTTAAGCTCCATGTTTTGTTATAAATATTCTCGTATAAGTCCTTCATACTCTTCATATCGCATGAGCTAGTTGAATGAAAACTTAGCATTGCCCGTAGAAAAATATACTTGTTCTGCTTTGAATAAAATCTAACATTAGAATTAGTCGTACAAAAAGTAAATAAGAGTTTGTCGATTGAAAACTTTCATATTTATTAGCATTGGTATTGATATCTGCCTACAGATTGCCTACAGATATTTTCTTTTTCTTATTTTTGATGTTTTCAAAACGTATGTATTTAAAACATTTTCGGTAGCCTTTATAATTAATTTTGTTATTACACTGTGTATACTTTTAGATAGATATTTCCCTGTATATATTTTTGTCTCATAATACATCGTAGATATCTAACAATATGTTGAGTTTTTACAGGATATGTAACCGCAAGAAATGATAATATTGCTTTGAACAACGTCTCAGCGATAATTATTATATGGAAATCTTTTAAAAACAGAAAACGAAAATGTGTGTGAGTACAAAAGTTTTAATACTGATGGATTTAATGAGAGATGTAATTAAAAACAAAAATGAGAATACTATGAAGATAGCATAGATAGAAGAAAGTATAAAATAACCTAGTGGTGCTGATACTAACCGAATTTACTGACTGATGTCTTATTTTTGTAGAAATATACAGCAACTAAATAGGTAAGAATATCGTAACAAATGAATGTCAATAATTAGGGGAAAAGTGATTACAAAGGTTTACAGATGTCTTTAACGATAGCTATTATATATTTTTGGGTTGAATAAACAACTGATGTTATATTTTTAGGATAATGAAAGATACAATATAAGCGAAGATACCATACTGAAATGTCAGTAATTAATGAAAAAGTGTATTTAAATGTCTAAGAATGGGACTTTTTAAATTGGATTTTTTATGACAGATGATGCAAAAATACTGAAACTAAACAATAAAATATATACGGAAAAAGTGAGTACAAACGTTTTTAATAGTGATGAATGACAGATGTCAGATTTTTAGGATATAAATGCTAAATATAAAAGAAATCGATAATTACTTTCAAAAAATGAATTGAGGCCTTTTTATTGGATTTAACGAGTCATACTAAATAATAATATACGAAAAAAGTGAGTACAAACGTTTTTTAGTAGTGACAGATGACAGATGTCATATTTTTAGGTTAAAAAGAATATTGAATATACATACGAAAACCTGTAGAGATGACAATGGTTGGATAGCTGTGATATTTTTTAGGTTGATACCTTGAAAAAAAAAGAAGATGCCCAGTGATACTAAATGTTTGACAGATGATTTTATAAGTTGAAAATTTTAAATGCGAAAATAATCGAGTACAAACGAAGATGGTATATTGTAATTGTTGTATTTATTTTTAATAAAGATTAAGACGATGACACGACAATAACGTACTGCGTAGGTTTACATATCACATACGATAATGGACGAAGAGTATTTTGTTACCTTTTTACCATCGACAATAAACGTAGAGTATTTTTATTGTACTTGTAAGTAATAAGGAAACGATGATGATGTATGACTACAATATGAACAATACGATTTCTTAGACTTATTCTCAAATACTGAACTTTTGACTGCTACCTTCCTGTATTCAGAGATCCATAAAAGTAATGTCTCCTTGGTTATTACATTTTCCGTACTAACCAACTACGACCCCTTTGACCATGCAGCAGCGTGTATTCTTTAAAGATTTCTACGATTTTCTATGGTTTTCCATTCTTTTTTCTACGAATATCACCCTTTTAACGTTTCACTCTTCCTCTCCAGTAGTTTTTTGTTCTTCGTCTTAGGCATGATCTGCTTTCTACATGACTTATAAGTATTATTCAATGCTTGGGTCTTTTTGGCTCCTTGTAACATTAAATTTAAAGTAGGGTGCCTATGATTTTCCACGAATATCTGACTGTCTGTCTCCTTTTTAACGTTTCGCTCTCCCTCTTTTTTCAGGGGTTTCTGCATCATCTTAGGTCTTCACTGCTCTCTGCAGGATTTCTAAGTATTTTTTTCCTCCAAAGTTTAGGCCTTTTTGGCTTCCCTCTTCGTATCATCTTGTCTGTATTTTTGTCTATCTGTTTTTTTGTCTGTTGCTCATTCAGTGTTTGTGGAGTGTCGCAAACTTTGTTCTTCGTCTTAGGTGTGTATTGCTCTCTACATGATTTTTAAGTATTATTCAATGTTTAGGCCTTTTTGGATCCTCGTATCAATAAATTTTAAGGAGGGTGCCTTTGATTTTCTACGAATATCTAAATGTCTGTCCCCTTTTCAACGTTTCGCTCTCCCTCTTCTTCAGTGACTTCTACATCATCTTAGGTCTTCACTGCTCTCTGTATGATTTCTTAGTATTTTTTCCTCCAAAGTTTATACCTTTTTGGTTTCCCCCCTTCCTAGCATTTTGACTTTTGACATTGTTTACTTACTTAGCGATAGATAGATACAAATTTCTATGATTTTATCTTTTACCGTATATTTGTCTCCTCTTTCCGTATGCCTGCCCTTTTATCTGTATTTTTGTCTATCTTTCCGTTTGTCTGCCTAAGATCCTTTTGACCATTTTGCACCTGGTGACATGCCACCGAGACTTAGGTCCTTTTGGCCACGAAACGAAACTTAACAAAACGTAACGAAACGTAAAGAAACGTAACGAAACGTAACGAAACGTAACGAAACGTAACGAAACGTAACTTAACGAAACGTAACGAAACGAAACGAAACGAAACGAAACGTAACGAAACGTAACGAAACGTAACGAAACGTAACGAAACGTAACGAAACGTAACGAAACGTAACGAAACGTAACGAAACGTAACGAAACGTAACGAAACGTAACGAAACGTAACGAAACGTAACGAAACGTAACGAAACGTAACGAAACGTAACGAAACGTAACGAAACGTAACGAAACGTAACGAAACGTAACGAAACGTAACGAAACGTAACGTAACGAAACGTAACGAAACGTAACGAAACGTAACGAAACGTAACGAAACGTAACGAAACGTAACGAAACGTAACGAAACGTAACAAAACCTAACGAAACTTAACGACACGTAACGAAACGTAACGAAACGTAACGAAACGTAACGAAACGTAACGAAACGTAACGAAACGTAACGAAACGTAACGAAACGTAACGAAACGTAACGAAACGTAACGAAACGTAACGAAACGTAACGAAACGTAACGAAACGTAACGAAACGAAACGAAACGAAACGAAACGAAACGAAACGAAACGAAACGAAACGAAACGAAACGAAACGAAACGAAACGAAACGAAACGAAACGAAACGAAACGAAACGTAACGAAACGTAACGAAACGTAACGAAACGTAACGAAACGTAACGAAACGTAACGAAACGAAACGTAACGAAACGTAACGAAACGTAACGAAACGTAACGAAACGTAACGAAACGTAACGAAACGTAACGAAACGTAACGAAACGTAACGAAACGTAACGAAACGTAACGAAACGTAACGAAACGTAACGAAACGTAACAAAACGTAACGAAACGTAACGAAACGTAACGAAACGTAACGAAACGTAACGAAACGTAACGAAACGTAACGAAACGTAACGACACGTAACGAAACGTAACGAAACGAAACGCAACGAAACGTAACGAATACATCAACTGTTTGTTTCCCCATTCCTTTCCGACCAATAGCAGCGAACTTTGACGGTTGACAGGTCCTTTTGACTCCGCCATCTTGTATATGGTTAGTTCACGTGAACGGTGATCGCCATCATCGTTCAAGACATCTGATGGATATTATTAACGAAGCGAGAACTGACCCTTGAACTGCGCATGTGCACATGCCATCTAGATGACATTGTCATCTACCATTTTCAACGTTCAAATTCGATCGATATTAACGAAGATATGAAAACGACAACTGACTCTTGAACTGCGCATTGTATGCGAAATGACAGCCAGATACCATTCTCTACACGTAGCCGTTTGAATCGCTAAGGCCTTTCTGGCTTTACACAAAAATTCTCTTCTACGTTAATCTATACCACGATCTCTACGTAATGCCGTTTTTCCCGCTTAAATCGGACCACGTGATATACGCTAAGGCCCTTCTGGCTTTACACATGAGTTTTCTGTTCAACGTTCATCATTCTTTACGTAATGCCGTTTTTCCCGTTTGAATCGGACCAATAGCAGTGAAGATACGTGCTAAGGCCCTTGTGGCTTTGCACAAGATTTTTCTATTCGACGTTAATCTATACTACGATCTCTACGTAATGCCGTTTTTCCCGTTTGAATTGGACCAATAGCAGTGAAGATACGTGCTAAGGCCCTTTTGACATTGCACAAGATTTTTTTCTTCTACGTTAATCGTTCTCTTCATAATGCCATTTTTCTCGTTTAAATCGGACCAATAGCAGTGAAGATACACGCTAAGGCCCTTGTGGCTTTTCGTTCTGCGCATGATTTTTCTATTCGACGTTAATCTGTACCAAGATCTCTACGTAATACCGTTTTTCCCGTTTGAATCGGACCAATAGTAGCAAAGATAGTCGCTAAGGTCCTTTTGTCCTGTCACTACGCATGATTTTTTCTATTCAACGTTAATCAATACTGAGTTATCCTTATAATGCCGTTTTTTTCGTTTAAATCGAACCAACGATAGCTGAGATATACGCTAAGGTCCTTTTGTCCTGCCACTGCGCATGATTTTTCTCCTGTATGTTAATCTATATCCCTCTCTCTCTACATAACCCCCTTTTCCCCATTTAAATCGGACCAATAGCAGTGAAGATACACGCTAAGGTCCTTTTGTCCTGCCACTGCGCATGATTTTTTCTTTTCAACTTTAATCTATATCACGCTTTCTACATAACCCCCTTTTTCCCATTTAAATCGGACCAACGATAGCTGAGATATACGCTAAGGTCCTTTTGTCCTGTCATTGCGCATGATTTTTCTCTTGTATGTCACGGCGGAAATCCTCATCGGGGCAATTGACGGATCGACAGTTAAAAGTGGGGTTATGTTCATCGGCGCGACTCCGCGTGGCGGGCCCCGGGGCCACGGGCAGCTGTCTAACGACCGTTTTTGGCAAAATGGTGCGGTTTGGTTAGATGTCTTTTCGCAAAATGATGAAAATGGCCTCGTTTACGTGAACGCTATATCTCGTAGGTTATTTGTCTTTTCGCAAAATGATGAAAATGGCCTCGTTTACGTGAACGCCATATCTCGTAGGTTACCTCTCACTCTTACACGTTGAATTCCCTATGTGAGCCAGAATGAACTTAGTCTATCTACTACTATTTTTAACTATTTTTGGGTGCACTTTTGTATATAGGTAAGTACGGTTTAATCGACCTATTTTTGACCCAAGAATACGTGGTATAATTTATGACCAATCTATTTGAAACAACCTGTATAATAAACATAAGAACTATATATTTTATTAATTATTCAGTACATTGTATCACCGAATTTAAAAATCTTTCACAAAATTAGAAATGCAGTTTAACGGCTTTGAGCGTTAAATTATAGCTTTTTGTGGTGGAAAATTTACAAAAATTTAATCATTAGCTCTAACTCCTTCATAGTTATAAATCTGTTTCACTCTCGCTAACAGAAGTTTAGTAAAAATAGAATGTTAAATGCATTCATAGTCGCAAGCGGCAATATTTTTTTATTATTATCTGCAAAAAATCACACGGAATAGTATATTACATTACGAGTGTGGAAAGTGACATTTTTCACACGAGTGGGAAATATTGTTGCACGAGGCACAAGCTGAGTGTGAAAAATCACTTTTCACACAAGTGATGTACAATATTTTTCCTGCGACCACAAAATAATGTCATCAAAAAATGTAAAACCAGGTTATCATTACTATAATAACTAAAATGTATTTAAAAAAAGAATCAACAATAATTGTGTTTATTCAATTTTCATATTTTCTAAACAAAAAAAAATAAAAAAAATAAAAAAAAAAACAAAAAAAATTCTGGCCGCGCTAGGATTTAAACGCGGTCGCTCGCCAGGTCTCAAATGGCAAAGTTGATAAGTTCGCCGTTATAACCAACTAAGCTAATAGCCCTTACGTTATTTGAATGATCTAATCAATTATGTATTTAACCAGAATAAAGACAAAACATAATATATTAGTTATTTTAAAATTATTTTAATAATAATTGTTAAAGATAAATATCTAGGATCTAATTTACAACAATTTCAATAATTTAACAATCATATCGATTTTAGTATTAATATGAACATTACATAGATCAAAACAGAAATTATTTGTTTGAAATTTTGTAACAGCTACTGCGGAAAATAGCATATCCGTACACGGGTGGAAAGTAAATTCTTATTCATACGCGTGTGATATAGGGCACTTTCCATAGGTCTATATAGTGTGATATGTGTCACTTTCCTAAGTGGTCGTAGGAAAACATCATTTGATCTCTCTCACGACGATTAAGAAGAAATCAAAGTCGCAGAGAACATAATTCTTTAATATACGTTTTTTTATTAATACATTTTACACATGTATATGTTTGGCAAAGTTATACATTTTTATTCTTTCTCTTTCTCTACGTAAAATTGTTACTATTTTTATTCTTTTTTCCCCTTCTATTTTCGCCTTCTATTTTCTTTCTTCTCCTCCTAATACAGTACATGTTTCTATCTTTAGTAATAAGCAGGTAGGGTTTGATTTAACCTAGAACTTCGAGTTTAATGTATTCTCCAGTTTTCTCCGTACTCAGGTACTATCTCTGAATAGTCCACTACTGTTGGTTATTTTTACTAAGTTTTCTCTCAAGTGTTCCTATAGCGACCTTTTCACTTCCAGACTGGAAAGAGTGTGTCGCCGCCAAGTTAAACTTCCAATTTGAAGAAAACGTGGTTGAAGTTTCTTTCTCTTTCATACAGAGTTTAAACCTGGTGGAATCATTGTGTAATTTCAACACCAGAAAGTGGTGGATATCTGCTGCCTTGTGAACTGTAGTACCTAAGCAGCATTGCGAGGATTTATATCATTTGCATGAGCTTATTGATTCTGTGTCTTCTTATCTGTTACCAGTGAGTTTGGTATTGAGTGGTTATTTACCTGTTCACTGAGTGCCTAAAGACGGTATTCCACTAAACGTACAGTTAAGTTTATGTTTTGTTTGTATTTTCTGGAACTTACAAAACAAAAGCAAAACTGGAACAAACCCAAAACTCTTGTTTTCATCCAGCGGACTACATTTTATTCCAGTTTTGTTTTTGTTTTGGTTCTTTTCGACTGTTTATCGCAAGGAAGTCAGAACATATTTTTTCAATATTTTATTTATATTTATATACCTATTTATTTTTTAACATAGGTCCAATTTGAAAATATATATAAAAATAGTTTAAAAAATGTGTGACATTATAAAAACTTAAAAAGTACAATATTTGGACTTAACCTAGTGTGGCGCTGACATACAGATATATACTCTACTAATGAACATACTTATTTAAGTTTATGTAGCATTTAAAAATAAATTACTTATTAGTAAGTACTTATTTTTACAAAATACGTTACCTATAGATTACCAATTTGGTACAAAATTTAAACTACACAACACGACCGTTTCTAGTAAACAGGCTCTAATTTCAAAACACGTCATAACCTTTTGAAGTTACCGCTTCTGAGCAAGACTCGAGAAGCAAAACTCTAACTGTCCCAAAACACGCCAGTCTTCAAAAAGTTTGCGAAAAGTTGCAGTTTTGTTTTTTCTACACAAGTTTGTGTTTTGTTCTTGTTTTTTATCCGTTTAGTGGAAAACCGCCATAACAGAGAATTTGTTTATCCTAATTGTATATTCCAAATACAGCTTCGGATCCTGTGATTGGTAGTTTGATACCTATTTGGCAAGTTTATTAGCCTTTTTATTTTCCTGGATATCTTTATGTCTTACTCTTCTCTAGTTTTATTTTGTTGACGAAAAATAATGGTCACTACAGGATCCCTTTCTAATTATGTGGCGAGAAAAAAATATATACAAAATAATATAAAAAAAGTTGTTTCAGGAAAGGAATACACAAGTGTTCAACATTCAACCCATTATTTAAAAAAATAAACTGATAATATTTAAAAAGTAAAAATCTAACATAATTTAAATAAAATAAAAGTTCTGAAAAAGGTTCATATCGGTAGCCAAAAGCTAAATATACTAAATATACAAGCTGTTTTATTTGTTTATCACTAAACCAAAGAAAAATACCAGAAATATTTATGGTTGGGTTCTACTAGCAGTACTGTCAAACAGTTACAAAGCCTACACAGGTCATGAGGCAAATACCAAAACAAAAATGTATCGTTATTCTTCTCACAGATTCTGAACACGTTCTCTTCCACTGATCCAAGTTTCTTAATATTTTCTAAGAGTCGGGCTGATTAGATTCCCATTAATATGTATCTTGTTCTTACTCAAGCAGAAACAAGCATTTGACTTTTTCTAGTTATAGTTACCCAGAAGAGTGATAAACTAATATTTTTAATAAATGGATACTGCTAATTCCCCTGAAGAACCTATTTTGGAAACTGCAATCTTTTCGCCTAGCTTATTTAGTATCTGCCTGCAATTTCAGATAATTTTGGAGCTAAATATGTTTAAGCTCAAAGCTTTAATGCTAACCTCATCGAATATCCTTAGATTTTAAACTACATTTATGTACCTGGTTCTGAACCAATACACTTTTATTTTAATAAAACCATCTAATTTTTAACCGTAGATGCAATTCAGAATGGGCTCTATTTATTCCTGTAGTTCTGTGTTCAAAGATGGAGTAATGGATAAGAAGGAAGAGGGTTTGCGCATATCTTTATAGAAACAATACATGTGACATTAATAGATCACTAACTTGTTAAACATTTTATTTGCCGCCTCCGTCAGACGATCGGTATATTGCTGTTCAAGCTCGCGCAGTTGCGTAAAACAATTTTGGGATTCTTCGATTAAATTGCCAATCATTTCTGTTAAATTTCTCTCGAAATTCTGATTGACTTCGTCCATTTGTTCGAAGAGTACCAGCTCCAATTTCATCAGTTTTTTCCAAGTAACGTGAATGAGTTTGTTAAATTCATCCGTCAATTCGAACACCAATCTATCGTACTCTCTTTCATCTGTAATTAGTAAAAACATTGTCATTGTAGAAGGCTAGTTGAATACGGTTTAGTTCAACAATTTAGAAATATATCGAAAAAAACATGTTTTTATGTATACATGTAAAAATTAAATCTATTTTCTTTCATATTTATAAATAATATTACCTATTTCACCATCTTCTAGATTTTTTTGTACCTCTTGTCCCTTAGAAAACAAAATATTTTTCGCTTCTAAAAACTCTTCCATCAACTGAATACTTTCCAGTTGGCTCAGGTGTTTGGCGTGTTCTGTGCATCTCATAAATGCTTCTATTTCATCTTTGCGAATCTTGTAGTGTCGCTGACCAATATCAAAGACTTCTTTACCTGTTCAAGAAGCAAAATATTAAATCTTTAGTAATTAAAAAATGCGAAAGCTACACAGCATTCTCCTACCTCAAAACACGTATGTATTAGTTATTATTGGTTAGGTTCGTAGCTTGCTAGTAGGTTTTCTTGTAAGCAAATATTGTGAGCTGCAACTACAGCGGCATGCCTATGGCTATGCATCACGGATAGATTCATTTTATTTATCAGAAGAATGTATTACGCATGATATGAGTACATAAGTTTATGTATGATTAGTGATTTATCATTGTTACTTATTCCTTAAAAGTATAAAATATAAGGTGTTATTAGTTCAGAAGATATATAATTGTGTTACCCTGACAATATTCCTACATCAAAAGTGGTAAACTGTGTGCTTCTATTGGTGCATAATGCCGAAAGACCGAAAAAAGAAAAAGAGACGACATTCAACATCCAGCAGCAGTTCAAGTTCTTCAGATGACCAGAGTCGACAAAAATTTGAAGAAAACGAATAAATCGCATAAGAAAAGTAAAACCAAATCTATACATGATCCTAGTACTGTTTCGTAAATCTGCAGTATTCAACCTAGCTCAGGTATTGTATCATCTAGTTTTATTGTCGAATTTAATCCAATGAATATGGAAATTTCTGATTGGCTAGAAATTATTCAACATAATTCTAGTATTTATTCTGACAGTTTTATAATTTATGAAGCTATAAATAAATTAAAGGCCACAGCTAAAACATGATACGACAGTTTTATACAGTGTGAATTGGGGTGGCCTCAGTATACTTGGGCACACTGGAAACAATTTCTGAGTTCTACTTTTTAAAGCACACGAGAGATACGTATGAGTTATTTATGGATATTGCAAATAATAAACCAACAAATGGTAGTTCATTATACGGATTTCATATCAATCATCTGGCAAAAACTAATAAATTAAAGTTGAATTTCTTTGATTCTGATAAAGTATCCTTAATTATGGGGGCAATACATGATCCCAATTTAAAGTCCGCAGTATAAGCCTCAAATAATAAAGATCCAAATATTTTAGGAGTCTATATTAAAAATAAAGTATATAGTGTGCCGCTACCTCCTACACTTGAAAATCCTGAACAACAGTCATTGCCGAGTTGTAGCCACTCGAAAAATTTTAATAAAATAACAGCAGAAGTTAAAACTTTATTTTGTAATTATTGTGGGAAAAATTAACATAATCACGAGAATTGTAGACATAAAAGCAAAATATGCAACTTTTGCACAAAAATTGTCATATCGAAGCTAACTCTTCAAAAAAAAGATTTTCTTTTAACAAAGACAATTTTAAAAAGGAAGGGACTAACAAAAATAATACGGAAGATCCTAAAGTACAGAAAGTTAAATTAATTGGAAATAATACTGAAAGTTCAAAATTCTATAAAGTAATTCATATTAACGAAAATAAATGTATGACATTCATAGATTTTGGAAGTGACTGCTCAATAATGAAATTCTGAATAGAAAAAATATAACTTGGATATAAAACCTCTTGAAAATCGTGTTACGCTATCGGAATTTTTAGTTGTTGGGACGGAAGTGACTAACTATACCAAGAATGTAACACAAGTTGACGAGGTAAAATTAAATATAATGTATTATGTAATGGAAGACAAAAATTTAGATACTGATATTTTAATTGGGACAAACTTTACTTAAAATAAAAATATTGTATATTTTCGTATTGATTACGTATTAACTTTCAAAAATAGAACAAATAATCCTCTGTGGTTGCAAAATATTACATACGGGATTTTATTAGACAAAGAAATATATTCTCTCAACCAAATTTTATTGAAAAACGAAAAATGCGTGTTTCAAGATCAAAAACATCTGGGAGAAGCGCACTCCGTGTCACTGTCGATCGAGCTGTCTATGGATAGACCCTTACCGTTTTTCGGAAAAGATAAGCAAATTTTAAGAACCACTGTAAATGGATTATTAGATTCTAAGATAATTCAGGACAGTAAGTCTCCTTACTCCAGTCCTGCGTTATTGGTGAATAAAAAATGGGGCCAAAAAAAGAATGGTAGTCGATCACTGGGCCCTTAAAAAAATAACTGTCACAAACAGATTTTCAATGCCTTTGATAGAGAAGATTATTGAATATGAATATTTTACAAATATTGATCTAGTGTCAGGTTACCACCAAATCCCATTGGACCCAAAATTGGTTAGGTGCACATCTTTTGTAACACCTGACGGGCATTACGAATTTATAGGGGTACCTTTTGGACTTTCCAATGCACCGTTAATATTTCAGCAATTTAAGGAGGTCCTTTAGCCACCCCTTTTGCCACCAATGTTAAATAAAAAATATTAGATTATGACTAAAATTTATTTTTTTTCTAATAGTTGAAGTCCTTATTTATCTAATGTTGAACTTTTAACTATACCTTACCATGCAAATTTTTGAGATTTTTTTTTTTAAATGTGAGTATTTGTACAGTGTCTTATGAGAAAATAAGACCTCAACAACAATTCTCGAATTATATTATTATTTATTGATTAGATGGAGTAGAAAAAAACTAAAAATAGGGTTTTTGAAATATTTAGGTTTTGTTTTTTACAATAAAATATATAGGTTACCTTGGAATTTATTGAGAAATTAATATTAAAAAAAAAATTTGAAGTAACCTAGTTGAAAATTTTTTGTGATTTTTTCAAAAACCTTATTTTTAGTTTTTTTCTACTCCATCTAATCAATAAATAATAGTATACTTAATTATAATTCAAAAATTGTTGTTAAAGTCTTACTTTCTCGTAAGACACTGTACAAACACACACATTTTTAAAAAAAAATGTTCTCAAAAATTTTCACAGTGAGGTATAGTTAAAAGTTTACTATTAGATAAATAAGGACTTCTACTATTAGAAAAAAATTTATTTTAGTCATAATCTAATATTGTTTATTTAACATTGGTGGCGAAAGGACCTCCTTAAGACAGTTTCACGTAATACCATGAATGGATGATGTACTAATACCTTTAAAAACTGTTGCTGAAGGCATAGATAAGCTGGAGAAAGTTCTAAATTTATCAAAGGAGTATGGTTTTACAGTGAATCTGCGATTTTAGCAAAAAAATTTATATATTTAGGATATCTCCGTCAGTCAAATATCAGCGCAGTTCGTGATTTTCCCACACCAAAAAGTCAACACCAGTTAAGACAGTTTTTGGGTTTAATAGGATTTTTCAGAAAATGTATTAAATATTTTGCTAGGGTGACAGCTCCTCTTACGAAATTATTAAAAAAAAAAAATATGTGTGGAAATGGACAGAGATACATTCAAAAATAGTAAACTTAAAAATCCAATTTTATGTATATTCAACCCTAAGTTGGCAATAATTGTTTATAAGGATGCAAGTTGCGAAGGATTTGCTAGAATTTTAGTTCAAAAATATGATAACAATGAAAGAACTGTCGGTTTTTTTTAGTAAACAGACAACAGACACCTAAAAAACTACCATTCTGTTGAACTTGAGTTATTAGCTATTGTAAAAACATTGGCAAAATTTAAATACTACCTTTTAGGAAACCAATTTACCAACATAACAGATTGTAATGCTGTTAAAAATGCAATAAGTAAACAAACAATAATTATACCGGCGTTTAGCCAGGTGGGTTTTATCTTTACAGGATTTTACGTTAACTATTCAACACAAATCTGGTACGCAAATGCGTCATGTGGATGCACGTAGCAGAAATTTTGTACAAATAAAAATATTTCAAAAATACAAGAAGACGATTATTTAAGAGAAGCTGAAGATCAAGACAGTAAAATTAAAGAGATAAAAGACATTTTGTTAAGTGGAGATATTTTAAATAACCAAAGCATTTAAAATTTATCGATTAACACCTTATAGTAGAGGGTGGGTAGTGCCTAAAAATTGTAGATGGCAAATAATAAAAGCAAATCATGATGATGTACGGCACTTTGCACTCGAAAAAACATTAGACAGAATAAAAAAGCATTATTGGTTTTCAAAAATGAATAGATTTGTAAAAAATATATTAGCGCATGTTTAAACTATTTGTATTATAAAGAAAACAGCGGTAAAAAAGAATATCTACATTCCCTACCCAAGAATACAAGGCCACACCATACTATTCTTCTTGATAATTTAGGACCCTTTGTAGAAACTACATATAAATGGAAATAAATATTTATTAGTAACGGGTGTCCCAAAAGTTTTGGGAAAAAGTGCTCTGCAATTTTTTTCCTAAAGCTTTTGGGGCACCCGTTAATTGTGGATGGATTTTCAAAGTTTACTTATTTAAAAGCTGTCCCAAATACAACTACAAAGTGTGTCCTTGAAGTATTAGTTGATATATTTATGATTTTTGGAAACCTTAAAAGAATAATAGCTGATGCAAGGATAGCATTTGTTTCAAATGACTTTAAAGACTTCTTGGAACAAAAAGGTATTAAATTATTTACAATAGCAGTTGGATTGCCCAGGGGTAATGGTTAAGTTGACAGAACTAATAAGACCTTATTTGATGCATTGGCTACTACAGGAGCAGATAGGGATAGTAATAAGTGGGATTTAAAAATAATCACTATTCAACAAGGCATTAACAGTACAAAGCATCGCGTCACAAACTACACCCCGGCCGAACTGTTATTTGGATTTTTTCTGAAGATGAATAATGACATCCACGAATCTGAGGGCAAAGATAATGTAGACGTAACAACCATCAGGAAAAGGGCAGCAAAGCGACTAGAACAAAATAGGACCAAAGAGGATATTACATTTAATACGAAAAGAAGCCCACGGAAAATATGTAAAGTAGAAGATTCCCTTACTTACAAAGGTCATCAGCAACCCTGCAACGGGAGAAAGTAAAAAGTTACTGTCTAAGTTTAGGGGTCCATTTAAAATAAAAGAGGTTCTTCCAAATGATAGATATAGGGTAAAGGAAGAATAATGAGCGGCACGCCTATGGCTATGCATCACGGATAGATTCATCATATTTATCAGAAGAATGTATTATGCATGATATGAGTATATAAGTTCATGTATGATTAGTGATTTATCATTGTAACTTATTCCTTAAAAGTATAGAATGTAAGGTATTATTAGTTCAAAAGGTGTATAATTGTGTTACCCGGACAATATTTCAACATTACGATGAGGTAGAGCTCTGAATTAACAACCCTACTAAAAATACCCGTCAAACGATTGATAGGTCACAATAACTAATATTCTTAAACAAAAGAAAGTGAAGTAAGATAGATCGGTTAAGATCCGCTCAAAAAAATATTTATAGTTGCTGATAACAAAAATGTGAAAGGCGTACCTATACGACTTTTAAGATCTACACAACTTAATCATAACTGGCGAGTAAAATACATATGAAGAATATTTTTATCTGGAATTTCGTTCTCTAATGTTTTGATCAAGGTAGGAGAAAGTCATAGCTCTGTCATAATTTTTCTACAAAAACCAATAGCAACAATTCTGTATTATTAGATTTTGCTTACAATAATTGACAAAATTAGTTTGAAAGTCGGCATATAGTTCTCTAATATCATCACCGAGATTAAGTAATAGCTTCCCTTCGTCGTCTTTTTCCCACATTTGGTCAAAGAGGTTTCTGGTGTTCAGGTATTCCACGAAACTGTCCATGTTCAATTCAGCTTCTCTATCTTCTCGTTCCTTTTGAAGAATTTTTGCTAGTTCTTTTTCTTCCAATTCCTCCTGGTCTAAAATTTTTATTTTTATGTGAATTCCAGTTAAGGGAAAATGTGGTTGAATTGAAAAGTTTTGGTAAACAATGTGCTGCTTGATAATTTTGTAGCGGATTTAAATAACAAAATTGATCTTGATCAGTTACAGTAGCGGCAGGTGCATAAGTACTGTAGAATTGTAGAACTGCCAAAAAATGCAAGTATCTCATGAATATTTCACAGAAATTATTTTAGACATTCTAAAATATACGAAAAATAGATTTTATAAATAATATCATTAATTATGAAATATTGTGTGTGCACTACAGCACATGGGTAGTCTTGATAGGCATATGTCTGCCAAAAAGATTAATTAACAAGTTAGCAAAGAGCAAAACTTTATTCTGAACAGTATTTTGATAAAAAATAAAAAAAGTATATTGAAAAATTTTAAAGTAGAATTGTTGTGTTGCTCTCACCCTATCGACGGGATATATATTATATCGCATTACCAGTTAGGATTTACCAAACAATCGCATTTCATACTCCTTCTTATAGGTACCTACTTACACCTCTTATAGGTATATAATAAGTCCTCTCATAGGTACATATACCTCTTTATAAGTACATACTCATTCATTCTATAGGTACATCTATGTTTTACATTTCAATACTCATATATACCTTATATAGGTTCTTTATTTCAAACTCATACATTCCAAGGGTACACACATTTTTCACATTTTAGTACTTACATATAGGGAGTGAGTGGCTCAGTAGCAAAGTCTGGGCTTGCGAATTTAAGGGTCCGCGGTTCGAATCCCACCGGTGACCGGGAATTTTTATTTAATTTAATTATTTAATTTAATTATTTAATTTAATTATTTAATTTAATTATTTAATTTAATTATTTAATTTAATTATTTAATTTAATTATTTAATTTAATTATTTAATTTAATTATTTAATTTAATTATTTAATTTAATTATTTAATTTAATTATTTAATTTAATTATTTAATTTAATTATTTAATTTAATTATTTAATTTAATTATTTAATTTAATTATTTAATTTAATTATTTAATTTAATTATTTAATTTAATTATTTAATTTATTTATTTAATTTAATTATTTAATTTAATTATTTAATTTAATTATTTAATTTAATTATTTAATTTAATTATTTAATTTAATTATTTAATTTAATTATTTAATTTAATTATTTAATTTAATTATTTAATTTAATTATTTAATTTAATTATTTAATTTAATTATTTAATTTAATTATTTAATTTAATTATTTAATTTAATTATTTAATTTAATTATTTAATTTAATTATTTAAAAATAATTGTTATGCATTAGTAGGATTCCCTGCTCCGACCATTCACTGCTGGGTTCTAATTAACAGTGGCACCCGGAAACAGTAACAAAGCCTACACAGAACACACAAACGAAAATCAAACACAAACTGAGACTGGCATATTAGGTGTATACACCTAAGCTATAAAATAAAAAAAGGTTTGTGTTGTCAAGAAGCTGGATCGCCTCAACGTTCACATGTTGGTGGAGCCGTTGTTCGTGACTACTAGCGAATCTAATGATAGTCTGGTCAACGGTGTCCATCTGAAGGTCTCGATGAAGGTCGCTGTTTCTAATGTACCAAGGAGCATCGACAATGTTCCTCAATACTTTGTTCTGGAATCTCTGGAATATTAGAATATTACTGTAGCTAGCACAACCCCAGAGCTGAATGTCATAGAACCAAAATGGTTTAAGAACTTGTTTATATAATAGAATTTTGTTATGTGTAGATGGGCTGGAATGCCTACCAGGTAACCGGTACATTTTCTTGAGTTTTATATCTAACTCTTGTCTTTTCTTTTTAACATGGACCTTCCAGCAAAGTCTTGCATCTAATGTAATACCTAGATATTTTACAGAATTAGTATAAGGGACCTGAGCATTATTTATGTTAATTGGTATTCTTTGACCATTTTTGTAAGTAAAATTAATATTAACAGATTTGGTCTCGTTTAGTTTAATACGCTATCCTTTGGGCCATTTACTTATTTGATTAACTGATGTTTGTAGTTTATTTGCAGCCTCTTCATGATCTTTGCCTATCGCTAGGATCGCAGTATATCTGCAAATGTAGCTATTGTGTCTTATTCTAGTTTGGGTATGTCACAAGTGTATAACAGATACAAAGTGGGTCCCAGGATGCTTTCCTGTGGTACTCCTGCTTTAATTTCTTTCAACTCAGAATATGCTTCATCTTGTTTTACTATAGCTCTGAGTATGGGTGTGGAAGTAGCACATTCAATTTATGTTTTAAGCCATCATGCCATACTTTATCAAAAGCCTGCACAACATCGAGGAAGATGGCTTAACAGATTTTTTTGTTTTCTAATGCTTTTTCAATCGAATTTGAGATTCTATGAATCTGATCTATAGTTAAATGGGTTTCTCTAAAGCCGAACTGGTAATCTGGAATAAGTTTTCTTTCTTCAATGATGGTTTTCAGCCTTTTTATTAGTATTTTTCAAATAGTTTTGATATTATAGGCAATAGAGATATTGGCCTATATGACGAAACTTCGTTCGGAGGTTTTCCCGGTTTGGGGATCATAATGACTTTAGCTACTTTCCACAATCTAGGGATATACCTTGAATGAGGCATTAAACAGGTGTGTAAGTATAATTATAGCTTTCTTCGGGAGTTGTTTTAAGATTTCTCCTGTAATTAAATCATAGCCAGGAGCTTTCTTAGGAATAATATTTTGTTTTAATATCTTCTGCAATTTCCTTTGGAGAGGTTGATCTGATAATACAATCATCTCTCCAAGGAGCCCAGTTTGGTAATTCTTCTCCTTCATTTGGTTTCAAAGTGTTTTCTAAGTGTTCTGCGAATCTATTAACTTTTTGTATATTATTTCTAGCCCAGCTACCATCTGTATTCCTGATTGGGACTTTCTGTACAGTGGGCCTTTTTAATTGCTTTGTGGTTTTTCATAGAGAATAATCAAGTGGATTTATCGCTTGTCAACTCACTAAGGTACTTACAAATAGATTCATTTTTGATTCGTTTTATCTCTCTTTTCAACTGCTGCCATCCGTTGTTACGTTTGGTTTTATCTGATGGAGCTCTGGTATGATGCCATGTCCTTCTTAGTTTTTTTTTGCAGAGATTAGGTCCCTTATTTCTTTAGGATAGTTATTTCCTGTTGTTCCCTGCATATTAGGTGGCGTATTATCCCATGCTGCTTGTTGTATGTTGGACACAAGTAGTTCTACTTCTTCGTCTAGCTGCGCTTTTGTTCTTAACGGAACTGAAAGATTGATTCCATTTTCAAGGTCCAGTCTAAAGCTTTGTCTATCTGTTCTCCTATTTATTAGTCTAGGAGCGCTTTCCTTTTGGATAATGGTGTCACTAAGAGTGAGAAGAATGGGCGAATGATCTGAATTCATGTCCCATGCCTCATCAACTTGGATGTAGTTTGCTGAAATATTTCGTTATTACATTAGACACTGTACACCTTAACACGATACGAACTTGACCCACTTTGATCATCGCGGCGAATATTTAAAATACATCCGACACCGACAAATGTTAGCTACCAACTCATAAAGTTTAATGTACAAACCATTCGAATATTCAAAATTTATAAATTATTTTAGTTTTATAATTTTTTATTTCCCAAATTAAAAATTTTACAATGGCTAAATTTGTTTTACATTGACTTTATTGACAGAATGTGATTGATACCAGAAAAATGTATTTCAACACAACTAACTTCTGAATTCAGTCCCAATCCTCGACAGGTCGTCGACAATAAGTTGTGAACTGGTTTGTGTTTACTTAAAATAATAAAAATAACATGTCGCAGCACATAACCTAAAAAATTAATTATTAGGCATTCCAACGACCTGTCAAACAATAACTGCCAGTGGGAAGGACTCTTAAATCCAATGGGGTTGCGACATAGCCCTCAACCTTGGACGCTATTTTTATTTAAATAGTAGTCGCCAAGCTTGGTAATTTATAGAAAAACTCTAAACGGTTTTTTTTTAAATAATTCTTTCATTTTGTTCGACATAAAATATTTAAATTTAATCCATTAATTATAATTTTACGTTATTGTAGGTAGACTTTATCGTATGTCGTAACCCTTTCCACATACCAAACCTTATCACCGCCTTTCATTTGTTTGGAATACCTAATTGTTATTTACAGTGAAATATGTAGAATTTTCACAGCCACCCTGGATTTAAAAAGAAACTGAACGACTTATTTATTCCTCTCTATTATTTACAATGTAAGGTACACCACTTGATGGGAGTTATATGAAGATGTTTAATTAATTTTTGTGATAAATAACTGTTAAGCTATAATGTCATGCAAAACTGCGACCCATCACCGACCGATTGGTCAACTGTAGTATAATCTATGAAGTTTGTGGTGATATATTTTTAAAGTACAGTCCTTCCCATGCCAAAGAAGGCAGCAAAGCACATCGGGAATTTTGGGTTGAAACATATGCCACATTTTTAGGCTATTTTTGCAAAAATCAAGGTGCTCTGCTAGCTTCGAACGAAGTCAGCAGAGCACCTTAGTTTTTTAAAGCTTTTTTCCAAAACTAACGACACCATATTTTTAGGCTATTTTTAGGCTCTTAAAATATTATAAAACTTTTCGAAAAATTTTGTTATTTTTAAAAAATACAGAGTGCTTTGCTACCTTCGAACGAATCCAGCAGAGCACCTCGGTTTTTTAAAGCTTTTTTCTAAAAACAACTACACCACATTTTTAGGCTCTTGAAATATTATAAAATTTTACTAAAAAATTGCTATTTTTAAATAATACAGGGTGCTTTGTTGGAGCAAAGTCAGCAGAGCACCTCGGTTTATTATTTATTTTTCAGAAAACTAGTTATACTTTACTTTTAAGCTATTTTTAGGCTCTTAAAACAATATATAACTTTTCAAAAAAAATGTATTTTTTAAAGAATACAGAGGGTGCTTTGCTAGCTTCGAACGAATCCAGCAGAGCACCTCAGTTTTTTAAAGCTTTTTTTCTAAAAACAACTACACCACATTTTTAGGCTCTTGAAATAATATCAATTATTCAAAAAAAAGGTTGGGTAAAATTATATTTCTAACTAATACAGGAAGCTTTGTTGGAAAAATATGATTTTGCTCAACCTTTATTTTTGACCAACCTCGTTAAGACTAATAAAATTTGATATCAGATGGTTGCTTCTTAGGTTTTTGATTATGAGCAACTTTTTATAAAGAATACATTTTTTCCAAAAATGAACAATAAAAAAGCTTTCCATAAGCCGTCAACTGTCTACGTTAAGTTAGCGGCATATGGAAAACTTTTTTATTTAATTATTTTTGGAAAAAGTTATATTTAATAAAAAGTTTTGCATTGTCTTAAACTTAAAATACAACCACCAGATATCAAATTTTATCAGTCGTATACAAGGTTGGTAAAAAATAAAGGTTAGGCAAAATCATATTTTTTGACAAACCTCGTATACCATTGATTCAATTTAAAAACATTGATACAATTTGAAATCATGCAAGACGTTTTATGAACAATAACTGTTCTTCATAAAACTAATAATAAAAAAGTATAATTAATCGTAGAAATTGAAATGTTTGTTAATTAAGGTGTTTTTGCAATGAGCCTATCCTAATCTTAATAAGTATTTATTACAAATTTTCTTTTAATTTGACTCACAAAGTGACATTTTGGCAATCGCAGCGAGTGTCCAAATGATCTATCTACTTTGAGTTACATAAAGTTGAACATTATGTAACTGGTTATGCCATAAATATGTTCATGACTGCAAAAAAAAAAAAAAAAAAGAACCTTTTTTTTGAATAATTGAAATTATTTCAAGAGCCTAAAAATGTGGTGTAGTTGTTTTTAGAAAAAAGCTTTAAAAAACCGAGGTGCTCTGCTGGATTCGTTCGAAGATAGCAAAGCACTCTGTATTCTTTAAAAAATACATTTTTTTTTAAGTTATATATTGTTTTAGGAGCCTAAAAATAGCTTAAAAACGTAGCATAACTAGTTTTCTGAAAAAAATAATAATAAACCGAGGTGCTCTGCTGACTTTGCTCCAACAAAGCACCCTCTATTATTTAAAAATTGCAATTTTTTAGTAAAGTTTTATAATATTTCAAGAGCCTTAAAATAGCCTAAAAATGTGGTGTAGTTGTTTTTAGAAAAAAGCTTGAAAAAACCGAGGTGCTCTGCTGGATTCGTTCGAAGCTAGCAAAGCATGCTGTATTTTTTAAAAATAACAACATTTTTCAAAAAGTTTTATAATATTTTAAGAGCCTAAAAATAGCCAAAAAATATGGTGTCGTTGGTTTTGGAAAAAAGCTTTAAAAAACTGAGGTGCTCTGCTGACTTCGTTCGAAGCTACCAGAGCACCTTGATTTTTGTAAAAAACGAGGAGCATAAAATTTTTGAATAGGGTATAAAAATAGCCTTAAAATAGCCTAAAAATGTGGCATATGTTTCAACTCAAAATTCCCGAGGAGCTTTGCTGCCTTCTTTAGCATGTCCTTCCAGATTCTTAAAATGTGTATTTGTTTAAATAACAACTTGTTCTTTGAAGATAATTAAATCTTATTAAATAATAGTATTTTATTATCGTTTGAATAAAATAATATAATACCTATTATCAATTGTCTAAACTTCACGACTCCAGTTTCTCTTTCTTCATCGTGAATCTTTTTATATTCGTACCACACTAAAGTCGGTAAAAATGCAGCAACGTATCTCCGAAAATCTTCATACTCCGTACAAGGATTGTTAGCCATATTTAAGGATATTAACATGGGTATTCTTCTCAAATGATGCACCTACATAAAATATACAGAAAATGTTTTCGTTTATTAACTAGATAAGAATTTTTATAGAATAAAACAGAATGTGAACAGCCGATTTCAAGGATGTTCATTAAAAACGGGTGTTTTAAAATAATTTTCGGTTGTTTTGTAGTACTAGTTGACTGTAAATGTTAAGTATTATAAACAATAAATCTTCATTAAAAAAGTAAAAAAGTATTTTTTCAAAAATACAAATAATTTAAAATAAAACCAAACCTTCGACACTTGAGAATATAACTGATCTAAATGGCATGACTTTTGAATTACCTACAGTCTAAACATATGCCAAAGTTTATCAGGCTTGTAACAAAGACAAGATATTTGAAAATTTTTAATACAAAGTAAATAGTTTAATTATGATTGATATAATTGAAAGTAAATACATGGAGACTGTAAAATGAAGGGAGGTCTATTTATACTTAAATTCCATGTACGAACTCACACAAAATATAGTCATGTGGCGTAATATCCAATTTATGTACTAATTTATAAAAGTTTATATTTAACTATGTAGTCTTACTAGCGAAAAACATGATAAATGCAACGAAAAATACCTAACAGAAATTAAAAACTACAAAAATTTATTCTTGAATGGATTTTTGATGTAGTTTACAAAAGCATGCTTCTCAAAAAGATTCAAATCTCAAGACAACAAAAATTAACAAAAATCTAAAACTATTTAATAATATTTAAATTCATAAAATTTCCACTAATCCCAACAAAAGAACATGATTTACTAAACCCTTTCAGGACGGACTTTTATTTCTGTTTTACGTGTTGTAATCATTAATAATATTTCATTTCCTAACATTAGGAAGCTTTTTAAGCAGTTTGTATTTTTTTTAGAATTTTCCAAAATTTATTTAATATTTTGAAAAATGGGACATATTGTCCCATTAGTCCGTTCTATCGGAACATTACAGCCCATCAGTCTTGAAAGTTGTAAAATAATAAACAAAAAAATATATAAAAAAACTGTATTTTAGTAACTAATTTTACAATAAACAAAGATTTGTGATTACATATGATAAGGTGTAAAACATTTGTTACATAGTTGGACCCGAGAATACCGATCAAGGAGAAGCGACAGCTTGGTATTTTCAGTGTACCGTTTTGTAACGCGCATGTGCGAAAATAAGTTGTGTATCACTCAAAATTATGTTATCTGTCAAAGTCAGTCCAAGTTGTGTTTAGTACGTGAGCAATGTTAAGTGATATTTTTTGGTGTTTGTTTTGTGTAGTAATAAGATGAAGATTTTTTACACACTTAGGTATTCTAATACAGATATAAAATGTGCCAAAAAAGTTATTAGGAAACTAAGAATTTTATCACATGCAGAAATATTAAGTATAATGATTTAATCATTTTTGACATTTTATTTTACATATGTAGATATTGGATTTTGTGAAATATATGTTTGTCTTCTTTTAAATAAATTTATTAAACAATGAACTGCAGATTTTGTTTATTTTATTTTGAAATTATATTTAAAAAAATATAATAAATCTGCCTGTTTCAATTAGGATTGGTCAAAGTGGGCGAAATTCCTTTATTATGGATAAATTGTAAGTTACAATTATGTTAATATAAATATGTTTTGCCCATTTATATTTACATTAATTGAATGAATCATACTGAAGTTGATTTTGGAAATATTGGTACATACTTAAATAAGTATTATTTCTAAAAATTCGTCTATGCTCAGACAGCATACATAGTCCAATGAACGTCCTCTTTAGATCCATTTGAGAGTCAGGACGTCCATATCTGAGCATCCAGTGTACGTCTGTTTATGCTAATTAATTTGACAGCTGAATATCGATACCCAGAGAACGTCTGTGTTTGGACCTAATTTTAAGTTTAGTAGTATTTTGACGTCCAGTGGACGTCCATCTTAGGTCATTATTTATTAATCCTACCAGATATTACCCATCTATATACACTTCTTTTTTAAAATATAATTTGTCATTAAAAATTGACAAATTGAATCTATTGCATTTTATTCTATCAGCGGAAGTTTGAAATCTTATTCCATTGTAACTATATCTAGTAAAAAGTTTTCAAGTGGTTCCTTGGTCAAGCTAGTATAGCGATTGAAAGCGTAAAACGATAATGGATGTATCGTGAGTTCGATGCCTGCTCAGGTCAAGCGATCTTTAATTAAAAAAATAAATAAATGGTGTATAGTGGTTTGCGTAAATAATAAACAAATTATTAATAATATAAAATAGTGTGTGGTGAGTTGCGGTTCTGTAAAAAAAGTGGGGATGTGGTCTCAATGGGAATATAATACTGGACGTTTTTTGAATGTCCAGTATTCGACGTCCAAATATATTCCAGAATTGGACGTCCTTTGAATGGCCAAAAGCGGACGTTCATTGGAAGTCGGAAGTCAAGAAGAAACTCATTTTTGAACGTCTAGACATCCAAAATTGTATATCGAATGGACGTCTAATAGACATATTTGTATGTTCTGGGTGATAGCCAGGCCAGGTATTTAACTCTAAATACATAAACCTTAAATGACATCTGGCTTATGTTTGCGAGAAAACACTTGTTTCTACAGAAATGAGTAATAAACTTGAAAGTTCTTTTAATATAATATAAATCCAGAAATTCTAAAAATATGGTAGTACTTTGTAAACCTGAAAGCTTTGAAAATATATGCACATTGCAAATACTTAATTAAACCTCCCAAACTTAATGTCTTTTTAATTGTTATCTAATTTTTTTTTGGTACCCTTAATTTTATTTACCCTATTTTTACTTAAGGAAAAGGTAATTTAATTTAAATATGGGGCTTTTATTACATTTTCAACAATAAATAAACCAAATATTGAACAAATTTTATAGATAAATTATAAAATAATAAACGTCTTTTACTTTTATAACAAATAATTAATTATTACATAATGAATTATATTTTGGTGCCAAAATTTCACCATTGCTATTAACCTTAACTACTTCAATGTAATTAAATCACATTACAACATTTGCGCATGGACTATAACAATGATTTCAAATAATTTGCCAAACTATTTCGCTCAGTGTAGAAAATAAGCATGTTTTCTCAGCGTATTAAGTTGTGTATTAATCAAAGTCATGCTGTGAAAACGGCCCATCCGATATCAAAGGCTCCGACAGCTACTGTCGCTTCTTCTTGATTGGTATTCTCGGGTGGGACACATGCTCCACAGACTGTACTTGTTCGCTTTTCAATATTGTTTTGTGAACATCTAGTACACCTTCTCCGCTGTTGTTCAACAATAGGCATGTGATCTCCAATATTCAACATTGTTCTTTGCCTCTTCGAAGGTCGTCCAGATGTTGAACGTTTCTTTATACTCGCTTTATTTTTCCCATGTTCAATAAGACCTTCTGCCAAAGATACCAAGAAATCCAAAAATGGTACCTTTTTGCTTTTTACTTCATTATGGATAATGTAGGAATATACAGCAGTCATCAACATCATTTTGTAAAAAACCTTCTTTCGCCATTTTGTAGACTTCCGATCAAAGTCGTAGAGACTAGTCAAATGGTCTGTCAAATCAACACCTTCCATATACTTGTTGTAAAAGGAAATGATCTCGGGATATACCTTTAAATTTCGCCATGCTTTCGTCTATGGACTGGTAAACCAAATCCGGTTTAGCTTTTTGATATGTATATTTAAAACAATTCAAGAGCTCTTCTACGTAATACATTTTTGTAAAGTTTGGTGGTTTTTCGGGGTATATAAAATAAAATTTAGAAATTAACAATTTGTACCGATGGCGCGACATTGCATTTTTAATTGTAGTAATTTCCATAGAAGAATGTTTTGACCAATAGCGGTTCAAGCTTGGCAGTACATTATAAGCCATTACTAATATAACACCAGTTACCATCATAATTTCAGAATAGTCAGTCAATTTCACTTTCTTTTTAGTTTTTCTTTCGATAATTTTTAGCCTCTCATTGGTACATTGGGATATGAACATGTTCAAACTTTTTGGGAATAACTGCAAAAACACTTCCAATTCTGTTGATTGGCTATTTATATAGTTCAGGAGGATTTCTGTATCCCTAGCAAGAAGCGTTGAAATCGTGGAATATAATTTTGCGGAACTGAAGACCACATTATCATGCTTGATACAGTTGAGGGTCCAGGCTGAGGACTTGTAGATGCAGTTTGAGGAAACAAAGTACTCTGACGATTCGCATCACCATTATAGCTGCCTGTATCTTCAGCTTCGACGAGTTCGTTATTTTCTGATTGAACATCACCATCGCACTCAGACTCGGTTTCTGAACACGAGCTAAACCAATCTGGGTCTTTATTACTACTATTTTGGAAAGGATCAGTATCACTTTCAGAGAAATCAAGATTTTCAGCAATTCTTTTAAGCTCGGCTATTTATCCTGAATGAAAAACACACATTCGTAGGTCTTGTGGGACAAATGATCCCACAAATAATGCCTGTTGGGACATAATCACAAAATTTCGCATCAAGGAATAGGTAAAATATGTTCAAATTATTATATACACTAAAATAAAAGTACTTACTTGGTTACACAGAATAAACAGTATAAAATTGCCCTAAGAAAGGCATAAAAACATCCAAAAATAATCAACATGCGGCGTGGAGCTCGAAAAATTTGAGGTTATCTCGCTTTGTTTTCAAACAACAAACTGCTAGATGACCACAGGCACTGAAAAGACTAAACCGGCATTTATATATACATAATTGGGATCATATTTTCCAGCAGTCAAACTAAAATTTAATTTAGGATATATAGCCCCATTAGTCTCAAAAGGGTTAAAAAAACAAAAAATGGTAAAGTATAGTCCAAATAAGTTTTTGGACAGTGGCGTAAAATTTAGATGGGTGAAAGTGTTACTTATCGGTATGGTACTTTACTGGTAAAGTTTATTTAACTTGTTTTACTGATAGGTGTAACTTAAAAAACCTTCAATGTTTATTGTATTTAGTAAAATTATATTGAGCAATAATATGTTGCGAATCGTAATATGTAAATGTTAAAATTCTTATAAAAAGTGTAAATGTTTTTATAATTAAGTAAGATTGTTGTTCTTTTTATCTCATTATATAATATATTAAATAACATACCGATTCTTTGTCCTTTATTAAATTCTTTCCAACACTGAAAATAGTCAGACTTTTGAGGTTTTCCATATTTTCTAGTTTCTCAATCTTATTTACAAACAAATTCAATATCCTCAGTTTACCTAAGCTGCCTAAATTTTCTATTTTAGTAATTTTGTTAAAAGATAAATCGAGATCTTGTAAATGTATTAAGCTTTCTAAATTTTCAATTTTTTCTATTAAATTGTTGTTGAGTTTTAATTTTGTCAGAGATTTTAAGACCCATAGATGGTCCATCTTTACTATGTTCATGAATTCTAACCGCATTTCTTCGACATTCCCTGGATCTACGCCTTCAGTTTTCATAAGACGACCTAAAAATTGATAGTGCCGAATTTTGTATAATTGAATAGTGAAAGAAAGGTGAATTGGTGCAGCGCATAGTTTTGAAAATCTAAATTTTATATTTACCTAATTCTCCTTTTGGCAATTGTTGTTCTATACATACTCTTAAAAGGTGACCGTCGATGATCTTGGGTTCTCTAGCTTTACACGGATTCATTTCTTTAATAATGTCTGTTCCAATGCACTGATCAGCTGAATACAGACTAAAACTGAAGTATAGTGTCAATAAAGACGTTTGATCGATTACGAAATTGCTAAGGTAACTATTTTCTTGTCCCAGAGTTGGACTAGAAAGGGTAAAATAATAAGGATATTTATTGAATTTACATTAAATGAACTGTTTAAATAGTTCATTGTTTTTCAAACACTTGTGAATTTTCCGAAAGCATTAGTATCTATTTAAATTATTTTTTTTTTTTCATTTAATAGTGTTTCCCGAACAAGATTAAAACTAGGTTTGCTGAACGCTATTTTTTTTTTAGAGAACGTTTTAAATGATATGAGAAATTTTTAATTTCTTTTAAGGCATCTCATTCAGAAAAATTCAGAAAAATTCAGGAAAATTTAGAAAAATTCAGAAAAATTTAGAAAAATTTAGAAAAATTCAGAAAAATTCAGAAAAATCCAGAAAAATTCAGAAAAATTCAGAAAAATTCAGAAAAATTCAGAAAAATTCAGAAAAATTCAGAAAAATTCAGAAAAATTCAGAAAAATTCAGAAAAAATCAGAAAAATTCAGAAAAATTCAGAAAAATTCAGAAAAATTCAGAAAAATTCAGAAAAATTCAGAAAAATTCAGAAAAATTCAGAAAAATTCAGAAAAATTCAGAAAAATTCAGAAAAATTCAGAAAAATTCAGAAAAATTCAGAAAAATTCAGCAAAATTCAGAAAAATTCAGAAAAATTCAGAAAAATTCAGAAAAATTCAGAAAAATTTAGAAAAATTCAGAAAAATTCAGAAAAATTCAGAAAAATTTAGAAAAATTCATAAAAGTTTAGAAAAATTCAGAAAAGTTTAGAAAAATTCAGAAAATTAAGAAAAATTCAAAAAAATTCAGAAAAATTCAGAAAAATTCAAAAAAATTCAGAAAAATTCAGAAAAATTCAGAAAAATTCAGAAAAATTCAGAAAAATTTAGAAAAATTCAGAAACATTCCGAAACATTCGGAAACATTGAGAAAAATTTAGAAATATTCAGAAAAATTTAGAAAAATTCAAAAATATTCAGCAAAAATTCCACTTTTTCAAAAATTTAGCGAAAATTCACAGAAAATTCAAAAGAAATTTGGCGAAAATTTAGCTAAAATTAAGCAAAAATTCAGCGTACATTTATCGAAAATAAAGCGAAAATTCAGCGAAAGATCAGTGAAAAATCAACGAAAATTAAGCAAAAAATCTATGAAATTAAGCAAAAATTTAGCTAAAAATCAACGAATAATGTTTATACCGCGACAAACTTACATGTTCAAACACGCGCGAATTTTGTTTTTATATTAACTATATCGCTAAAAAAAAAATGGAAAATGTATATTTTTTTATACAGGATATTTTAGATGAACCAGTGGACACGTCTAAACTAGGCATTCAGTTTCTATTCTATAGGATGATAAAATAAATGTCATGAAAACGAAATTTTATGAATATATTTCTTTAGACATTAACTTTAAAAATACGTAGCAGAGTACTCTAAACATCGTAAGGTTGCAAAGAAAAATATTTTTAATAAATACATTTTTAAGTAAGCTTTTTTTTTACTAAGTAAATTTTATTTATGCACTGTTGGCGCAACCCTCAATGTAAACGCTCTTTAGTTGTGATGGTATTTTTTACTGAAATTCATTCCTGTCTAAGTCTGGCTTTGGCCAGTGGAGTAACAACGCGAAGTTAGAATATTAAGAACTTGCTTATGTTAGTGCTGTTTTTAAATAAATAAGCAATAAATTGGCAATAAATAAGCAATAAATAAGCAATAAATAAGCAATAAATAAGCAATAAATAAGCAATAAATAAGCAATAAATAAGCAATAAATAAGCAATAAATAAGCAATAAATAAGCAATAAATAAGCAATACATAAGCAATAAATAAGCAATAAATAAGCAATAAATAAGCAATAAATAAGCAATAAATAAGCAATAAATAAGCAATAAATAAGCAATAAATAAGCAATAAATAAGCAATAAATAAGCAATAAATAAGCAATAAATAAGCAATAAATAAGCAATAAATAAGCAATAAATAAGCAATAAATAAGCAATAAATAAGCAATAAATAAGCAATAAATAAGCAATAAATAAGCAATAAATAAACAATACATTAGCAATACATTAGCAATAAATTAGCAATAAAGTAGCAATAAATAAGCAATAAATTAGCAATAAATTGGCAATAAATTGGCAATAAATTATTAATAAATTTGAAATAAAGTAGTAATAAATTAGTAATAAATTAGTAATAAATTAGTAATAAATTAGTAATAAATTAGTAATAAATTAGTAATAAATTAGTAATAAATTAGTAATAAATTAGTAATAAATTAGTAATAAATTAGTAATAAATTAGTAATAAATTAGTAATAAATTAGTAATAAATTAGTAATAAATTAGTAATAAATTAGTAATTAATTAGTAATAAATTAGTAATAAATTAGTAATAAATTAGTAATAAATTAGTAATAAATTAGTAATAAATTATTAATAAATTAGTAATAAATTAGTAATAAATTAGTAATAAATTAGTAATTAATTAGTAATAAATTAGTAATAAATTAGTAATTAATTAGTAATTAATTAGTAATAAATAAGTAATAAATTAGTAATAAATTAGTAATAAATTAGTAATAAATTAGTAATAAATTAGTAATAAATTAGTAATAACTTAGTAATAAATTAGTAATAAATTAGTAATAAATTAGTAATAAATTAGTAATAAATTAGTAATAAATTAGTAATAAATTAGTAATAAATTAGTAATAAATTAGTAATAAATTAGTAATAAATTAGTAATAAATTAGTAATAAATTAGTAATAAATTAGTAATAAATTAGTAATAAATTAGTAATAAATTAGTAATAAATTAGTAATAAATTAGTAATAAATTAGTAATAAATTTGTAATAAATTAGTAATAAATTAGTAATAAATTAGTAATAAATTAGTAATAAATTAATAATAAATTAGTAATAAATTAGTAATAAATTAGTAATAAATTAGTAATAAATTAGTAATAAATTAGTAATAAATTAGTAATAAATTAGTAATAAATTGGTAATAAATTAGTAATAAATTAGTAATAAATTAGTAATAAATTAGTAATAAATTAGTAATAAATTAGTAATAAATTAGTAATAAATTAGTAATAAATTAGTAATAAATTAGTAATAAATTAGTAATAAATTAGTAATAAATTAGTAATAAATTAGTAATAAATTAGTAATAAATTAGTAATAAATTAGTAATAAAATTAATTTTGACCTATAAAGTGATATTTTTGTAATCGTAGCAAGTATTAAAATTATCTACTTTATGCGACCACTTGCTTAATGTTAAGCATTATAAAACTGGTAACGAAAAATTCATTATGTCACCAGTTGCGAGAAGAAAACAAATAAAAATAAATCTTTTTGGTTTTAAAATCAATAATTTACATTACTTATAAAAATAGAATTTGGTTAAACATACAACCTAGTACTAATGTTGTTTTGGTCAGCACAAAATAATTAAAACAGAAAACACGACAAATAAACCCACTTTTTTGAAAAAAAAAAATAACTTCAATAAGCCCTATAAACACACTACAAGTCGTTGAGAATAAATATTTATTATTATAATTTCAAATATTATCCATATCTCAAAGTGGTCCGAAGTAGATTAAAGGGAAGTAAAAAGCTCAAAGTCTGTCGACCACATAAATTTATTAGGTTGCAAGCGCTTTCGACCTAAAAGGTCATCATCAGGCAAAAAATTGTTTGTCAGTGAGTAGGTACAATCTGCAATAATAATTTAAGGTATAACAAAACGTTTTTTATAGAAATGTATAGGAGTCCCGCTCGTGTATACCCTAAAGCCTAAGCGTATTATAAAATGATACCCCTTAAGCTTAGGCTTAAGGGTGTACACGAGCGGGACCCCGTCTACCCCTTTTGTACTGGGGATAGGGGGAGTAGCTGTATTTCACCTTTCCAAAAAGTAACACTTTCCACATGGTGCCTTAAGCACACATGTGGAACAAAATTTATCTTATTCGAAACCACCTTCATCAGATGGAGGCAGGCGAAATTTAAAACTAGAACTGGATCCAACCTCGAATGAGGGAGGCAGTGTGTGCCATTTTTTTCAATTTTTACATTTTACAATTTACTTAAATTTTACATTTTAATTCAACATACTTATTTTTCTGTGGACGCATAGTGGTAAGACACCTAGCATTTCTATAAAAAACGTTTTGTTATACCTTACATTATTATTGCAGATTGTACCTACTCACAAAAATTTGTTTTGCCTGATGATGACCTTTTAGGTCGAAAGCGCTTGCAACGTAATAAATTTATGTGGTCAACAGACTTTGAGCTTTTTACTTCCCTTTAATTTATTATTATGTTCCATTTGTCAATAAAATAATGCATATGCAAGTAACAATATAAGAAAGTAGTAATATTGATTGCCTAGATGTCATTAAATTAAAGAAAATATTATATGTAATACTAAAATGTGTAAATTTCGAAATTTGAAGAAAACTCAAAAACGGATAAAGAAAAAAACATTAAATTTAAAACTTAAGTTTTATTTCGGCCTGACGTGAAATGATTAGATTTTGGACAAAGTCGGAACATCTGAGGGGTACTTTATGGTAGGCCGTTTTTATGTTTTATGGAATATATCTGTTTTTTATGTTTGGAGAAAAAAATTGTTCAAATAAAAGTTACTTCTAATATCTATAATTTTTGCTCTATATAAAAATTTTCTGAAATGGTCCGTATTCGAGAAATTTGACAAAATGTGCAAAATTCTGATTTTTATGAAAATTGTTGAAATCAAAGTTGTTAGCGATATCGATCTCTATAATTTTGGTTTATACATGATTTTTCTAAAATTGACCGTAATGGAAAAATTGTAGGAAAAGTGCTAAATTAAAAGTTTTCAGTATTTTCGTTTTCAATGAATATCTATAGAAAAATGTTTCGAGGTAGATGTATGTGGAAAATGTATATATTTAGTTTATCCTCCTCTAAACATTTATAGAGGTGTTGCAATAGGTAGTACAAAATAACCGGAAGAAGCCTGTAATAACTAGATAGGAAAGTCATGTGTTGGACACATCAGATTTTTTAAGGTAAAATTGCTGGCAAGAAAAAGAAAAATTACGAAGACCTTTCAAACAAGTAAAGAATATTCTCTAACGAAAATAAAGGCAATGCTTGCCTCAAAGTTTACCATCTTTAGCAAGAATATTGTTTTTAATATTTTATTGAAGAGCCGTTGGCTGCCACAACATTTTCCAATCTTTTTGGAATGGACGGAATTAAATGTCGCATATCGTAGAATTACACGAACTCTTTTCAAGCATCTTCAATAATCTCCATAGTTGTCAGCGGTTTTCCGGCATAAAGTCTCTTTGATATATATGTAAGTCAGAACATTTTGCTGGTCATGGCAGAACAAGTATGTCTTGTTGTTGCCGTTAAGGTTATAGTTGTTGCTGCTGTTGTTGTTGTTTTTATTGTTATTGTTGTTGTTTTTTGTGTCATCGGCATCGACTGCTAAGGTCATTAGCCTCGTGTTCCGCACTGTTAGTTAGAACCCAACAGTGAATGGTCGAGTGGGGAATCCTACCAAGGCATCAGAATTAATTTTTAATAAATAAATTAATTAAAAAAATCCCGGCCAACGGTGGGATTCCAACCTGGGACCCTTGGATCCGCAGGCAGAAGCTCTTTCACTGAGCCACCCAACCCCCATGTTGTTGTTGTTGTTGTTGTTGTTGTTGTTGTTATTATTGTTGTTGTTGTTGTTGTTGTTATTATTGTTGTTGTTGTTGTTGTTGTTGTTGTTGTTGTTGTTGTTGTTGTTGTTGTTGTTGTTGTTGTTGTTGTTGTTGTGATTGTTGTTGTTGTTGTTGTTGTTGTGGTTGTTTCAAAATTTCTCCCCATGAATTAAACATATAGGTATAGGTACAGCAAGAGTTAAACCTAATTTCTTTTATGCCTTAATTTAGTTAAAATGAAATAAAATATATCTGCACATTTAACATAAAAGAAAAAAATTGAATAGAGAGGGCAATTAACAAAAAAATATTAGAATTACTTATATTAATTATAAAGGGTATATAACTAAAATCAATGTCCCTAGGACAGAAATCAAAACCTTTGTTGGAGCAAATAATCCGCTACCGCAAAAATAAGTTAAACTTAATATAATATGGTCATAGGCGCTGGTACCATGGTCTGGACTTTAGGTGCTCTATACACAGTATAAAGTATAGAAATTTATTTATTTATTTATTTATTATCCAACCAACGGTACAAACCTATTACAGGTGGAATACAAATCAAAAATAATATAAAAATAAAATACAATGTCATATATACATACATACATACATTAAATACATAAAAACGTAAATATTAAATTTACAAAAATAAAACGAATTCGGACAATAATACAACTAAGTAAAACTAGAACTAGACACATTAAATATAAAAATTGAAGTAAAATAAGACGTATTCGTACAAGATAAAACTAGGTATTACCGAAACCTAAACAAATTTTTATATCACATTTTCTACAATTGAAAATATCAATGTTTTGAGAGTGAGGCATTAAAATTGGTTTGCATTTGATAAAGTGGTGATTGTAATAAAATGTTTGTTCGCGGTATGGGCAATGAAAAAGTTTGGTGATCTCTCGAGGTAATACGAGGAACCCGTATTTGCGACAAAAGTTCGGCACAATTAATTTTGTAGTTCACGAGTTTAAACAAAACTAATATAGAATGCATTACTCGACGATCTTGAAGATTTACACAATTAAAATTTTGTAGCAACTGATCCTGTGGAAATCCGCGAGGGGGTAATAATCGTAAATTTTAAAATGGAGACTTTTCAAGAATCGTCTCTGTACCTTTTCTAGGTTTGCATTATGAACATCATATATTGGGGACCACACTGCGCTTGCGTATTTCAATTTGGATATAACGAGTGAACTAAATAACATTTTGCATGTGTCTATACTTTTGAAATCACTCACATTTCTGAGAATAAATCCAAGAATTCGAAAAGCAGAAGCAACTACGTCGTTAATGTGTGGAACAAAACTTAACTTCGGGTCAAAAGTAACTCCCAAGTCCTTAATATAATTTGGTCTGTTTAAACGCGTAGTACCAATTACGTAGTCGTAGTGGATTCCAATTTTTTGACGTGTGAATGTCATCGCGTTACATTTTTGCGCGTTTTGTTCTAGACAGTTAGAATTACACACCAGTTTTGAATCAGCTCAATGTTATTTTGTAATACTAAGCAGTCATTTATATTATTTATATTTTTAAATAACTTACAATTATCCGCGTAGATTAGAAATTTAGTGTCTAGATAATAACAGGGTGGTCGGATTATGAGATGGTTATCTACATAGAAAGATAAGATAGGCAGTTGCAGTTAGTATCTTGATCAGTTCCCAATATTACCTACCCTGCTTGATTAGCCTTCTATATTATCTATAATAGTAAGAAGTTGTGGTTATTTTTGGTTAATAATAACAGTAGTATTGAAAATGCAGTGTGGTTCAAGTTCAAAGTTGACACCTGTGAAAGGTATAAAAAAGTGTGCGTTGTCAGTTAACACGAAAATATTTGTAAGCAATGTTTATTTACAACCATATATGTAATCTTGTCATTGCTAACGTCATTGAAGGTTGGGAAGTATCACTTTACACACCTCTACTTCCCGCCCTCACTTCCCGCCCTCATTTCATCTATTCTAGATGAATATTTTTTATATTTAAAAAAAATAACACATTTTTTTGACAAATTTTATAATACCTATTTAATAGCAAACAATAAAAAATAACAATGAACTAAAATACAACAAACTACTTATTGATATTTATTATTCGCGAATTTAATATTCGACTTTATCTGACATTTATTTATATTGCTGACAGTTGTTTACCCCGTAATCACAGTAACAATATTTACTTAATTATTATTAGAAAACCGCGCGCTTGGTAATTTGTCGTTAAATGTAATATTTTAAGTATGTTCAGAACGAAACAAAGATTTATTAACTTTGATCGAAATATGATGGTTGTAAATAAAATAGTATACAAACCTCGGTAGGAAGTTTCATTGCTGTCTCGAAATCATAGCTAACCTCGACGCTTCGCGTCTCGGTGATCTAACTAATCTCACGACAGGAATAAAACTCTCCCCACCTCGGTGTGTACTATACTATTACAATTTCCTGAGAATGGAAAATCCTTCGTTTTCTGTTGACGATACTATTGAAAAGACAAGTAATATGATGAGGGCAAGAAAATCAACGATATATAAAGGTATAAGTAAATTAAAAAGGGGAGTTGTTAAACCCCCAAAGAAAAATGCAGGAGGTAAGAAAAAACTGAAATTTACTGAACAAATTTAAAGCGGAATAAGAAGAAAAGTTCACGAATTTGATTCTAGAAAAGAAATACCAATACTTGCCAAGGTTTTGGATGCAATCAATAGTGATTCGTATATTCTTGAAATGGGAAAGACAAAACTACGGGAAACTCTAATAAATTTAAAGTTCAAGTGGGATAAACAGGACAGGAAAGCAGAACTTATTGATTCTGAGAAAATTGTTTGTTGGAGACAGTGATACCTTAATATCATTTTTAAATTACGTGCAGAAGAAAATAAAATATTTTAGTTAGACGAAACCTGGGTTTTACAGGTTATACAGTTAGCAGGACACAAACATTCAATCTTCACGACAGGCTTTTTTGAAAGGATTATCTACAGGATTAAAGGTTCCTTTCGGTAAAGGATGACGTCTAATTATAACTTACATTGGAAGTGATGACGGGTTTTCAAAACGTGGTTCTTTAATATTTCAATTTAACAAAACCGGAGACTATCATGAAGATATAAACGCTGATGTTTTTAAAGAATATTTACAGCAGATGATAAAACATTTAGTTTAGTTATAGTAATAGATAACGCTAGTTATCATTCTCGTCTATTTAAACGTGTGCAAAATACTTCATGAAAGAAAGATGATATCAATAAATAGCTAACAGACAGAAACAATAACTTTCCAGAAAAATCAATAAAAACAGAACTACCAGAAATTGTGAAATTAAATAAGCCTTCAGTACGTTATGTTGTGGATGAACTTGCAAAAGCCCAAGGTATTGATGTTGTGCGTCTTCCTCCCTATCACTGCAAACGAAATTCTATTGAACTGATATGGGCACAAGTTAAAGGATATGTAGGTTGACATAATACGACATTTAAGTTAAAAAATGTAAAAGCATTGTTAAAAACGTCCATATCACTTGTTACGAACGAACATTGGCAAAAGGCAATCAAGCATGTGTTAAAAGAAAAAGAAAACATGTGGAATCTGGACAAAATCTTGGATGTCAATGTTTTTTAGTGTCACCTTTAATAATATCAGTAAATATTGATTCATCAAGTAAATATAGTGATTAAGAGACTTTCACGTTTTCTGATCTTCGAGAGAAGGTAAGCATATCTATTTTATATCTAAATTTTAAAATCGTAGCACCCCGGCGGTTAAATTACAATTATTTAAATTAAAAATAGTAACAAAAAACAATAATATGAACAAATACCCCTTAATATACCCCATCGTGCTCTCATCAGAGTCTAAAAAGGTATTAAAATAAGGGTAGGCTATTGCTTATGTTCCACAAAATCGGGCGGCACAGGTAAAATTTTAAATGAAACCAAACCTTTTAACTACCGGCTCTTAAAATCACAAATTTCGTTTGAGCCACCTGTGCTGTGAAACTCCCATAAAATTTTATTTCTATTCTACTCGTATTATTATTAAAAAAAGTTTATTGGTTCAACTTCAATAATATTACTCGGAATTATTTACAACATTCGCGAATCGCTCTGTAGAAAAAAAATATTGGAAATATCCTATCATCGAACAATAGAAAACCGTTGTCTCATGATTCATTTTTCATAGCAATACCGAACCCACAGAAGAAAAAAAAAAGGAAAAATAATTGTAGACAACTTATTTAATGACGCAACGTCCTCCAGGACAGAAAGGAGCTCAATTTTGTCGAACAAAAGAAGAAGAAAACAATCTAATGCATTGTCGGCTGTCACTCTGCAGATAGGGCAAATCAATTTGGTAAATTTACTGACAGAATCGCCAAGAAATATTTGCTGTGGGAATACAGTCAGCGTTAGACATATTGTTGATGGCTAAGTGTATTTTTTTTGTTGCAGGAAATGCCGCTTTGTGGAACGAAGTTGGAAAACTTTAAGTTTATTGAATCACGTAATATATATTTGAATCTTTTAGATTTATTTTATACATATACATAATGGGCTATGGATACAGAATACTCCAGTTACGAAACTGGGCAGGAGATTAAGTTTTAAATGAACATTCAGTTACTTTTTTTTTAATAATTATTTTTGTCTATTTGGTTTGTCCTTGGAATAGTTGTGCAAATTTTCTTAAAAACCTTTCGGGTTCAGCAGTCGGTGGATTTTCTCTCAGCAAAAAGTTTGTTCGTTTTTTTTTGTAAAAATTATACACTTTAAAGCATCAAAATTAAAAGTGATCTAAAATTGAGTAATTAGAAAAAAACAAAGGACAAGCCTGTGTGAGGGTATCTAGTACATACATTATATATTTAAAAATTAAAAAGTATCTCTAATCTATTCATTAAAAGTTAAAATTTTATTATATAATAAAAATGTATCCGCCAACTAGCCGTTTGGGCAGTAGAACAATAATACTATTTAATAAAATTAGTTGAACACCACTGTCTTTATTTCGCCATTTTTTGTTTTAATTGCGTTTTTTTGTTGGGAAGAAAAAACATTTGTTTATCACAATTAACATTCTAAAGATGCAATTTTAAGACCGTAGTACTATTATTCATTATTCCATTTTTTTGTTAAAAATGAACGATAATTTATCATTTCAAATTCAAGAACTTATTGATATGCACCTTTCTTGTGGTGCGGCCCATTTTTATTGAAGACAAGGTGCATGCTATGTGCTAAACAAAGACATCAGAAGCGCTTGCAACTTCCACAACCAACCTTTGCTTTCATCCCATCCACCGTCGTCTTAGAGAAAGAGGAACCCAAAGCGTTCTGGTGATGGTGATCGTACAAGAACAGCTCGTATGGTTGAATTTGAAGAAGTTCTACATCGTCTACATTAAGTGTTAGTTAAATTGCACACCATACAGGACGGTACAGCCTGCCCTGCATGAACAACTTCTTCATCCCTACCATTTACAATGCGGAAAAATGATATATTTAATTTCTACTGTTTTTATTTCATATGAAACACTGACATTTTTGAAGAACTTGTCAATCTAAATAAGCAAAAGATTTCACTGTTGTTTTGGTTAGTTTTTAGAAAGGACAAACCTTAGAAGTGCCAGTAAATCCTAAAATATGATTTTTATACTTCGCACAAACATTATGCTCTTTTAGTAAAGCAATTCTTGATTAAATTACCTGGCTATACAATAGACACTCTACCCACTCCAGGCTTTCCAAAGCCAAGATGAAAATAATGGATTTGTTCGCATTTAGCCCGGTAGAACTGTTCAAAACTTTATTTACACTACACCACACTACTAGTAAAAGCAATCTAATCAAGTAAATTCAAATAAGCACTGCAAACCCCGAACAAAACACAAAAATTAATATTCTTTTTTTTTTAATTAATTGATTATTTTAGATTAATTGGATATTTTCGATTTTTGAAGATAATTATTATATTCGATATTGATTAATCTACTGTCGTACTGTTTCCAAACACCACAACTATTAACTAACTTGCTGTACTGTTATGATAAATAAATAATCGTTTCATAAAAATATTCAATTGTTGGAAAAATCGATTAATCGAAAATAATCGATTGACTAAAAATTATTTAATAACCGAAAATAATCTGATAATCGAAAAGAAAATAATAGATTAATTAAAAGTAATCGAGTAATCGAAACAATTGATTAACCGAAACAAATCGAAAAGAATCGAAAAGAATCGAAAAGAATCGAAAAGAATCGAAAAGAATCGAAAAGAATCGAAAAGAATCGAAAAGAATCGAAAAGAATCGAAAAGAATCGAAAAGAATCGAAAAGAATCGAAAAGAATCGAAAAGAATCGAAAAGAATCGAAAAGAATCGAAAAGAATCGAAAAGAATCGAAAAGAATCGAAAAGAATCGAAAAGAATCGAAAAGAATCGAAAAGAATCGAAAAGAATCGAAAAGAATCGAAAAGAATCGAAAAGAATCGAACAGAATCGAAAAGAATCGAAAAGAATCGAAAAGAATCGAAAAGAATCGAAAAGAATCGAAAAGAATCGAAAAGAATCGAAAAGAATCGAAAAGAATCGAAAAGAATCGAAAAGAATCGAAAAGAATCGAAAAGAATCGAAAAGAATCGAAAAGAATCGAAAAGAATCGAAAAGAATCGAAAAGAATCGAAAAGAATCGAAAAGAATCGAAAAGAATCGAAAAGAATCGAAAAGAATCGAAAAGAATCGAAAAGAATCGAAAAGAATCGAAAAGAATCGAAAAGAATCGAAAAGAATCGAAAAGAATCGAAAAGAATCGAAAAGAATCGAAAAGAATCGAAAAGAATCGAAAAGAATCGAAAAGAATCGAAAAGAATCGAAAAGAATCGAAAAGAATCGAAAAGAATCGAAAAGAATCGAAAAGAATCGAAAAGAATCGAAAAGAATCGAAAAGAATCGAAAAGAATCGAAAAGAATCGAAAAGAATCGAAAAGAATCGAAAAGAATCGAAAAGAATCGAAAAGAATCGAAAAGAATCGAAAAGAATCGAAAAGAATCGAAAAGAATCGAAAAGAATCGAAAAGAATCGAAAAGAATCGAAAAGAATCGAAAAGAATCGAAAAGAATCGAAAAGAATCGAAAAGAATCGAAAAGAATCGAAAAGAATCGAAAAGAATCGAAAAGAATCGAAAAGAATCGAAAAGAATCGAAAAGAATCGAAAAGAATCGAAAAGAATCGAAAAGAATCGAAAAGAATCGAAAAGAATCGAAAAGAATCGAAAAGAATCGAAAAGAATCGAAAAGAATCGAAAAGAATCGAAAAGAATCGAAAAGAATCGAAAAGAATCGAAAAGAATCGAAAAGAATCGAAAAGAATCGAAAAGAATCGAAAAGAATCGAAAAGAATCGAAAAGAATCGAAAAGAATCGAAAAGAATCGAAAAGAATCGAAAAGAATCGAAAAGAATCGAAAAGAATCGAAAAGAATCGAAAAGAATCGAAAAGAATCGAAAAGAATCGAAAAGAATCGAAAAGAATCGAAAAGAATCGAAAAGAATCGAAAAGAATCGAAAAGAATCGAAAAGAATCGAAAAGAATCGAAAAGAATCGAAAAGAATCGAAAAGAATCGAAAAGAATCGAAAAGAATCGAAAAGAATCGAAAAGAATCGAAAAGAATCGAAAAGAATCGAAAAGAATCGAAAAGAATCGAAAAGAATCGAAAATATTCGAAAAGAATCGAAAAGAATCGGAAATAATCGATCCATCGTAAAAAAATTGATTAATCGAAAAGGATCAATTAATTGAAAGGAATCGAATAATTGAAAAGAATAGATTAATCGAAAAGAATCAAAGAAATTAAAAAATGTAGTTAAAAATAATATTTGGACAGTGCCGTAAAAGTAAAGTGATATACTTATCCATTTCGAATGCCACTAGTAAAAGTTGGTAAAACGTTAATTTTATTAGTAAAAAATATCAAATAAAAAAAAATTATATCCAATCGTAATTTTTAAATTTTTAAATTATCACCCTATATCTTTAAAGGTATGTTTGGTCCGATAGTCATATTCTGAGTCAGAGTATCTACAGTTCTATTATTAATATTCTTATTATTGTATTTAATTGAAAAAAAAAAAATTTTACTTTCTTACTGTTATATCAATATCTGAACACTAATAATTCAAAGTTAAAAATATCGCTAGGTCGCTATACCTATTTAATTTTTCACATCCTGCTTTTTGTCTTCTATTATTTTAAATACAATATTTATTTAGAAGTATAGATTTCCTTTAATAAATAATATTTATAGCCTTTTTAGAAAAATAATTTCTCTAAATGGGCTAACCCGTACAAAACTGATAAATGCTATAAACGAACGAATTAAACTTCCAATGTAGTCGAAGATTAAACCCTTAAAACTGCTTAAATGCATGTCTGGATAAATACCTTTACAACCGAAAATTACAAACAAAATTTGGCTTGTGGCTTTCATTTTTTAATTTAGCTCGCTCGGAATATAAGTGACTGATAATGCTGAGCTTTGATTTTCAAAACAATAGCATTTTTGGGATACGGGGCTGTTATAAAAGACGAATTGAATTTTTCCAAATTCTCCGAAATATAATGTTAGCTGTTATTATCCTGTATTATTGTTTTTGTGATCTTTCTCATTTCCTTGCCCAAATAGCTAATTAGCTGTACCTATAAGTTTTAGTTTACATAACTGTTATATTTTATTGCTGTTTCTGGAATGCGAAATTGTAATAAAAACGTAGAAAGTACTATTTTGTTCTCTAAAACTAAATTGCTTTCTCGTAAATTAGATTTTACTATATTTTTCCAGCAACATTAGAAACTAGCTTACTCTAACTGATACATAAAAATGTATGCACCTTACACCACAAGAGGTGAACATTTTTTTAGACAGTTTTTTTTGTTTCACATACAGGTTGCACAATTTTTCCAACGTACATATTTCCCCGCATTCGAGTGAAAAATTGGCTCAAAATCGTTATGGACGTCATTATTTGTTAAATTTTTAGAACACATAAAAACCATACACAAAACAGTCCAGAGAATCCTATACTTTTATTAATGGATAGCCATGAGTCACATGTGTCAGTCGAAGCAATCAATTATTCCCACGATAATAGTATAGTGCTTTTATCCTTCCCACCACACTGTACGCATAAGATGCAGCCGCCTGACAAAGTAGTCTATGGTCTCTTTAAGAGTCACTTTTAACGATTACATCTTATCTAACCCAGGAACACCAATAACAATTTATGATATTACTAAATTGACGTCAGTGCCATACCTACAAAGTTTTGTACCCAAGAATATTATTACTGGCTTTTTTTAAGCACCGTACTATGGTCAGTCAACAGACTAAATTTTTCAGATGATGACTATTTTGGAGCATACGTTACAGACAGGCCATATCCAGAAATACAAATAAATGATAAAAATAAGAAACCGGAAGCTGATACTACAATTGACTCTAGAATTATACCTGAATCTAACGACCAGGGGGAAATTTACGCTGATATGTCCACATTTCACCATACTAAAACTCAACTGAATCTACCGTCTACCTCAGCGACTGCTAATTTATTTACCAACCCAATATCCTCTTTTACTGAAAACGAAGAAGAAGTAACTGCAATGGTGCGATCCATAGTTAACGAAATTATAAATGAGGTAGCCAAGCCATCCATTAATATAATTTCAATGCATGTTCTAAAATCTCGTTTTGGAAAATCAAGAATCTTCATACACCAGAGAAATGTTGCATTGAAGAATTATAAGTAATGAGGAGATCAAAGTTAGCCAAGTCTGACTCGAAAAAAAAAAAAGATATTAGTAGACACTTCGATCAAACAAGATTTCCAAAATAAGAAATCAATGTCAAAACAAAATGTCGAACAAAGAAATAATCATAAAAATACGAGAAAGACAATGAAAAGTGACTCGTTTTTATCAGATGTAAGGGGTTTTCTCGCTACAGAGAAAACGGTTCCTTACGAATGACGCTGGTTACGGGCGGTTCTCGAGCGCCAGATTTTTGATGATGGTTTACTCCACAAACTTTCGAAATGATGTCGAAAGTACTCGGGTAGCTACAGATGGAGATGAAAAATTCCAGGTGTGAAAGGTCACTTAGACACAGGTAATAGTAGGCCACAAGTAACGGGCTTTAATCGTTGCTTGGGCTCGTACAGAATTTATCACTAGCTGAAATATAAGGGGGAATAAAGTAGGGAATTATTAACCAGTAATACGGCAGGTTAACATTGACACATATATTGTGAATAACTATTTACAACAAAAGAAAGAAATTAAATATTTCAACGTCCACCCCAGTTGTGGTGATAGTCAATATAACCCTGAATAAATAAAAAAAAAAGAAACAAAATGGATGGTATTGATTTGCGGCTAGTCTTAATCAGACGTCAAAATTAAATTAAAATAAAATGTATGTAGAGAAAAAAATTATTAACTTGGCTATTTACTCGGTAATTAACTGTTTAACCGCGGTATCGGGAATTAAACTAAATGTAGGTATTTTGCTATCGGGACGGTGGTGTAGCGGTCTATCGCGCTTATATTCATTTATAGGCAAGTTTATGAGTCTGAGACTGCTCGGTTTCGAATCCCAGACCAGACCATGTGGATTTTTAATTAAATTGCATGGTTCGGATTAGGATTTGATGTGTGGCGTATTAATAGAAATTCAATTTCTGTTGATATGACATGCAGATTAAAAAAATTCGCCATACATTACCGTCTCGATGATGGTGGGTGAGGTTTTCCGGGTTTTCCTCACCTGTAAGTCAAATGGCACCATCAATCATCTTTAAGTCGCTCCGGAGCGCCACGGCAAATAATAATAATAGCCGTCCCTTCCCCTACACAAGTCGTTCAGTCGACTTCAGGGGTTGAAATTCACTCGTAAGGGGGTGAATTAGGGAGAGTATTATTATTATTATTATTATTATTATTATTATTATTATTATTATTATTATTATTATTATTATTATTATTATTATTATTATTATTATTATTATTATTATTATTATTATTATTATTATTATTATTATTATTATTATTATTATTATTATTATTATTATTATTATTATTATTATTATTATTATTATTATTATTATTATTATTATTATTATTATTATTATTATTATTATTATTATTATTATTATTATTATTATTATTATTATTATTATTATTATTATTAATATTATTATTATTATTATTATTATTATTATTATTATTATTATTATTATTATTATTATTAATATTATTATTATTATTATTATTATTATTATTATTATTATTATTATTATTATTATTATTATTATTATTATTATTATTATTATTATTATTATTATTATTATTATTATTATTATTATTATTATTTAGGTGAGGAAAAATTAGCTAAACGGACGAAGAGAGTGCGAGGAGACAGGGACGCGAAAGAATTACTTATAGTAAATACGCGGAAAGAAAATAAAAATAAATTTTTACCCGGGATAGCCTATTATCCCAGAATGAGCTGATCGTCATCACGAGCCCGCTCAGAGAGGGTAATAAAGCTATTTTTGATTTCTACAACTTGCAGTTTGCACGAAAAAAAAATGAAGCATATAAAGGGGAAAAGAAAACTAACGCGGATAGCACCTAGTCCAAGAATGAACTGATCGTCATCACGAGCCCGTTCAGACAGGGACAGGATACTATTTAAAGTTATTTAAATTGACGGTAAAAGAGAAAAACAAATTATTATCGGAGGGAAGAAAATTACTAACGCGGATAGTACCTACTCCAAGAGTGAGCTGATCGTCATCACGAGCCCGTTCAAACAGGACAGGATACTATTTAAAATTATTTAAAATTTGCGGCTTACAGATTATCTAAAAAAAAAAATATAACGCGGATAGCACCTACTCCAAGGGTGAACTGATCGCCAACACGAGCCTGTTTAGACATGGACAGGATGCTTTTTAAGATTATTCAAATATAAGGTAAAGGTATAAACAAACTAATAAAAGAGGGAAAACTTCTCCTCGAAAACTCCGTTTATAAATATTTCCAACTTAACTACAACTCGGCACTTACTAAATAAAAGTATTTATCAATAAAATCAAATTTAATTTCCGATTTAACCTACCAAAAAGATGAAAAAAATAATTTCTTAATACAGACTAACGATCAAAAGTCTAAAATCCCCGGTTTTACAATATTACAGAATTAAATCGTATCATTTATTATTTAAATCAAATTAAATCTTTTAACTCAATACTATCTATAAAAACAAAAGAAACGTTATCATTTGCCCAGAAACAAATTCTATTATTTATTAATGAAATCAAATTAAATCTTTTAACTAAACACTATCTGAAAATGTTCCTATTCCTACAAGCTAATTCGGTTTTTAAAATGAAATGCGGAGTCAATATCAAACGTAAAAAGCAGAATAAGGTTTTTTACCTAACGGATTTGTAAATACACGGAAAAGAAAAAAAATAACGGCGGTGATTTGATTTCTAGTGCGGCTTATTATACTCGACCGCTGGCAACCAAAAATTATATCGAACTGATAATTTTAAGACCACAGTACCACCCCCAATATTCGTAACATGAACTAATTTTGATAGATGTCATTTATGTGTCATAAATTAAGAATCCTTTTGTTCAGCAGATGGAGCAATATTCCATATTTAATAGTTCCTTTGTTCAACAGATGGCGTAATAATTTTATTAGTTCTAAACGGTAACTGTTATAAAATCCCTAACAAATTCATCACCCCTAGCTACTACGCGATAATAACTAAACGAGTTCTTGACCTTGACAAATATTTTCGATGAAACAGGTATAAAAATAAAACTTTTGCATTAGATTCGGCACGTCGGTATATTTATTTAGTAGTTCATTCTTGTGTCCAGTTAACAAAGGACAACGGTCTTCGTATCATTACGTAGGGACCACTTATACCTACTATACATAGTGTTTCGTTAAGAATGGGACATAGAACAACTGACGATTCTCTGATTAAAAATAAGACAACTAAACAAATCATGCTTAGATAAAATGTTTCTCGGTACTGAGTTAAGGTGTTAAAATCCAAAAAATATTTATGGCTTTATTTTTTTTATTACTCACAACAATTTTACTAAATTTGGCAAACGTTTTTGGTGTCAAATTATTCACCTATCAGCAAAAAAATAAGTTACCTTAATTAACTTTTCCAGTGGCGTACAGCATTCGTACGTAATACCGCATACCTCTTAAATTTTACGTCACTATCCAAAATGTTATTTGGACATAAAATTTTAAATTTTTTGATGTTTTTAAAATAAATAATGTACTCTTAGAAATTTAATAAAAAAAAATCGAAATTTAAAAACTTCAGAATTTTCTAATATGTGCGAATATCTCAAAAACTAACTCAACTTTATTTAAAAAACATCAAAAGTGGACAGTGGACTAAAATTTAGAAGGAAAAAAGATGTTACTGGCCCATGACGTACGCCACTGGCAAAGCTTATTTAACTTATTTTTTGCTGATAGATGTATTTTATTACACCAATAACGTTTGCCGAATTTAGTAAAATTAAACTGAGTAATAAAAAAATTGTAGCTATTTATAATTTTTGATTTTCAACTTTAAAAGTCTGTTTTTCGGAAACAAGTAATGTTTTACCTACGAATGTTTCGTTTAATCGGCTTATTTCTAATCAATTAATCTTCAGTTGCTCCCATTCTTAATGGAATACCATGTATATACCGAAAGGTCTTACAGCCAAAGAACCAAATAAAAAAAGAAAAATGTACGTTATTTACCAACAATACTTTATTTACATCTGCATCAGTAAAAATTATTTTCAAAAAATTTAATCTCATTTATATGTAAGTTGGCGGCATCGGCATACGGAAAACCTTTTTAAGAATTAAAAAAAAAAACAAACTTATTTTTCATGAACAATTGCATGGTCTATTAATTTTAGAAAAAAAGTTACTTTACATAAAAAGTTATGCATGGTCTAAAACCTAAATTTCAATTATCTGATATCAAATTTTATCAGTCGTATACAGGGTTTGTCGAAAATAAAGGTATTTTATCTTGAGAGCAAAATTATATTTTTTGACAAACCTTGTAAACCCGACTGATAAAATTTGCTATCGGGTGGTTGCATTTTCTGTTAGACCATGCATACATTTTTATGAAGAATAACTTTTTTTCGTAAAATAAATAATAAAAAAGTTTTCCATTTGTTATCAACTTACATAGACCTACTGTGTGTATGCAACTTATGACATATTGCTGAGATAATGTTTTTGTAAGAAAAAAGAAATGAATCATAAAATTGTACTTCATTTGTAGAGTCGTAATTTATGTTTTCATATTTCTACTTTTTTTGTCAATTTAGAATTACAGTACTATTTTCAATTATAAATAAAAATTACGTATTTTAGATTGATCAATAAGAAAAATAAGCATTTTTGAAATATTAATAACTAAATACAAATTAAACAACAAATTAATAAAAAAGCATTTAAAACACGTTGACTGCCGAAGCAAATGTTGTGGTTGGGTCTAGGTAAACTACAATATCTAATAGACGCATGAATAAAATATATAAACGTGGCGCGAGATTAAATTATTACAAACATATGTCGCGTGCATATATTGTGAATAATATATTCAGGTTGTCCCATTAGTGCGTAATTGTTCAATATTTTAATTTGTGTTGTAAACACGTAAACAATTTCTAAATAAAAGTTATATGAATTTCAAAAATAGGTATTTTAAAGATATTTTTAGACATACAGGGTTTTGGGTTTTTGACTGACAAATAAAACGGTATATTTTTTAAAAAGAAAACCCTGTATTTTACTTCAGTTTTTGAATGCTTTGGTAATGCTGTATTTAACCCTAGAATTTTATTAACAAATATTGCAGGGTTGCCAATAAATTAATTTTTTTATGAAATTAGAGAATGATTCAGACCCCAAATTAAATTATCATTATTTAGGTAGGTTTAAAATAATTTCAAATTTTTTTTAAATGTAGTAATAAGATAGTAAGCTAACGAATAGTGGTATTAGAACTGGATTATTTTTTACAGTGTGTTTTGAAAAACAAGTCTTAAATATGGCTAATTCCAAGTTAAATTTATTTAATTTTTTTCAAATGCCACACCCTGTATATTATTTAAGCATTCAATTCCTTATAAATTAACATATCCAACGATATCAATAACACATATACAGGGTGTCCCATGAGTGCGTAACTGATCGATAGCAGTTTTATAATAGGAAATACGAAAAAAATTAATATAAAAGTTGTATGACCATATTTAACAATTATTTATAAATATACAGGGTAATCCATAAACGATTGTCTGACCAAACCTATACATTTTTAAAGTAAAACACCCTGCAGGTAGTTCTACATATTTGACTGTTTTCACATCGTCGAACAATAATTTCTATTTCATTCATTTGCTATGTTGTATATAGGATGTGTGAAAATGGACAGGATTTTCTTAATTTTCTAAATGGAACATCTTGTATATTATGCCACCAATTAATATAATATTCCATTGAAAAAAATTTAAGCATTTGTAACCTCGCGTGTTGACACACTCTATATAGAACATAGCAAATGAATAAAGTCAATTAAAATTATTTTACGACGTGAAAACAATCAAATATGTATAACTACCTGCAGGGTGTTTTGATTTAAAAATGTATGGGTTTGGTCAACATCTCGTTTATATAGGAATAATTTTTAATATGGTAATACAACTTTTATATTATTTTTTTTTCTTATTTCTAATAATAAAACAGCTATCGATCAATTACGCACTGATGAGACACTCTGTATATATGTTATTCTCTAACATGTTGGTATCGTTGGATATGCAAATTTATAAGGAATTGTATGCTAAAATATTATATCAAATGCTGCCTTTGAAAAATTGAGTAATTTGACTTAAAAGTAACCATTTTAAGACATGTTTCAAAACACTCGCTATAAAAGAATCCAGCACTATCACTACTATTCGTTATCTTAATGTGCTATAAGTCAGTATATTAAACAATTTTGAATTATGATAATTTAATTTGGGGTCTCCATCATTTTCTAATTTTATAAAAATTTAATTGCTTGGCAGACCTGTAATATTTTTTTAAATTATTCTATGGTTGAATACAGTATTACCAAACCATTCTAAAATTGAAATAAAATACATGTTCTATTTTAAAAATATACCAAGCAAAAATGTAGCACCCTGTACATATCTAAAAATATTTTTAAAATATGTATTTTTTAAATCCATATAACTTTTCTTTGAAACATGTTTGCGTGTCTTTAACATAAATTAACATATTGAACAATTACGCACTAATAGGACATACACATGGGTACATACACATAGCAGTCAACGTGTTAACTCAGAAATAAGATTCCTTATAAAGATAAAATAACATTCAGGAGAAGAAAGCAAAGACCGCCAATATTACGTGCGTATCATACAATGATGCCAGGTCATTCGGATTTAATTTACATCGGAATGCAATAAAGTTCCTTCCCTTTCCTGCATTTCACCATTGTATATTTCACCCACTTTAAAATCAAATTCGTCCTAGAAAGAATTGTGAAATTATCGTATAAATCGATAATCTGGCAACGTGGTCAACACTTGTTCATACACAGGCAAAATCAATCGATAATTTGGAACCAAACGAGACAAATATATATGAAAATCACGAAACAATAAAAGACGGCATACACCTGTATCACTGTTTCAAAAATTGGTACCTCTAAACAATCATTTACCTATTAAAACCATCTCTAAAACAGAGAACTATATTGTTTTTTACGGTGACATCTTCTTAAAAATAGATGAACTACATGAACTATACACAATTACAGGAATTCATAGAAAATCTCTAATTTGACAAATACATTTATCAAATATTTGTTAATCGTATTTCCAGTTAGATTTGAAAAATACGCAATAAAATTTAGAAATATTTTGGCGGGATACTTGGAAAAATATGTAGAATGAAATCTCCTACTTTTTAGCCTCTGGTTTTAAAATCACTTTTTATGATTTTTTTTAAAATTCAGTGTATAAACAGGACAAATAAAAAATAGGAGATTTCATTCTCCAAACCTTATACTTTCAGCTGGTAGAAGATTCATTTTAATACATTTAGCGGGATTTAAATGCAATCGGAAATGGTGAACCCTTGCTTCTTATATGAGAAATACAGTGATACTGCGGCCTTAATAGCATCTCGGGTCTCGTTCAACAACTGTAGATTTCCTTTCCCAATAGAAATCCCACCTACGCTCAGACCCACCGCGCAGCGAGATCTCGAGCGGCGTTCGCGCATGTAAATTGACTGGCCCAAGTTCAACCGCGTTTAAAATTTATTAAAAATGAAAAATGAAAAATGAAAATAAACTGATTGAGGAAAAATTGATTTCATTACACAGATTCCAAACCTGATTTGGTTGAATCAACAAAAAAGAAATATACATTCCTCAAAACTTCATCATCTGACTCAGATATTGACATGGAGTCTGGTTACGATGAAATCGATAAGCTTTTTGGTAAAAAATAGTGTTCTACTTTTTTGGTTCGCTGATGTATCAATGTTTGTTTCTGCAGATGATGAGAATATATAATGTGATGAATATGTCTTGGTCAGATTTCTTACTAAGAAAACAGTTGTTTATTATGTCAGGCAAGTAATACAGCTTGCACAGTACGGCGAATTTGTTATAAAATATTTGACACATTTGCACAACCGTTTCCATTTCCCTGATGTGGATGACATCTCCACTATTGCAAGATCCGACATTGAGGCAAAACTCCCCAGGCCACAATGGCCGCCTGGCAAGTTTTTGCAAAATTTGTCCAAATAAAGTTGAAAAGTTTGCGACCAAAGAGGATGTTCCATTAAATCAAGATATCCAAGTAGCACCTGCTAGCTTTGAACTATTGCCTTCATATGGTTATAGACAGCAATTCCCCATTCAGACAGCAATTCAATTAGCACGCAGAAAATACAACCCAGTACATCTTTAGTCGACTCTGATATGCCTCTTTTGGAACCTAGCAAAGAAGACAAAAAAACCTACAGGCACAAAAACAATCAAAAATAAAACGACTTGAGCGATTCTCTAACAATCCAAAAATATCAGATAATACAATTTCAATCATAAAGAAACTACGATGTGTCCCCTGGAATATTTACTCTCACAATGGATTTCTTCATTGGTTTTCTAGAAAATTCCTTTGGAAGTAGTAACCCTATTTTAGAAGCGCAATATTTTTTGGATGATATTGGATCAATATTGGAAAATATGTATAGGTTATATCCGCTCTTTACGGAACGGTCCTTTAAAAACAGGTTCAGTAGGTTATCTAAAAAAATTAGGCGTAACTTAAACTTGAATAATTCAGATGTGAAAGTATAACATCGCAGTCTCTCAGTGATGAGGATTTTCTTTCTCTGTAAATTTTTAGAAATAATTTTTATATTTAAAATTTACGTTAATACAATGGAATTGCGACGGGTTCTATCCCCGTCTGGAACGTATTCAACAGTTAATAAATGATGCTTAAGCAGATAAACTAACTATAAGGATTCTCATCGTCGGTAACTTAAAAATTACGAAGGTTACAATTTTCTCAGACCTGTATTTAATCGAGCTAGCGGCGGAACCTCCATTTTTATTTCAAGTGATATCTATTCCTCTCATTACCTACTAAATATTAATCTAGAAGCTATAGCAGTTACCATTTGGTGTCCTTCTAAATTAACCATCTGTATGTATACATTCCTCCCAATTCAACTTATCTGAAGAAGATCTATTTGACCTAATATATCAGCTTCCTAGTTTATTTATACTTGTTGCTCATAATTCTTTGTGGGGTTCATAACAAACTTTTGGAAGTAATAGAAAAAGTATTAAATTGCTCTAATGCTTATTTATACTGAATCTAGTACATATTTTAACATTTCCTCTGGTACCTTTTCCTCTATTCACTTAAGTTTTTGCGATCCTAAGGCAGCTTCCACACTTTCTTGGCACGTAGTAGATAGTCTCTATGATAGCAACCACTTTCCAATAAAAATCTCCAATAATATACAAAAACCTACTCAAAGTATTACAAAATGGAGATTCACTTATGTTGACTGGGTAATGTTCAATGCAAATATTGATTCTGTTTGAAAATTTGCAGTTTTGTGGATAATATAGATGAATCGTTAGAACATGTACATTGGCAAATCTATTATATTAACCTCCAAAAAACTAGTTCCCTGGTGGAATAATAACTGTCAGACAGCAGTCCGGAAGTGTAAAACATCCTTAAATAGATATCGTAGAACTAGAAACATAGAAGATTTTGTACTTTTTAAGAAAAAGAGAGCTAAGGCTAAAGTTGTCATCAAACAAAGTTAAAAGGATTCTTAGAAAAACTATGTCTCTTCTCTAACTAGAGAAACTCCTTCAAAGCAGGTCTGGAATAAAATTAGGTAAATGAAAGGAAACATCACTTTCCATAGAGTTTCAACTTTATTTCATAAAAATTATTTATTTCATGACAGATATTGTCAATATTTTTGCTGAGAATTTTGAGGAAAAATTCAGAAATCCTAACCTTATAAATATTACCAATTCTGTTAAAAAACCTGAAAACCCATTTGTTCTCTTACAACCTGGAGATGTAGACTGTACTAACTTACCTTTTGCTTTAGAAGAACTCGAAATGGCTGTTGATTCATGTAAAATTTCAGCAGCAGGACCTGATGAGATACCTTCTATATTTATTAGGAAGTTGCTTACAATATTTCATATTAAATTTTTGGAATTTTATAATAAAATTTGAATTAGTCATAAGTTTCCAAAGCTGTGGAGACAATCTATTATATTTCAAATAAAAAAGAACAACTTATCTCCAATTTGTCCAAAATCATATAGACCTATCTCCCTCACATGCACGATGTGTAAATTTATGGAAAAGATGATTAACAAAAAATAATATTCTTCCAAAAAATCAATCAGGTTTTAGAAGTAACCGTTATACTTGGGATAATTTGGTTTTTCTACAAACAGAAATAGTCAATGGCCCTTACTAATAAACAGGAAGTGGTTGCTGGCATATTTGACATCGAAGAGTCTTATGATTCTGTTCGGCATTCTGTCATTATTTAAAAGCTCAGAAATTACTACCTTAGAGGTAACATTTTTTATTTTATTCAAATTTTTTTTTAAGTGAAAGATCCTTTAGAGTAATAGATTATGGCGAAACTTTCTTAAGTCACCTTTAAAATAGTGGTGTTCTGCAAGGATCTGTATTAAGCCCAATTTTATTTATCTTAGCAATTAGCGATATTAATTTGAGGGTTGATCCTTCGGTAAAATCTATTATGTATGCAGATGGTCTCGTCATATTCTGTTATGGAAAAAGCATTGTTACAACTTTCAGCTTATTGCAAACTGCAGTGGATCGTCTGAGCTTTAAATACTGGTCTTTTCTTCTCAGCTAATAAATCTAAAGTCATTAAATTTAGTAAAAGACGAAAAGGTCAAAATATAAATATATTTTACAAGGGCCTTCCTATGAGTATGGTGAACAATTGCAAAATTTTAAAAATTATTTTTGACAGTAAATTGTCCTGGCAGTTACATATCTAAGAAATCAAGAACGATTGCCTAGAGAATTAATTTGTTGTAAGTATTAGCTCACCATTATTGGGGTGCCGATGAAAGTGTTATTATTAGGGCCTATAAAGCTCTTACAAGATCAAAATTAGACTATGGTAGTCTTCTTTACATGTCTGCCTCCAGTTACCACTTAAGATCCTTAAATACAGTTCAAAACACTGCATTGAGACTGTGCCTCAGAGCTTTCAGAACAAGTCCCGTAGAAAGCTTGTACTGTGAAGCCAACGATTCTCTCTTTGGCTTAGACGACAGTACTTTTTTTTTTCTTACGTTGTTGGTATCACTGCGAATTCTTCAAAAACCTTGTTTTTTCACTGCATGTTTCAAACAATAACACGTTCGCCAGTATTACTTCTCCTAGGGTTGCTCAGGCTCTAAAGTCCTTACTCAGTGACCTTGATCTCAATAGAACGATGCCTTTTCCCATTTCTAATGTCTTCCCTGGCTAAAAAATTACCCTAACTTAATACCTCGCTTAGCCAAGTCAATAAAAGTAACACACCAAAAGAATTCTTTAAGCAATCATTTACGGAAATAATTTAGAGCAAAAAATTTCAAAGAATTATGTTTACGGAAGCTTCTAAAGTTCAATCCGGTGTAGCTTGTTCTGTAATCTCAAATGATGGGTTTCGGAAATCCTTCTTGCTACTTCTTTATGCAGTATTTATACTGGGAAACTTTATGGGAGACTCCAGGCTTTTAAATCGTTAATTCCAGAGGATAACTACGTCGCTATATGTACAGGCTCTCCCTCTTTAATCTACTTTATAAAAAATATTTATACTTAACATCCCTTGGTCCAAGAAATACACGATTGTTGAAAATTTCTTGCTTCAGTAGTAACTTCCGTTTCCCTTATTTGAGTTCCCTCTCATGTCGGGATTGCAAGCAATGAGAAAGCTGATCGTGTCGCAAAAGAAGCTATTCAGAATTTACAACCAGAAAATATCTAATTAGTTAATGACCTAAAGAGTGCATTTCGCCAGAAGGTCCATAGTTAGTGGGAGAATCATTGGCACAATATTACTTGTTTATAACTTCGGGAAATTCAACCAACTCTGCACCATTTCGAAATGCCCTCTCTGTCAAAGAAAGAAAATACCATCATTTGAAGACTGAGCATTGGACATACGAGATTGGCCCATAAACTTTTAGTGTCTGCCAAAGCCCAACCTCTTTATAATGTAACAGCACTTTAACGGTCAAACATTTTTTTTTTTGTTCAATTTATGGCCTAGGAGTATGTACCTAATATGCCAGTCTCAAGTTTGTGTTTAAATTCTCAATCATGTTTGTTACTGTTTCCCAGCGCCACTTCAGGAACAGCACTATTAATTAGAACCCAACAGTAAATGGTCGAGTAGGGAATCTTACCAAGGTATCAGAATTAATTTTTAAATAATTAAATTAAATAAAAAAATCCCGACCAACGGTGGGATTCGAACCAGGGACCCTTGGATCCGCAGGCAGAGACTGTACCACTGAGCCACCCACCTTGGTCAAACATTTGTTAGAGGAAAATTGCATTTACTTTAAAACTCAACGAGCTAAGAATGGTTTGAGTGATAGCATTATTATTCTTAGATATCCTAGTGAATTTGGAAAACTGTTTAATTTTTTTAAAAGACATGAATTTATTTAATCAAAAATAAATGAGCATGAGTAATTTTCCTTTACCCTATAGTTTTGTGAATTAGGTTTTTCTTTTGTCTATAGGTAGTGTATATATTTAGTAAAACCTCTTGTAATATTATAATATAATTGTATCTGTGTCAATGGCCCCTGATGCGGAGACACGTTAATTTCAATAAACAAAATCCACCCCATCCTCTTATTAAGCAATTTGAAAGACATAGATTTAATAAAATGCGACGAAAACTCAAATAGTAAAATGATAAGGTCGAATAGAAACAAAAGTAGAATAGAATGTGTAAAGTAATACTTCGCGAATTCATCAGATCAGCTGTCAACTAAGCAGTTGGCGTTAAGGGGGAGGGACAGGAATCTCCTCGTTCTTGTGCCTCATCGCTAGAAATGGAGCTGCTCCTCCGAGAAATTTAATTAGTAGACAATACAGAGCAGCAGCCACTTCACACCTACAGTCTTCGTCGGTTCGGTACATACTTTACGATATCTTATCGCATTTCAACCGAATTGAAAGTCAATGCGTTAGTTCTCGACACACCAGGGGCGTCCTGGAATCATACTATAAATAATAATATACTTTTATTAGAAAACACGAAAGATTGCACAACCGATTTACCCGATGTTTGGCATTAAAACTTGTTTGACAACTTGAATGTGTTCAGAACTAAACAGGAAGAGACTTATTCTGATAAAAAGAAATAAAGGCAGAATTCGACAATGTAAAATCATATTAATTCTCTCAGATAGCCAAGCAGCCTCAAAAACTCTTGGTTTAAACATATTTAAATCAAAGCTGCTATGGAACTGCCGTAGTATATCCAATGATCTGGCTTTTGACTAGCTCTTAGATATTTTATACAAAACATTACTTACCTTTATTCAAATCACAAAATGAGCACATTGACCATATGGGTTTCTCAATCGTGAATTCGCCTTATCTAATAGACACTTTTGGGGAAATAATTTTCAGGAAAGGAAAGGGCGCCAATAATTCTCTTTTTTAGTTTTTAAAAAGGTAGTTAAGAATTATAAAATCTAGCTTTATCCAAAAGAAAATTAATTCAAAATTATATACAATTTAAATAACCTTTAAAAATAGAATTCAACATAAATATAAAAGAATTTGTTTATTTTAGTAATTGTGAAAATGCAATTTTGACAGTGGATTAATAATAATTAAATTTTCATGAACATAAATGATTTTATTTTGTTGGTACCAACACTAGATTTAAATCTCAATCGTACGATAATATTATATAGTTTAGCCTCGTGAATTTGAGCTACAGTAATATTTGTAAAAATAAAACCTTATGTTTGATGCAGCAGCAGTCTTCATATATTTTGTAGCTCCACGAGCTCTGCTTTGTCTATTTTTTACTTTCCAATGTAAAAATGGAAAACAAATTGAACGAAAGTTGCTTGTATTCGCTACCTTAACAAAATAAATTATATTTTTCACGAGGCTCTTGTATGAGATATAAATCAAACCTATAAACAAATACTTTTTAAAAATTTACAACAATAAAAAATTGAATAATACAAACAATGTGTAATTTCTGCAACACAAAAGGAATTACTAAACCATATTAAATAAATTTAATTTGACTTTCAAAAAATAAACTTATGTCTAACAAAAAGTAGAAACATAATGTCTTATGAGATATTTTTTTAATGACATTATTAACTCACCGCTGTTTACAGCTACAGACACTTATAGTTTAAGATATGATCGGAAAATTAATTTCTAGAAACGATTTGGACATCGACTGCCAACTGACTCCCACTTCACGAAATTTCGCTTTCTCAGGAATATATAATTAAATTTTAAATTAATCGAATACTATTTTTTTACAGAATGTCACATATTCAAAATACCATTTTTAAAAGGAATTTTAAAATGTTACACATGTAAGAGGTCATTGCTTGCTGAAACACCTTCTTATGATAGGACTACATAATGATGACGTGTTCTCTGTATGAAAGGGAAAGAAACCTCGTCCAACGTTATCTTCAAATGCAAAGCTCTAGCAAGGCGGCGATACATCTATTTTGGCCTATAACCTGAAAGAATGGCTCCTGAATACCTGGTAGGAATCCTAGTAAAACCAACCAAAGACACAGGACCATTTATTTAAATATAGTAAATACAAGGCAATTAGGAAAATATAAAAGTCCCTGACCTGAGGGCGGATTGTACAAAGAATACTGTAAACTCAGTTTAGATAATAAGAGTTTAATTTTTAACTATTTATATTCCAAGTACAAATGATATTTTTAAATATATGTTTTTAACAATACCCGAAAAGTATACAACGAGGTTCACAGTTCTAAGCTCATTACTCTATCAACTGCATACCAGCGATTTTGTTTATCCTGATAATGATTCTGCTGTTATTGTTTGGAAAGAATCACGAATGGCCTATTTATTAGCTGCAAACTCCCCTTACAAATTAATTAATAACTAATACGCAGGTATTGAGCTAAATATGTGCATATAAACTTCTCAAATAAGCAGAAACATTGGATAGTGCAAATAAACATAAATTGGCTTTGCTTTAAAATAGTGCATATATTTCTATAAATACAATTTCTAGCCATTTCTAGGGTTTTATACCCGAAGGGTAACCAACAAGACCCTATTACTAAGCCTCAGCTGTCCGTTCGTCTGTCTGCCAGCGGGCTGTATCTCAAGATCCGTAATAGGTAGGCAGTTGAAATTTTCACGAAACGTTTATTTATTTTGCCGCTCTAACAAAAATTGTAAAAATAAAAACAAGTTAAAAATTAAAAGGGGCTCCCCTACTAGAAATATATTTTTTTGCCTGATATTAATAAAGTATTAAAAAAGTACCTACATAGTATTAAATCTTGCAGGATAGTGCGGGACCCTTCAAGCGCGAGCCCGACTCGCACTACGCTTGTTTTTTATTTTTCTAACTCAGAAAAATAGATTTTTTTCTACACCCATATGAATATAAGCTCATCTATCGACAGACTACAAAACCAAAAAGTATTCCATTGCGTTTACTGAGCGAATATATTTAATATCCATTCTAGGAAGTGAGAACGCTGAAAAAAAAATTAACTCTGAAATCACAGTTCATAGTTTGGGCATCCAACACTTATTTTTTAAAAATTTTAAATAAATGACACTTCACTTAAACTAATCATCAGTATATTTAATTTATTGATAATAAATAAACGTTAAGAAGATTTAGTTTTGTGTAGAATTGATCTGCATCTCTGTATCTGTAACGCGTGGAGGGTGAGTTACCTCCCACGGCATTTAGGCCTTATAAGGCTCATTTAATGTAGTTGACAATGTCATCAAGAGGTGCTTTTATTATATAGGCCGGTGTTAGTCGATACTCGCCGAACACAATCTTCCAATAAATGAGAGCGTCGAGCAATCGTAATGGATATGTTTGATGGTCTCATTTTGTTCGCATTCTCTGCAGAGTGCGGATTCTGACAGCCTCATGATATGAAGATGCTTTCGTACTTGGCAATGACCAGTCAGAATGCCTGTGACTAGGCGCAGATTCTGTCTAGTCATAGCCAAGTATTTGTTTGCTGCAGTTTAGTTAGAATAACTTAAGAACTCCCTGGCAACTCTGCAGTTTCTTGTTCCATCCCATCTTTTCTTTAATTTCACAAGGGAACGTTCTTTGCTTAGGACTGTCACTACCGATTTTGTCAGGCCAATAGAAGGGCCAGTTTCAAAAAGTATTTGATTGGCTGCTTTCTTGGCTAATGGATCAGCAAAGGGAGTGAGACTAAGAATTACTTGCATGGCTCTGGTCGGTGTTGGTCTCATGGTTCCTGTTATGTTGAGACATGCTGTTCTTTGAATTTGTTCTAGTTTACGGATATTTGTTAATTTTTGGGGTTTCGGTACCCAGAGAACTGCACCGTATGTTAGCATAGGTCTTATGATAGCCGTGTAAGTCCATGAGATGACTCCTGGGGAGAAACCCCAGGTCCCTCCACAGTTTGGCAGCATTGTTCATAAGCAATGTATGCTCTTTTAATTCTGTTTTCTAAATGCGAGATCCATGTTAACTTGCTCTCAAAGATAAAACCTAGGTACGTAACCTCTGTTGCAAAGTTTAGTTTTGTGTTTAGGAGTTCTTGAGGTTTTAATTCCATTTTCATGCTTTTCGTTGTGAAAAAGACCATTTCTGTCTTCTCAGGATTGATAGACAGTAATTGGTCCTTGCACCACTGTTCGATAATTTTTAGAGCTACTTAAATTCTTTCGCAGAGTATGGTCTCAAAATTCCCTGTTTTCAGAATGACTAGGTCATCTGCATATGCTATTGTGTAGTGTAGAATTAATAAATAATATCATTTTTATTTTTAATTGGTCCACATTTAAAAAAAAATAATTTTAATTAAACTATAAGAAACTTACGAAAGCTTCCTGGGGCCACTTTTTTTTATAAAAAAAAATATTATTATCTCGCAATTGTGACTTATTATCTCACAATTGCGACATATTATCTCGCAATTGTGAGTTATTATCACGCAATTGTGACTTACTATCTCGCAATTGCGACTTATTATCACGCAATTGTGACTTATTATCACGCAATTGTGACTTACTATCTCGTAATTGCAACTTAATATCACGGAATTGTGACTTATTATCACGCAATTGTGACTTACTATCACGCAATTGTGACTTATTATCACGCAATTGTGACTTACTATCTCGCAATTGCGACTTATTATCACGCAATTGTGATTTACTATCTCGTAATTGCAACTTATTATCACGCAATTATAACTTATTATCACGCAATTGTGACTTACTATCTCGCAATTGCGACTTATTATCACGCAATTGTGACTTACTATCTCGCAATTGCGACTTATTATTACGCAATTGTAACTTATTATCACGCAATTGTGGCTTACTATCTCGCAATTTTAGAAACATAAATGACATTTTGTGTCTAACTAATACACACAAAAAAAATGATAAATACAATTGAATATTTGAAGGAGTATCTACCAGAATGTAACGACGATATTTAATTCTATTTTAAATGCCAACTTTTGCAATGTTGAAATTGCTTAGTTTCTGAATGTAATAATACAAAATTATGTTTTATTTTTGCGAAGGAAATATTCTTTTATTTGTTCTTTTTTCTTTAAAGTGATGTTTCTATTTTTGTTTATTTTATAAGTTGGTGCATGTACTACTAAAATCAGTATTTTTTACCATTTATTTTTGTATGACAGGAGATTAAAAATACTAGGATTAAAACTAATATACTTCGGTAGGATCAATTAATTGTTCAACAGTAACCAATCCCCTTAATCAACCAAATTAAAAATACTACGGTTTGAGGCATACCTACGTGTCATTACCAGTATTTCTCGTTAGTATCTTATGTTTCTATTTGGCCTAAAAATGCATTACTCACAAAAATTTATAACTTTCAATACTAGTATTTTATTAACTTATATGTTTCACTTTTTAATACACTATTTGCATTGAATGTTGATATGTATTTAAATGTTATTTCAAATCGTACATCACTGTGTACATAGATGTGGTTGACTGTATAACAGCAGTGCTTCACAGGGAACCAAGTTGCATTTTGTTTAAATTGCTATGATTTCAACAATTTTGTTTTTACAACTATAGTGGTCCTTACAAATGAAATAATATAAGATATTTTTTATTTATATACGACATATTTTCAGAAATTTAACTTCAATAGAAAATATACAACAGTAATCAAAAATTTGGATGGTTTTCTTTTGAACAACTGCCTGCATAATGTTTGTTTTCTATAAATTTTAAAAATACCTAGGTAAGTTAAAAAATTATCATTAAAAAAAAACAAAGTAGTTATGTATATTACTTTATTGCATATTAATAGGTTCATCCAATATTGCGAACAGTGTTTCCTTAGTATACCCCACCAAGACTCGATGCGTTGATTACACTGACTGGTTCCATAGATGAAACTGTTATCATCTAAAAATTGATCTTCATTTTTAAGAGCAGTTCTTCTCAAAAATTTTTGCATTTGTTCTACAGTTCCATTTTCAGTACCCATATCGGATCTAATTTTTCTTGGACACCCACCATATTTTTCAATATTCTTAAGAAAAAAACCCTAAAACAAAAATTGCATCCAGTAATTACTGAAAAATATATACCATTTTTCCTAGTGTTCCTTTTAACTCACCTGCAATTATTTTTGGATCATTCGTATTTGAAGATATGCTTTCAACCAAATGATAAACCTCGAGTATCCTTCAATAGCGCCATTTATTCATATACCATATGGTTTTAGTTTATCATATGAGTCAAGATGCCATAAAAAATTGGGACCAGTATTATTATATTGCCTTCTATGCAGTCTTCGTCTTGTTCTTAGTTCTACTCCAGAAGGATCTAAGTTTTGTAATATTAAACGAACCATATTCTGCGAAACAGAGAAACCATTTTGAATGCATTTCAAATGCATCCATCTATAGCCATGAAGTTGGGAAGAATTTTGTAACTGATGGTCTATAAAATTTACTAAAATATCAGCTCCACTGAAATATTTTTTTCTAAACAACTTGTTTTTGTTTAAAATCCTCTTTAGTTGTCGTTTGTTTTGATATATTATTTGAAAAATCTCTCTTTCAGTATGTTTCAAATTTCACTAGAATTACATCCATTTAAAAAAATAGTGCATAATAAGATTATTTGTTAATCTTGAATCCATCGTCTAGTTTTGTAAATATCTTAAAAGATGGTTAAAATTGTAAAACAACTTAATGAATTATACATATGTTTAAACTCAAAACTCACCTGAAGCTACTACAAGCTCGAGAATGGAGAATCACTTCACTGTTATTTCACGAAACATTGACCAACGCTCACCATTTTAAACAGACATGTAACGGCAAAATAACTCACAATTGCGTGATAATAAATCACAATTGCGTGATAATAAGTCGCAATTGCGAGATAGTAAGTCACAATTGCGTGATAATAAGTCACAATTGCGTGATAATAAGTCGCAATTGCGAGATAGTAAGTCACAATTGCGTGATAATAAGTCACAATTGCGTGATAATAAGTCACAATTGCGTGATAATAAGTCGCAATTGCGAGATAGTAAGTCACAATTGCGTGATAATAAGTAACAATTGCGTGATAATAACTCACAATTGCGTGATAATAAGTCGCAATTGCGTGATAATAAGTCACAATTGCGTGATAATAAGTCGCAATTGTGAGATAATAAGTCACAATTGCGAGAAAGAAATATTTTTTTTTATAAAAAAAGTGGCCCCAGGAAGCTTTCGTAGAAACTAATTTAATTACGAGTATCAAAACTAAAATCGTAAAAGCGGCGTTGAAGCTAAGGACAGAACTTCCGCTTCTACGCAAAATGCCCGGGTTCGAATTTGGGCTGGGGACTAATTAAACTAATCCTTTTTTTTTTCATATTTATTTTATTATATAAATTAATAAAATTCCGAAATTGTTTTAAAATTATTTATTTTGTCTGAATAACTCCACCTACGGAGTCATGCTCAAACTTCAGCCTCGTGCGATATAGCCATCATATCCACTCTCGTTGCACAAACTACTATTTTTGACTTGGACTTCGGAAAATCTGATGATTTATATATTTCTGATAGGAATAATCCAGTTATCCGGATAACCTACCTTCAAAAGTCAAATCATTATTATTAGTTAATTGTCAAAATCACAGAAGTTTAGTGTTTATTAACGATATTTTTTTTTTGTGAAAAAACACTCCATAAGGGGCGTTTATTATTATTATTATTAAAATCTGATCAAGAGTTGATCAATGAGTAATTTTGTTATAACCTAACTTAACTAGGGTTGCAATCTCAAAAACTAAAGTTCTATCCACTAGTATATCTTAGGTTCTGATAACTTAATTACACTAAACTAACGTGTTACATTAAACCACACAATGCTTTGCTTTGTTATTAACACAATCACATGGCTAACCCAAAAGGTTTCACTCACTTGAGTCTTGTCAGGTTCATGTTGCCAAGAAGCTAGATTTTCTCAACGTTCACATGTTGGTAGAGCTGTTTTTCGTAACTTCTAGTGAATCTGGTGGTAGTCTGGTCAACAGTAGTCATCTGAAGGTCTCGATGAAGTTCGCTGTTTCTAATGTACCAAGGAGCATCGGCAATGTTCCTTAATACTTTGGTTCAAGAACTTGTTTACATAATAGAATTTTGTTATATGTAGATAGGCTGGAATGCCTATCAATATCAAGTAACCAGTACATTTTCTTGAATTTTATATCTAACTTTTGTCTTTTCTTTTTAACATGGACCCTCAAGCGAAGTTTTGGATCTAATGTAATACCTAGATATCTTGGCGAGTTAGCATAAAGGATCTGGGCATTATTTATGTTAATTGGTATTCTTTGACCATTTTTGTTAGTAAAATTAATATTAATAGTAGTTTAACACGCCATCTCTTGGTCCAGTTATTTATTTGATTAACTGATTTTTGTGGTTTATTTTCAGCCTCTTCGTGATCTTTGCCTATTGCTAGGATGGCAGTATTATCTGTAAATGTAGCTATTGTGTCTTGTTCTAGTTGGGGTACGTCACAAGTGTATAACAATTACCAAGTGGGTCCCAGGACACTTCCCTGTGGTACTCCTGCTTTAATTTCTTTCAATTCAGAGTATGCTTCATCTTGTTTTACTCTAACGAATCTATCTACAATGTATGAATCCAATAGCTCTGAGTATGGCTGTGGAAGTAGCACATTCAGTTTATGTTTTGAGCAATCATGACATACTTAACGATAATGACTGCAACTTATTCATATGATGAACAAACTGATATATTCCTAGAGGATTTTGTAAAGGATATTGTTGGAGAAGCGGGGGAGTATACCAAAAACATTTTCCTTCTGTAACCGAATCAAAAGATGTGTGCAATAATTGGGAGACTTCTTAATAAACATAGAAGACTTAATCGATTTACTGAGAATTGTGTGTTATTCCTAAACCACAAGTGTATCAGAATGTACAGTCAAATTTTCTGCGTACAATCAATCTGTGTATTCAAGAAAATAGGTACCACAATGAATATTTTTTATTAACTGAAGACCAATTTTTATAGACCTTATATACCATGCCATATTATTTTGTGGATAAACCTTGATTATCAAAAATTGCAGTTACAAAAAAATTATCCAAAAATAATATCTTAAAAAAACTAAAAGTTTTCACTGTAGGTTCTAAAAATTTATCACCAAATTTGTATTGCAAGGTTTTTAATAAATACATTTTCAACTTACTAATAAAGAACAAAACTTAATATATTAAAAGGTAACTTATTCTCATTCTAAAAATTATGGAAAACGATCACAGCCAATTTTTTTATCACAAGTTTTTTTTCCTCACGTCGACTTCTCCAGATGATTTTGGATACAGGTAAGTTGAGTATAATTAACTCATTTTTATCCTAGGGGGCCTATTCTCCAGTTGAGAGAATGATCATTTCATGCGAACTGGACAGCCGTTCTCTTAAAAAGTGTGTGAGTGGTATTCTTGAATTGAAGTGAATCACTTCGCATGAAAATCGAGAGAACGTACTTCTCTCAGTCAAAACCAGTAGAAGAGCATCATTTTGGGAGAACATTGGGAGAACTGTCATTGTCGTGCGCTATCAAAACGTCACTTTTTTTAATTAAAATGGATTTGGACGAAGTTCTTATTTATACTCATATTTTGAATGATCTAGCTAAAGCGGAAGAAGATGCCAATCGACCAAATATAATTTTTTTAAGAAAAGAGGATTCTTTTGACTTTATTGACCAAATATTCATAAAAAATGTTCATCTAAGTAAACCTTTGGTATGGGATTTAATAGAAAATAATGGAAAATATAATCTGTTATTACAATTGTCTAAAAATAATAAAAAATTAAAGTAAAGTTCCTTCTAAAATAGTTCTAACGCAAAACTTAAATTTGGCAGAGGTGCTCCGTGAACCTATGAGATGTGAATAATTCAAGAATACCGAATACGATGACCGAGAGAAGAAATTGGTGATAGGATACTTCACATCCCACAGTGGAATATTCACATCGTTCAACTTGGAGTCCCAGGTGTCTATAGTTAAGATATGTTCCAACGATTTAGACGTATCCTGCATTCTTTCATGACTTTTCCGATGAAAAAATAAGAATATACGTAGGACTCTTTCTAAAATTTATGTTTCAGGGCCTGGAGTATATTCTTCAACCTAAGTAAGTAGAGAAATATGAAAAAAAATGTATAAGATTACAAAACAGCAAAGCTCACTTCACTGGGTATTCAACAAGTGAATATGTTTCCTGATTGTGCGCCACTGGCCGATTCTCCATGTCATTCCGGGATCGCACATCGCTAAATAACCCAAGACGGTTTGTTAATTTGCGTCTTATAACTTAGACGTGTTGGATTGTATGTTCGAATCCGTGTTGTGCAATGATTAAATTTGCTGTAGTTTTACCCATCAACTGATGATGACTGATCTTGATCCGCTCGAAATCAAGTGTCTAGCCCGTGAAGGTGAACTGACAAATTGAAGGGAGCGGATGGATTGAAGAGGGAAGCGGGAAATGAGTTATTGGTTTTTGCAGGGTTATTGTACAATCGAGGGTCAATATAGGATAATTTAAATATATGAATTTTCGCAAAAAGAACATGATTACCGTTGACTAAATGCTCTGTAGTTGTTTTACATTATTTCGTATTTTTTTATAATTTAAAGAAAATCGGGTCGATTCTATTTAAGCTTGCTACGCCAACCATATTTTATACTTATCAAGTTAGAATAATATGTTTAAAATTCTTCTGACAGTTATAGCAATATTGGTTATTAGTTTTGTTCTTAGCGACTTTGTTATGTCTCTAGTATTTTAAAACCGACAACACTGTAATTCTTCTGTTGCTTTTTATAGGTAAAAAACAAGAAAGAAATTTTAAAAACTTTAAAATCATGCAGATGCCATTAAAAATCGAGTTTTTTTTTAATTTTCTCATAAATCCCATCATTAGATCCTGACCAATAACAAGAAAAAAATCATAGAAATCGGACAACGTGGTAGAGAATTGTGGCTTAAGGTACATAAAAAAATAGGAGTCTAATGATTTTGTCATAAAGCCCATTATTAGATCTTGACTAAATTTATATGAGACCACCCCTGAGGTACCCCCTTTAAAAAAAAAAGAAATATATAAATCAGACAACGTGGTAAAGAATTATCGTTGAACATACATAAAATCTGATGGATCCAACACATGACTTTCCTATCTAGTTATTACAGGCTTTTTCCAGTCATTTTGTACAACCTATTGTAGCACCTCTGTAAATGTTAAGAAGATAAACCAGATATATACATTTTCCACATACTTCTAAGTCGACATTCTTTTATATATCTGTATCCCAGAGGCAAACTATGCCAAGTCCAAATTTATGAAATATGAGATAAATATGTCAAGTCCTTTGAAATTTTACAAAGAATCCATTGCAATTTGTTGGGCCTGAGTCCGAACAATACTTTAAAAGATACAGTTCATCAAATTTCTAGAGGTGTTCGACGCCCAGACAGAGAACGCGCTACGTGTGACTAAGATAGCTATTGTACAGTCTGCTAAACAAGTTATTTTAAATAGTCTTTAATATTTTTAGGTAATTAAATTTTAAAAGTGTGGAATAGTTTAGGGATTAAATTGGTCTGATTGGACTTTCTTAGAACGTTTTTAAAAGCAGCTAAAGATAGTATGTAGAATTGAAAATAATTATTATGCCATAAAAAGTGTTTTGGAATTCCTTCAACCTATTGAAATTGAGTCAGAAAATACAAATTTTATAGGATAGCGGAAAATACCTATAATTTTTTTGTAGGCCTTTGTAAATCGTGGAAATAGTTTATATTTTATTTCTACCTTATTAAGGAAAATGGTACCTATTATTAATAACGGTTGTTTCTGAAACATTACTAAAATTTTCGAAATTTTGTTAGAAAAAAATTTATTTCTCTTATAATTTTATAAAAAATAACAGGGGAATATTTACATTTCTTGATCTATTAAACAAAACGATAAATTATCTCGACGAATGACACCATGTTCTAGTACGGAAGCTAGCTTTACATTTTTGTTGGTGGTTTCATGGGTTTCATATCAATTTTTTGTAATTGTAGTTTACACGTACATATACCTCTTAACACTTGTTTGCTTTATTAAAAAAGTGTGTTGTTGTGATTTACGTCGAAATAAGTCAAAAACAACTTGAAACCCCATATAAAATCAAAAAGGAGAAACGGAAAAAAATTGAGCCTGTAAATGAACACAACTCAGAAACAAAAATAGCTATCTAATAATAAAAAAATAAAATTTGATTCTTGTGCAGCTTCATCTATATCATTAACTGTTTTTGGTTTTTTAATGATTTTTCTTGGTGATGAAAATTCCGATATCTCACGGTTATCGATTCTTTTTTTCTCTCCAGAAATGCGGACGACAGTGTTTTTAGATACTCCTGTGGCTGCAGCAACACGATCATTTACATTTTTAAATGGTATTGAAGGTGAATTAAAGTTTCCTTCTCTTCTCATAAACTCTATAACATTGGCTATTATTTCGCGAGATTGACTGTTAATCACGCGGCCTCTTAATTTGCTATTAAACTCCATACTTAGGTTATATTAAACTGTAATGAGCAAAAAACACAAACGAAAATAAAAGAAATGTTTTAGCGAAATTTACATCTGACATTTACGTCTGAATGAAATAGTGAAATACTTGATGCACAGAGTGTACTTTCATTGCGTAAATCCGTCGGGATGCCTGTCAGTAGTGCTTTCTCTGTCTAGCCGTCGAAAGCCTCTAGAAATTTGATGAACTGTAGCGGTGTATAAACTATGTCCTTCATTACGTAAAGCCCAAACAAAGCTAAGTCCACTGGCTTACTTTACTTTAAGATTGCGCGCTGCGTGTAGATTCCAAGTCCAGTAGTATTTCCAGACCCGCGCTGTTAACAAGGCATACGGCATATGTGACAGTGTTTACAAGTTCTGACTTGAATTATTTGCGGACAAAAATAATAATAGTACTGTTTGTTATAAGTATTTCTGAAGACAGTATCGATGTCGAACAGGGCTGCAAAAATACTTAGTCTGCTAGGTAGTAAAAAAATACATGGTGATTATGGTCCCAAATAACCAGTACAATCAAACGGAAGACCAAGAAATTGGTAAGGTTGTGATTTTATTAGTAGCTCTAATAGCATAATATTTATTAAATTAGTTTTTTTAATTGAAAGTGTTTAATGTTTTTTTTTAATAATAACATTGGACTTAGCATATTTTGAGACTGCTAAAATTAGGGACTTAGCATATTTACCGTTAGCGAACTAAGTTTCCTATGCTAAATAAAATATTGATTTTTCTTTTAGTTTACTCAGAACTAGTAAAATAAAATTTTTTATTTAAGTATTTCAGATAAATCTGAAAAAAAAAATTGGCCGGTACTACAAGCTCTGCTTCCGAGAGTTACTGCCAAACTCCTCAGGAGAATGTAGAACTTGAAGTAGTAGGAGAAGAAATTCAGAAAAATTTAGGTAAAATGTGTTTGCTTCTACCATATAAACATATCTCTACTTTTTAATAATCATTGTTGTAGGTGATTTGTGCACAAAAATATTTTAAATAATTCCGAACAAAGCAACTTGATAGAACTTTCATGTACCAAGCGTCGATTTATATAGTTGTCAATTTCCTCAGGCAAATGTGATATCTAAAACAAATCAACAGCTGCAGAGCCATTTAGGTAGGTGAAGACAGATATGCTGAGTCATATTTAAATTTCTGACATTTTCCAATAATTATTTTTTCCTTTCAGATCAATACTCACAAAAAGTTGATACTGAAGTAGCAATTGCCGTACAGGACGAAACAGTAAACCTACCAAATTTAATGCAAATGGACCAAGAACCATCTTCTTCATCCGCTGTTCCTAGTGATCAACCAAACACGAAAAAATACGATCATGTGACCGGAGAAGTTTTTGAAGAGCCACTCCATAAAACTCCAGAAAAGCAACAGGTATTGGATTTTGACAACGATGATGATATAGCTGATCCTACATACTACGACGATAGGAATAGCGATGACAGTAACAGCAGCGAATCAACCGAAGCTGACAAAGAAACTGGAGATAAAGAGGATAGTGTTAAAGAGAGGAAAAGAAAGAAAAATCCTAAAGCGTAGAAAAGAAATATATCTAGAGCCAAGAGACATTCAGGAATGGAATATAAAACTGCGAAAAAAACAATTAAAACAAAAGCTGTTAAATCTCCATGTACTGATGTATGCAAACTTAAATGCAAAGATAGGGTTTCTGAAGATAAACGGAATATTATACATTTAGAATTTTGGAACGAGCGAAAATCCCTAGAAATTAGACGGCAATTTATTGCGTCCCAAGTAGAACAAGTACCAATTAACAGATTACGAGAAAGAACAGGCGAAAGATATGGACAGAGAAAGCAAATGAACAAATACCATTTTGAAGTAGATGGGATCAGGCAGAGAGTGTGCAAGAAGTTTTTCTTAAACACATTAAACATTTCTCATCAAACTGTTGACACGGCTATACAAAAAAAGGAAGGCGGAATAGTAACGCCCGATAAAAGAGGAAAACATGAACCAGCAAATAAAATATTCGAAGAGGTTCGGAATAATGTAAGATCTCACATCTCGAAGTTTCCAGCATATGAATCGCACTACAGCCGAGAAAAGACAAACAAAAAGTATTTGGGTTCGCATTTAAATATATCTCGTATGTATCACTTATATTTAGAAGAGTGTCAAATAAATGGGGTTCCAAAAGAAAATATGGCAAAAGAATGGCTATATGCAGAAATTTTTAATTATGAATATAACTACGCTTTTAAAAGTCCCGACACCGATACCTGGGATAAATATGACAGCTTCAAGTTGCAACTACAAGAAGCAACTCAAGAAAGTAGACAGACTCTTCAAGAAACGTATGATAAACATTTAAGTGATGCCAACAACAGATATAAACTAAAGTCCGAAGATAAGAACAGGGCTAGACTTAATCATAATTTGGAAAAAGTTTTAATGATAGATCTCCAAAAGTGCCTTCCCACGCCAGATCTTCAAAATTCACAAAGCTTTTATTCACTTAAGCTCTGGACGTACAATTTAACAATTAATGATTCAACTTCACGGAGCTCATTTTGTATGATGTGGGATGAGACCGTAAGTGGTCGCGGGGGAAATGAAGTAGCTTCTTGCATAATTAAGTGGGTAGAGTCTGAAGTGGGAGGTATCCAAGAACTCACTTTTTGGTCAGATAATTGCCCAAGTCAGAATCGAAACATTATGTTGGTCATGTGCTATTTTTGGATAATGAAAATTAAACCTGAGATCCAGGTTATAAATCATAAATTTCTCGCTAGGGGTCACACCCACCTTGAGGCGGACTCTGGTCATGCTTTAATTGAACGTGAAAGAAAAAAAAAATACCCCGATTTCAGATCATGACACCATGGGACTGGCAGCAGATGGTTCGTCTCTGTGGGTCGAAAAAACAACTAAATGTGATAAATATGGGAGTACCTGATTTTAGAGATTTCAAACAACTTTATGAAGGAGTAAACGCACCTTTTTTTTTCTAGAAAAAAGTCCGTAGAGGGGGTCGATTTTTCTATTTCTAATGCAGTCCACCTAAAAACAAGACGGGAGAATCCCGGTTTCCTCTTTTACAAAACAAAATTTGACGATGAATTCCTTGCTGTTGATTTAAATAGAAAGACTAGACGCTCAAATTCTATGCCCAATATTATACCTCAAATTAGAGCTGGGGCCAAACCAATAGCCACCAGAAAGTATCAACATCTGCAAAAACTTCTGCAATGGGTGCCTAGCAGATTTCATGATTTTTACAAAAATATTTTACATGGAAATGCAGAACTTGAATAAATTAAGGCTTGGTCACTTTTCTTTAATAATAATTTCACCAAGTGGCATCGGCCAAAATACTTTAATTTTTGGTTTAATTATTTCGAAATAAAGATTAAGGTTCAGGTTTTATTTTATTTTTAATGGACTTGAAACGTATTGAAAAACTATGTCAAGTCCACTTGTAATAGTGATATCTTGGACTTGAAATGAGGCTAAGTCCATAAAATAATTTTTCCTTTAAGTCAAAACATGCTTAGTCACTTAGCAAAAAATTAGCATTTTCCCAAACGTCGACTGTGCTTGAATGTACAAAGGTTCCTATAAAAACCCGAATTCCTAAATTTCACACATTCTATAACTTATCTGTAAATGTTTAAGACAAGAAAATCAGTGTTATAAATTTTAAATTGCCACTCCTGAAAAATCGGGTTTTTGGACTTGGCATAGTTTGCTTCTAGGGTACAGATATATTCATTGCCAACGAAAATACTGAAAAATTAAAAATATTACATTTTTTCTCCAATTGTTTCATTACGGTCCATTTTAGAAAAATCATGTATATAAAAAAAATTATAGAGATCGATATCGCAGACAAATTTTAGTTTTAACAATTTAAAAATCAGAATTTTGCAAATTTTGTCAAATATCTCGAATACCGAAAATTTTAGGAAAATTTTGTAAAAAAAAATTAAAGAGAATAATATAAGAAGTAATTTCTATTTAAACAATTTTTTGCTTCTAACATAAATAACGGATATATTCCATAAAATATAAAAACGATCCCCCATAAAGTACTCCCTCAGATGTTCTGACTCTGCCCAAAATTTAATTAGTTTACCTCAGGCCGGAATAAAGCTTAAGTTTAAAATTTTATGTTTTTCTCTTTATCCGTTTTTGAGTTTTCTTCAAAATTCAAGATTTACACTTTTTCTCAAATATCTCGAATACGGTTCATTTTAGAAAAAATTATATATTATATACTTAAAAAGTTATCTTTTGTAATACTGTAAATATTTTGTTTATACCTTACAAACCTAAATTACTTAAAAGTTTAATATGATTCGATAGCTAATTAAAAGAAATTTCAAATGATGTATCGCATGAACCACATTTTTGTTTAAAAATACTCGATGACGTAATTATGCTAACAGAGATGACGTCACATCTGACAGAACGTGCGTTACAATAAAAATTGACGTATTCTGTACAATAACTTCTACATAAAAATTAAATTCATTCTTTGTTCTAAAATTGTTCAATGAAAGTGGTATTAAAACTGTAAAATTTGTATTTAAAAAAGTTTTCAAAAATATTCAGTAAAAAAATTTTTAGAGAAAAATAAATGAGACATCAAAAAAGTTTGGCAATTTAATTAATTAAGAAATGAACCAGTAAATTTGTACATAAAGGATGTTAATATATTGAAGCGACAAGGCTCTACCACAAAGCGCTCTCGTTAATTGATGAATTTTGAAATACGAACGTGATACAGCGGTGTTCTGTATCTGTAACCTGTGGAGGGTGGGTTAATCCCCCACGGTACTAAGGCCTCACTAGACCCATTGTGCATCCTCCTAAGATAATATGCTCCTCATAGCTCGTGAGCCAGCCTACAGATTTGATGTAGTTGACAACGTCGCCAAGAGGTGTTTCTCTTATATAGGTCGGTGTTAGCCGTTACTCGCCAAACACAAATCTTGTAATAAATGAGAGTGTCGAGCAATCGTAGAAGATATGCTTAATGATCTCATCTTTTTGTTCGCACCCTCTGCAAAGTGCGGATTCTAATAGCCCTATGATATGGAGATGCTTCCGTACTTCAGATATGAGATTTAGCAAACATATATCTCAGCTTTGTAAAACCACTTATAACACATTAAGACAGCTTTATTCCCAAAAAGATATTTTAAACATGAAATTAAAATTAAAACTTTGTGAAGCTCTAATTTTCTCAAAAATATCGTATTGTGACTGTGTGTATGGACCAGCTTTACTAAATTCAGATATTATCAGGCTTCAAAGACTACAAAAATCCTGTACTCGTTTCGTAACAGGTCTTCGCAAATTTGACCATATCAGTGACAAGATTAAAGAAATTGGTTGGTTGAAATTAAATAAACAAATGTCTTTAAGTTTGCTAAATATAACACATAAAATATTAACAAAAAAACAACCCTCTTATCTGTTCCGAAGGTTTAAATTTTTTCAAAATCAAAATAATAGAGGTACACGAAACAAACAATTGCTGATATTACCACGATTTCAGTCCGCAATATTTTTGCGTAGTTTTTCATATGCGGCTTGTAAAATATACAACAGCATTCCCCCAGAATATAAAAACTATACTATTTACAACTTTAAAAAGAAAATTAAACTTTATGTTCATTCCCTTCCCTAATCGTCCTTATTGATAAAAACAGACTTGGCAATTCGGTTTTTGGTTCGTGTACCTGCTTGAATTTTAATTTTTAGTTCAATATGGATGTTATTATATATACATAATGTTTTTTTTTTTTAGCTTATAATTTCTTTTTTAGATTTCTTTTTTAGCTTTTAATTTGTTTTTTTATGACTTGTTTTTTCGATTTGTATTCTTTTTTGTGGGTTAAGTTGAAAAACAGCTTTTAGCTGAACTTCGCCCTTTTATATGTACGCTGTATATAAATAAAGACGTTTATTATTATTATTATTATTATTATTATTACTTGGCAATGACCAGTCAGAATGCCTGTTACTCCGTCTGTCTAGTCATAGTCAAGTATTTGTTTGCTGCAGTGTTGTTAGGATAACTTAAAAGCTCCCTGGCAACTCTGCAATTTCTTGTTTTATCCCATCTTACCTTAAATTTCACGAAGGAATATTCTTTAATTAGGTCTGTCACTACCGATTTTGTTAGGCCAATGGAAGGGTCAGGTTCAGAAAGTATTTGGTTGGCTACTTTCTTGGCAAGTGAATCAGCAAGATGGTTACATTTTGACGTGACCTTTGATCCATCTTAAGGTGAACCCGTTGTTGATGGATACTTCGGCCAAAACTTCGTGATATTCTAGTACTATCCCTGAGTAAATTCGTAGTCTGTTCAGGGTAAGTAAAGCTTATCTGCTATCTGTATAAATGACTATGTTCCTTCTAGTGATATTGTTTCTGGAGATTTATTTTGCTGCTATGAGAATCCCGTAAGCTCTGTTTGAACTACACTATTATTGCTCACAGATTATTTAAAACCTTGTTTTGTTTTAGAACCGTCGGTGTAACTATGAATCGTACCTGCTACCTCCGCCTCTTCTATTTGTTCTGTTACAACTTTATATGACTCATTGAAGATGTGTCTCTGTGAGATGGAGTCCATGTTCGCTTAAAGCAGTAGGAGCATATCGAGTGCCTCCTGCCAAAAGCCACGTCTCTCAAATCCTACACCAGGTTCTATTCCAACCGTGCAGAGGCGTGTCATTGTCGTCAGAGCAACCTCTTTAATGTAAATATCAAGGGGAGTGAGACTGAGAATGACTTCCATGGCTCTGGTCGGTGTTGTTTTCATGGCTTCTGTTATGTTCAGATATTCTGTTCTTGTTCTAGTTTGCGGATAGCTCAATTTTTGTGTTTTTGGTACCCAGACAACTGCATCGTATGTTATTATAGGTCTTATGTAAAGATAACACTAAATATAGCCATTCATTGATAAGATATAATATTAACGATGCCAAAATTAAGTCGACAATCATAATACTGTATTTATAGGTGAGCGACGAGAAGACGAAATGTAAGAAGTAAGAGGGAGATAAAGAGAAGGAGTTTACGCACATATAACTTTTATTTATCAATAAATAAATGTGTAAGTTGCTGTGCGCTTATAATAAACAACGTGAGTATCTATGCCGGTGTAATCCCTGTTGCCACTTCAAACCCAACATGTCTAAGTTTTAGAATTTATTGAAAGTTATTACATCTAATTAAGTGAAATTTAATCTAATTTAGTTAAATTTGATATAACTAATGATTCAAAATTTGTTGGGTTCAGTTGTAATAAAATAGGTTGAATTATTTTAGCTTTTTTAATATATTTAAATAATTTTGTAAACAAAACAAGAATAATGAAATAGACTGTAACGTGATATCTAGTTATTCTATCTACTTGTTGTGTTTGAGCTCAATTGATAGGGCGTGGGTTAGGTTATTAAATAACTCGAATAACTTTGAAAAAGAAGTTGGGCACCACTATATTTAAAACTTACTATACTAGACTCTAGATTTGTGATAAAAATATAGAAAATCACTAACCACTAACAAATAATATTTAAACCATGCTTTAGATAAGGTAGCTATCAAATTCTAATTCACATAGTTTTATTAAATTCAAATTTAAGATGATTTATTAAATAAGCACTTATCTTTTGCTAAATAAAGGTAATATAAGGAATGTAAAACTGGTTTATCGCATGGTATATCCTCAGGCAACTTCCACAAAGGGATTCGGGATCCTGATTCGTAATTCTGCTACGTAAATGATCTCGTGATATTTGGTATTCTAACTTAAACTCGAAACTGTCTAGATCTTCTAGAGATGAATTAAACAACGGTCTTCAGATTGAACCAAAACCAAAACGTCTGGGTATAAGTCCACAAAATGTCTAGAGATGAATCAAACAACTGTCTTCAGATTGAACTAAAACCGTCCAGATATAGCCATGCTAAAAAAGGGTTAAATTATTAAGATAGGAAAATAGAAAATTTGAACAGGATCTAGATAAAATGCTTTAACTATTAAATGAATAATTTCACAAAGACTAAAATTATTATGAAAAGGAAAAATCTTATTTATTATATTTAAACATAGTAAAGCATAATATCTTATTCTAACAAAAAATAATACATAATTTTATATAATACCAACATGTGTTATTCATTGTTGAGGTTATGTTCAGAACTTGACAATTTATTTAAGATATCCTTGTACAAAATATATATTTTCAACAATATATCACTATTTAAACTTACCTTTAAAAATCAGAGGGCCAATAAGAATATTAAAAATCATCTAAGACTTCGGATGACCAAGATACTTTAAAATGAATGTGAATTTGAAATATTCAAATCAAATGAAATACGAACTTTTGACACAAGGCAGAAATGACAAATGACATTTAAGTAAGAGGTGATTGTGTCGAAATAACGAATAATAACGGTTTCAACCGTTACAAGACATATGACAACAGCGGATATTATACCCTCGTGTCCCTTAGAATATGTCTTATTCAGGACCGCACGATATTTGTTAGTACTTACATCTCCTGTTATCTCTGGTCTTATGATAGCCATGTAAGTCCATGCGACGACTCTGGGGAGAAACCCCAGGTGCGCCCGACGGTTCGGCGGCATTATTCGTAAGATATATATGCTCTTTTGACTCTGTTTTCTAAATGCGAGTTCCAAGTTAACTTGCTGTCAATGGTGAGACCTAAGTACTTCACCTCTATTGCAAAGTTTAGTTTTGTATTTAGGAGTTCTGGAGGTTTTAATTCCATTTCCATCCCTTTCTTCGTGATTATTACCATTTTAGTCTTTTTAGTATTGATAGATAGTGAATGGTCCTTACACCACTGTTCTATAATTTTAGGAGTTACTTTCGCAGCGTATATTCTCAAAATTTCCTTTTTGCAAAATGACCAGGTCATTTGCATATGCTATTGTGTAGTGACTGTCATCATTGAGGCGGCTGATGAGGGTGTCGAGGACCATGTTCCACAGTAGAGGTGATAGCACTCCTCCCTGTGGACATCCCTTCACAACCAAGCCTGTTATATTCACATCTTTTACACTTATACTTACTGCTTTCTTTGAGAGCATGTTATGTATCCACCCACTTATCACTCCTGTTGGTTAATGAGTGTATTATCATGTGAAAGGTAGTTTTATCAAAAGCACCTTCTATGCCTATGTAAACACCCATCTCACTATCCGGCCAGCAACTAGATAGAGAGCTGTATCAGTGGATCTGCCCGGGGTTTACGCATGTTGATTTGGGTGCAGTGGTACTGTTGTGATCACCGCATGGCTTATGTACCTTTCGCATATCCTTTTCAATGTCTTTATGAAAAACGATGTCACTAATTGGTTGGTATGTTTTTGGGACAGTGTAATCCATCCTTTCAGGTTTGGATATAAATACCACTTTTATCTCTCTCCATTTTTTGGAAATATACCTCTTAGTTAACGAGGATCTGAATATACCCTCCAGGTATGGTGTAAGTTCATCCAGACGCCACTGAAGTGGATAGATAATGTCAGGTCCTGTCGATTTAAATGGAGAGAAGCTGGATATTGCCCATCTAATTTTTTTATTGTCTACAAGGTGTTAAAAGTTTTAAATCCAAATTCAAAATTTTTTATGTCAAAAACGAGGTTAAATATTTTTTCAAATTTGATCTACCAAGATCTTGCCCAATACACCAACTATTAAAACTTGACACATACTTACTAGATTAGAATTTAAAAATATTGAGTCTTATCTAAGTACTTATATGAAGATCTTTGTTTAAAAGCAAATTTCACAAACACCGTTCATTTTAGCTTCATTACAGATTTTTACTAAAAAGAATAAATAATTTAAAAGAAAAATAAAAAAATTGTTTTAGTAGCGTAAAAAATAGAAGGAAAAATTTGCAACTAATCTTGATAACAATCCACTTGTTAAATTTTAAAGAGTAGATTTGTGTCAAAATATTACTTTGGTCGCCAAATTTGAAAAAAATATTTTAAGGTGTTTTTGATTTAGGGCAAATTTATTATTTTGATTTCAATCTTTTAACACCCTGTATCTCGGTAACTTCATGTTTTTATATCAAAATTCATCAATTAATAACACCCTGTATAATTTATTATAATAAAACTAATATATCAAATTATAGACTTGCAACTATATTTGTTCAATAAAAAATTCATTTAAATTAATGCTGTAAAATGACAAACCTGTCAAATTTCCGACGCGTTAATCACAACCATTAAAAAAGGCACCCTCCAATTTCCAATTACATTCATTCTCATTCACTTCTATTGAAACCTCGAAAAATAAAAAAAAAATCCGCAAATTGACTGGTTAACAAAGATCCATCCATGTATTCCATGTAGTAGTCGATTGACAGGGACATGGCAGGGCAGGGGTTAGGAAGCCATTTCGGCATTTCCCTATACCTTCCTGGCGCTACGTACGAATGAGATCATGCATAGATATTAACCATCAATATCAAATACGTGGTCTCTTGGGTATGGATTAGTACGGATTTTGTAAGTGATGCCACCTAGGGAGCGACAGAATTACATACGCGGAATGTCAAGTGAGGCAGACAGAGAAGAACCTTAAATATATATTCAATAATTTTTTTATATAAATATATTAAAAAAAATTTGACCCCTTGATATGTTAACTAATTCTATTAACCTAATTATTTTAATTATAATGACAGTTACAATACAATATGGAGTTATTTGTTTTTCTTTTCCACATCCCTTTTTATTTTTTTCTATTTCATCGTTCAGCTGTTTTTAGTGTGAAGTGTAGTCAAAGAAGTTAGAAAGAGTAGAGGTAACATAGGAAGCATTTGCCGCTTAAATTTTTTCAAAACCGAAAAACTGGGTGGAAGGGAGATGTTCTGGACCGGACTTATATAACGTATGGTCCTAAAGTTTTTGGAAAATTTTTAAATGCCAATAAATTTTTCCAAATTTTTTTAATTTTAAAAGCACATGTGGCAACAATTAACAACACTAATAACGAAAAATAATTACTAATTACATTATGGATAGTGGTCCGTTATCCTCAATGAGTCGTAATTTTCTTCGGACTTGTCCCATCTTCCTTTGGACAAGAGCAGGTTATATTTCTCTAATCTTTTGGAAGATGCGACGCCGCAATTGATCTTCATTTGTAGCTTCCCATCCCTTATCGTACACTTTCCTCGATAGTATTGACCAAAATTCCTCTATTGGCCAAGCCTGAGGTACATTAGGAGGATTGTCCAACTTAGGTACAAAATCAATGTTATTTTCACTTAACCACTGTCTGGTAATTCTAGCATATTGGCATGAAGCTAGATCAGGCCAAAACATTATATTATCGTTGAGATGATGTGAATTTAAAAAATTAAGTAATTTAGTAAGACATCTTTGAATATAAAGTTCTGCATTTAAGGCTTCTCCCCGAACACGACCAACATACGGCTGTGAGATAAATCCTGCTTCAGAAATGGCACATTACACTAAAACTTTATCCTCAAATTTCGATTTACCTTTAAATTTAACATTGTCTGGTGTATTTTCTATGTTATCGGTATAAAACCCATCGTTTCCTTTAATCTCTGAATGGGATAAGGTAAAATATTTTTCATCATCCATTACAATCAATTTATTGGCAAAGTGGATACGCCTTAATCCGCGGCAACAACGCGGAATTCTTTCTAGTTGGTCTGCGGTGTATTTTGGTGCCTTTCTTTTTTTCCGAAACACTAAATTTGTGCGATCAATTGTTCTTAATACAGTGGTTTTCGAAATACCAAATCTCCGGGCTAATTTTCTCTGAGAAACTCCAACTTTGTCTTTAGCAGCTTCTTTCTCTTCTTACACTCAAAATTCTTGGTCTACCGCTTTTGGGTAAATTAATGCATGGTATACTCTCTTCACAATTCCTTATAGTGTTGTAAATGGTTGACTTACTTATATTTTGCTCTTGGTAGATTGCAACAATATAATGCTTATGTATTCGTCCAACTAGATTGTAAATGCCCTTACGAATATCTAATTTGTAAGACATTTTGCTACAATCGATTTCCAAAACTAAACTGTCATAATCAAACTTGATTACGTGTGACGTTTTAGTTTTAATGGCAAACGACATTGGGTACAAAAATAAATAATTTAAACATTTTCCAAAAACTTTAGGACCATACGTTATTTGTATTGTAGTACCTAATTTTGGTAATGAAAAATTAGGAGAAGTTTTTTTACTTCATTTGTTAGCACGATTAAATTATGATGAGGACATTAACACTTTATCAATATATAGCTAGTTTATTTCCAGTTCAATTGTGGTGTCAGTGCCACGATTGTGAGATAGTACGGTATCTCGAACACGGCGATTTGAGTTTATTAAGAAATTACTTACTATGATCAAGTCTAATAGATATTCTGAAAACTGACTACAGTGAGTGGGTTGCTCAACAATTTGTTTGAGACCGAAACAGTCCAATGAATTCAATAAGTTTTTTGAAGTATTGTTATTATTGGGTAGATTTATATTGAAATTAAAAGTGTATTTTCAAATATATCAAGAAAATTATTTACATCAGATTTAGGCGGTCTATAAACCACTCCTATAATTAGTTTAGATGAGTAAGCTTCCACGATAATCCATTGTTGTTTTATAATACTATTAGACACGAAATCTACGACTTTGTTACTATAACACTCTCTAATATAAATACAAACACCACCGCCTCTTGAACCCCTGTCTCTTCTGATATTGATGTAGAATTGAACAGTCAAATAAGTAAAAATATCAACATGGAAAAATGTCAGTGTCGTACTAATTTTTTTGTAGAAAATATCAGATTACATGTTTGCAGAGACGTCACTGGTAGAGCAATAAAATAAATTTTTCAACTAAAATATGTGGTTTTAAATCCTATTAACACAAGTCATAATTGAAAATTATATCTAAACTATTTTCAGAGATATTAAAAGATGTCCCTTTAAAAAACAAATTTTCAACTCTCTATAGAAAAAAATTGAAGCCGTTGCGGACATTTGTTCTTGTAAAATTTTCTTCATAAAATGATTCCTCAGGCCCTACAATATTAGCATATTATTAAAAACTTCCTGTATAAATTGTAAAAACCGGGAATCCATTTTGAATTTTTAAAAAGTAATTCATGACCTGTTATCTTTGATCAGAAACCAATTTTAGTCGAAATCTGCTGACTTTTTTTAAATTGTTTACCCTGTATATATTTGACCGGAAATATAACCGGTTTTGAGCCAAAAGGAAGCCTTGTCTGCATACAAAATTTGAAGATTTTCTTTTAAGCCATTTTTGAGCTATCGCGCCAACAGACATACAACAGGCGGCAGACGGCAGACAGACGGACTGGAGAAAACATGTTTTTTATAATTTAGGGACCCAAAAACGTGAAAATCTAAATTTTCATGATTACAATACTTTCCTTTTACCGAGGGAAGTAAAAATTAAATAAGTATACTCATTCTCTTAAATGGTCCTCTACTATATTTAATGTATCAGTGTTCTTAGTTTTTTTTTGTATGTTGCCGCCTGGCTTTAAAGCTTTAAAGTCACACCACAGCTTATACAATACAGCTCCACAACTCCGTGTCGGCGTCTTTGATCTGGCGGTCGAGAACCAAGCAAGACGGAATGGTGCTATCTCTGTTAGATTCGAGGGAAAAGTCGGGCCCGGATTAAACAATTTTTTTATTATTGAAAAAATTGAAAACCTTGGCGTAATAAGGTTGGTTACATGCCATATTAAGTAAGTTTTGGGAAATTAAATTTTTAATTTGTTTTAAATCTGTCAAATATAATTACAAACATTATTTAAATATAAATATTACGAAAAATAGCACATCTTTCGGATTAGAGGTAAAATAATTTGTATGTGGCTAGTAAAATCCTCGTTAACAAATGTTTTGAGCTAAAACAGTCACTTCACGACAAATTGTGGCTTGGATCCTTTTTACACCAAGGGCTTCAATTGTTAAAGAATTGTGTGTATTTTGGAATTATAAAGAATTTGTGCTTTTATTTTAACAATATTGGTTATATTTAGATGTATTCTTATTAATTGAAATACAGATTTGTAGAAGTAATACTTTGACAGTTTTTATTAATATAATATATTCAATTTTTATCTGACCATACCGAAGTAGGGAATTTTGAAACTTTATAGTAATGTGAAATTTGAATTACAATATTACACGATATTACATAATTAGTACTTATTTTAGGTAGGTACTAAATTTGTACTTGGAGAAAGTAATATCGATTTTTATAAGAAAACTTGAAAAGTAAATTAATTTAGTTCGTATTTCTGATGTAAAACTTAAATTTTGGTTTAAACCAAGAAAACAAATAAATTATAGTTTGTTCAACAAGGGTGGATATGATAGCAATATCACACAAAGACGAAGTTTGAGCACGACGTCGTATGCGGAGTACTCAATCGTCTGATTGTGATATGAACAATCCACTCGATATGGTCAGTATATTTTTTCTACGACCCACTAACGAAAATCTACAAATTTAAAAAATTATTTTAGGTTATTTAGACAAAATAACTAATTTCAAAATAATTTACGAAGTTGACTAATTTATAAAATAAAATTAACATGAAAAATTAATTAGTCCTCGGCCTAGATTCGATCCTGGGCTTTTCGCGTGGAAGGCAGATGCTCTGTCCTCATCTTCACCGAAACTTTCAGGACTTTAGTTTTAATACTCGTAATTAAATTAGTATCATGTAGTTTGATTAAAATTTATTTTTTTTTAAATGTGGACACAATAAAAACAAAAATGCTATTATTTATCGAGTCTACACAAAAATTTTAATGTATATTTAATATCAATAACTAAAATATATATTGACAATTAGTTTAACAGAATTGTCACTTATTTAAAAAAATTTAAATAATAGGAGTTGGGTGACCAAAATATGAACTGTGATTTGTAGATTAAATTTTGTTAAAGTGTTCTCACTACCTAAAATGGATATGAAATATATTCGTAGTTGAACGCAATAACATACTTTTTCGTTTTGTAGTATGTGCATAGATTGGCTAATATCCATGCACAGATTACAAAACGAAAAAGTATGCTATTGCCTTCAATTGAACGAATATATTTCATATCCATTCTAGGTAGTGAGAACACTGCAAAAAAAAATAAATTCGCCAATCACCGTTCATATTTTGATCAACCGACTGCTATTATTTTTAAAATTTTAAATAAATGACAATTCTGTCAAACTAATTGTCAGTATATTTTTTAGTTATTGAGATTAAACATACAATAAAATAAGTTATTCTTTTGGAAAACGTTAGCATGGATGACTAAAAGGTATTGGGTTAATTAATTCTAAAAGTGTGGTACAAATGTTATTTTTTGTAGCCAATTCTTCAAAATTATTTTGAAATATCTTTTCAATATTGAATATTAGTTCTACAAATTCATCATTTGACAGTTGCAGATTTCCAAATGTATCTGGATTGGCGTTATCATATGCCTTTAAAAAGCAATAAAAAGAAAAATCATCTAATTCAACGTGATCTTTGTTATATTTAAGACAGGTATCGCAGAGGAGTGGATCCGCAAGGCTTTTATTAAAAGGTAACCACACACATACCTGATAAAATTTTTCTGTATCAATTCGTCTTTACAATAATTTAGGGTGTTAATAATTTTATCATAAAATAAAATACAAGGTGTTCCATTTAAAAAACATACATTTTAATTTGCCAGGCAAAAACGTGACACCCTGTATATCCAAAGATATTTTTAAAATATGTAGGTATTTTTCAAATCCATATAACTTTTATTTAAAACTTTCTTGCGTGTCTACAACAAAATAGTGAACAATAACGCACTAATGGGATACCCTGTATAAATTATATTTTTAACAATGAAAATTTCTTATAATGTGGTACTTATCGGTTTGGGTCCTTGGGAAAACTAAAGAATGTTTTCTTGCAGGTATAACCCTTATTAAAACAGCTTTTGACTGCACAAACAGAATGATGTCTTTTTTTTTTTCACTCATTCTACTCATAGCTAAAGAGTCACCAAAATAATAACAGTACCTTTAACTCAAACAAAATCAACGAAATTATAGGCTCCACAAAATTATACAATCAACGAAATTATAGGCTCCACGAAATTATACAATCAACGAAATTATAGGCTCCACGAAATTATACAATCAACGAAATTATACGCACGACTCAACACCTTACCTCAGTACGCTTCTGAACACCAAAACCGTCTTTTCCCTTCAAAGGCGGAGCTTAAGCGATGCGCGACAAAATCGACGCAAACCGTTGCCGCCAAAAGAGTGTTTTAGCTATATTGTATAAGCTGTGGTCACACTATATCTCTTGCTCGTGCTATAACTCGTGGGCGGCGAGTCCAGGAGAGCGTACATTCTAGGTGGACAATAGCCAGCTACATACACAGGTACTTTTGAAAGGTCTTGGCTAGTTGCATATCAGGCGCGCGGATCTAACTCGTATGTTAAGGACGAAATTGCCCACGCGCTAGGTATGTACGCCTTACGCGACGACCAAAAAACAAGTTTACTCTTGCAAACTTAATTTGTGCGTCTGTGGAGCGTTGTTGTTGTTTTACTCCAAAGTTAGCAATGGCAGACACCAGATTTTGGAGTAAGGAGATTTTAACTCAGTTTATAGAAATATATAGAAAACATCCAGCGCTCTGGATGGTAAAAAGCAAGGATTATACTAATAAAAATTTGAAAGACAAAGGTCACCGTGAATTAATCGAGTTGTGTAAGCAAGTTATAGAAATCCCTGATAAGAACTTTGTTTGTAAAAAAATTCAGTCTATACGAAGCTGCTTTAGAAAAGAATTAAAAAAAGTGGAACAATCCAAAAGGAGTGGCGCTTCTGAAGATGATGTTTTTGCACCATCCCTTTGGTATTTTGATCTCCTACTATTCACACGAGACAGTGAGACGTGTTCTGATAGTATCTCAAACATGGATCATGAAGAAAACTCTGATACTGTTCTAGACATACAAAATGAGAAAGAGACAGAAACGCAAAATGAGACAGTAGAGGAAAATTCCGACATAGAAGAAGAGGTGCAAATAAAGGAAACACAGGATGTTGCTAAGGTAATATTATATTTAATCTTTATTGTTTAAAATACATATTTAGGCTTTTCCTTTTTTTAACATATCATCTTGAAAATCTACCTTACCTACACCCTTTAAAATATTCTAGATATTTTTCTCTGTTTTCTTTTGCTTCTAGGCATACATTCCTGTTGTTATTGAGAGATAAAGCAGTTAAATCACATTCATTTTGGCACCAATAGTTCAGTCCTATCTTTATCATAAGCAGTCCCAGATGCATACCTAGAACTTTTTTTTAAGAGATAATTATGAAGAACACATATAGCTAGTACAATATAGTTTATTTTCTCAGGGCGCACACTAATAGCGGTATGCAGAAATCTAAATATAGAAGCTATGAGACCAAACGAGTTTTTGACAATATTTCTTCCTCTAGATAGTCTATAATTAAATATCCGCCTGTTATATGTAAGATATCTCTGAGGAAATGGTTTTAATTTATGCTTGTGTAATGCAAATGCTTCGTCTCCTATAAATATTTAAACCATATTCATTTTCAACATTGTCGGGCAAATTAAGAGCATTATTTTTCAGTTTTTCATAGAACCGGGTATATTCTATTACTCCTCCATCTGAAAGCCTTCCATTTTTACCAACATCAACAAAAATAAATTCTCCTTTAGCGTTGACTAATGCCATAAGCACTATGCTGTAAAATCCTTTGTAGTTATAATACATAGCGCCAGTACCAGGTGGTGGCTGAATTCTGATATGCTTTCCGTCTAATGCTCCTCCACAATTAGGTATTTGCCAGCGGTCTTTAAAATCTTTAAATATGAACTTCCATTCTTCTTTGTTGCACGGAAACTAAAAAAAGTGTGTATGGTAAAATGTCATAAAAAACTACTAGGCATAAAATTATCTAATTTTGAAACTTTTTTCTTTTCAGACTTCCGATCCCAAAAATGGGACTGTCAACAGCAGATTCATAACAAATTCACGCTCAAAAAAATTTAAAAGTTTAAAAGACGATAAATCGGCCTTTATGAGAACATGCGTCGAAAACTTAAACAAAAAAGAAGATGAGCATCAACTATTTGGTAGTCATGTAGCAGCAAAATTGAAGAAAATGAACGAAACACAACAGATATATGCAGAAAATTTAATAAACCAGATATTATTCAAAGGACAATTAAACCGACTGACTGACAATGTTAGTATTACCGAAAATCTTGGCGAAAATAGTGTTCCACCATACATGCGACAAGTTAACATTCCTATGGCATCAAGTTCTGCAAGTAGTGTATTTACTTCAACTCCAGAACGATCACCAGACCTGTCGACAGGTGCCGGAATATATTTTCATAACTTTACGTAATTTTTTTAGGTTTTCTTTTATAACATAATGCTGTTCTCTTATTACTTTATTTTCTGTTCATTAAAGAATATATATTACGTTTACGATAAACAAAAATAAATAAAAAAATTAATGGGAACTTACCTTTATGTATTCTTTCTTTAAACACTCATATATAGATCTACATGTTTCCGGAATAATATATCCCAAAGCTTGGGCGGAAATTGCGGTACAAAATTTTAAATCTTCGTAGTTACGGCCTGTTGCTAGAAACCTAAGCGTTGCACTCAACCGAGCTTCAGCTGATACAGATCTTCTCATTGGTGTATCTTGTCTAATCAGATACGACTTTAAAATATCTAACAATTCATCAAAAGTTTTACAATCCATTCTTAAATAATTCTTGAAATCATCTGGGTCGTTTAGCCGCAATTCACGTAGCAGAGTTAAGTGGGTGTATTTTTTCCTTTTTTTTAGCCAGTTTTTTCCCATTTTCTTCTATTTTTCCTTTATCTATTATTCCAATATATATTGCAGCCATTGCTATAATTTTCTTTTTTTTGTTCATTTTTTCTGACTTCGTCCCGGCGAGCCGCACTAGAAATATCAAACACGTTTGAAATCCAGGCTCGCGCTAATTTTGCTCAAGTATGTCAATATTTATGTCCATAATTACACACTCTTGGTATGTACGTCAAAGTCTTTCATCAAAGTATTGCTATTCAATGCATTTGTTTGTGGGCAACAGCGTTCTTGGCTCGCCACAGACTTGGCTCACATGCTTTGCATGGGCCATGCTAAAACCTTCTCCAAGACGCTATGTGTATGGCCGGCTAATTTGTGCGTCTGTGGAGCGTTGTTGTTGTTTTACTCAAAAGTTAGCAATGGCAGACACCAGATTTTGGAGGAAGGAGATTTAAACTCAGTTTATAGAAATATATAGAAACAATCCAGCGATCTGGATAGAGCAAGGACTATACCAATAAAAATTTGAAAGACAAAGGTCACCGTGAATTAATCGAGTTGTATAAGTTATAGAAAACCCTGATAAGAACCTTGTTTGTAAAAAAATTCAGTCTATACGAAGCTGCTTTAGAAAAGAATTAAAAAAAGTGGAACAATCCAAAAGGAGTGGCGCTCCTGAAGATGACGTTTATGCACCATCCCTTTGGTATTTTGATCTTCTACTATGGTATGGGTGAAGCAGAGAAACTTTCAAAACTCTCCAAACAGTATTTGCACTTACTTGAAGCTATAGAATCTTCCTGGTACTAGTTAAAGGATTTTCTTCTATCTCCTGTAGTATAGCTTCTTCTAGCTTAGGCGTTGTTACTGTTCGTGGTCTACCAGGAACTACCCGAATATGCTCAAAACTACCGGTTTCACTCAATCTGGCATGTATCTTTCTAAATAGTTTAGCACATGGCGTTACCCTATTCGGATAACGTTGCTGATAAATTCTTCTAGCTTCCGCTGAATTCCCATTTGCTAAGCCATAAATAAAGTGCATTTAAGCCATTTCAGCGTTAGTAAAGTTATTCATTTTAATGTCCGACATACAAATAAATAAACAATTGGCGACTAGTAAAATGTCAAACAAGTACCTGGGGAAAATTGAAGATAACTTTTTTGTTATACATTGTTCAAAGAGATTAAAAATAATAAAAAAGAATGAAAAAATTTACTGTCTCTGCTGCTTTTTCTACCAAATCGAACATTAAAAACAAAACAGTGGCGTAAAACGTTTTTTCTTTCATATTTTTTAGGGATTAGTTTGATTAAAAGATCTTAAGTGGTTTTGGAAATATTAAAAAATTGTATTTTTTTTATGAAACTTTTACACCCTGTATTTCCGTAACAAAGCATTTTTGAGACATAGTGTTTATGACAAAAATACCTTTATTTTAGCTGCAGAATATGCTCATGAAGTTATGTACCGTACTTATCGAACATCCTGTATATGGCAGCCATTGCTATAATTGTCTTTTTTTTGTTAATATTTTTTCGACTTCGTCCCGGCGAGCCACACTAGAAATATCAAACACGTTTGAAATCCAGGCTCGCGCCAATTTTGCTCAAGTATGTCAATATTTATGTCCATAATTACACACTCTTGGTATGTACGTCAAAGTCTCTCATCAAAGTATTTCTATTTAATGCTTTTGTTTGTGGGCAACAGCGTTCTTAGCTCGCCACAGACTTGGCTTACATCATAGAAATAGTATAGAAAGCCGATTCCATATATCAAAAATGAAACCATAAGGAGAAAATAGTGTGTCGGAGCTCATGCGTATAACGGTGCTGGCGCGAACAGGACCGGTGCAAGTTTTTTATTGATCGAACAAATATTTCACACATTTCTATCATACATTTTTAGAGATGATTCTATACAAAAAACGATTAAAAAAATTTCAAGTTAAGGTAAATATGGTTCTGACAGTCCTTATTAAGAAAGATATGGCATAAAATATGAATTAGTTCATTTTCGGCAATCATTAGTACAGTAGTCATGAGATTTTGCTTGTGATTTTAAAAATACTTTCCAGAAAAACCACGTGCTCCGGTTTTGACTACGTTTATTATTAAACAGCGAAATTATATACAAAAACTTTAATCCACAATCTAAATTAGGTACTATCACAAGAAAATCACTGTTACAATAATTAATTACTTAACCAAAAACTAAAATACTTTTTAGGTACCTACGTAACCAGAAATAAGCTGGACCATTTATCCTAATATTGATTTTCTCTCTCCCTACGGTTAAACTTAAAACAATAACAAATTGCCTATCTACTAGGGTCGGTAACTAAACGAATATACATAATGGGCGGATTTTGTTTATACTTAACATTACACTCGCGCATTTAAATATAACTATGCATATAAATATTTACAAAGATACTTTTCCAAACAGGCAATCATTAGTACTGTAGTCACGAGGTTTTGCTTGCGATTTGACATCTTATTTGATAATATCATTTGCAACAACTAAATTTAATCTGGGGAGTGCAAAATAGGGCCCAGGAATATTATGTTCGATATTTTTTTACATTTTGTCAGCCGAGACTATGAGTCGTTAGACAGAAAACCTTTCATGTTACCATTTTCAATATAAATTAAAAAATTAAAAAATAATACTACATTTACTTGGTACATATTTTATTTTAATTTTGAACCCTTTTAAAAGGGTCTTTCGGTTCCATAATAAAAATTAGTTGCTGCTTACTAGAAACATTCTATATAGCCTAAACCAATTTATAGTTTGTTTTCGATCAATTTAATACAAAGATTTAAAGTTTTTAGTCGATGATAACATTCCACACCAGCACATTGCAAACCTATTTTATAAATAATAGGAATAAACTTGTAAATCATTAATTTGGTAGTTATCTCACTCATATGATTTTTTTGTTTATATGACTATTTCGATTTCTAAATATATTTTAGCCTTACAATACGAAGCGTTTTGTATCTACCACTTTTTTAATGAACGATGAATGTTGACAGGCGTGTACCTTTTTCGGAACAAGAGGCGTTTTAACGAAGGAAATGATTTTCAAACTATCTAGTTAGTTTTCGGAAAAATAGAAAACGTTTGAAGAAAGTTGTCAATAACAGTTTGTCGTTCATGTGTTTCATTTTGATTAGCTCTCATACTAAATTGCGTAGAATATTTTTCCGATTCAAAATCGAGATTCTCGATATTTCCACAGTTTATTTATAATACCTTCTAAACTGGATTTATCTATCATTTTATATACTTTATAATATATGCCCTACTTTTCACTTTATTAACAATTTTTTTTTAACATACTTCAAAATGGTAGGATATTCTCAATTCGTTGAAATATTTTTTTAAGTACGTTGAGCGATAATTCTTTACCACGTTGCCCGATTTCTAGGATTCTTTTTGTTAGAAAAGGAAACAGTTTTATATACATTAAGTCAAGATCTGAAGATGGGATCCATAAGAAAATCATTAACATCTTTATTTTTAAAGTAGGTTTTTTTTTAAATTTCTTTAAACCTTACTGGTTCGAACGCGGTAAGGAATGAAGAAATGTAAATAATTGTTGTGCCAGCCAAAAAGCGAAGAGGAAGTACCGATTAAAATATCGAGTGACAGAAGAGTTCCTAAGATTGTTGAGATCGGGTTTATGTTTTAAAATGCCTTAAAACCGATATCGATAATGTCTCCCCATCGCTGGGCAGCCTGTATATAAATATACAGCTCTCTATTTACATAATTATAATTCTTAGGTAGGTTTAGATTTGCAGACATAAATCTTGTAATAAATATAACAGCTGCCTAATACATTGATTACATTTTCATTAGCCAATGTAAAAATGTCTTTTATTGTACCTAGGATTTGACTAAACACTACACAAAACTAAAAATAAAATGCCACTTTCATCATGTAATTAATGCCGCGTTTGAAAATCCACATCGGATGCATTTTTTACATCTCGAGCGTTTTTTATCCACATCTGTCCCATTACATTTACGTATACTGAATACGTGATCAAAGATTTACTACTACTACATCTCAGATGCATCCGATGTGGATTCTCAAACGCGGCATAAATAATAAACTACAAACGGTCCTGTAAGGGCAGCGTCATATAGCCTTGAAACACCGGATTTTAGTGCTATTGCCAGGTCAATATTGAATTTGTAGGTGAATCGCTTATTGAACATTAAAAATACGGTATTAATGACATTAATACGGTATTTCTATATATTTTTGGGAATGTAATTACACATAAATATTATTAGTTGATTATTTAAATGTTTATAAGTTATTTTGTGGCGATATTTCGTAGATATAAACCGTTTAAATCATATAATTTAAAAACTAATTAATTTAAAATTCTTTTCTGTTAGGTATGTTTAATATATTTGGCAACACTACAGGGACAAGTCATGCATATTGCGCAAGCTTCTAGACACACTATTTTGCGATGTCAGGCGCAGAGACGCGTTTTTATGCACAGTAGGTTTCAATTTCTGCTTAAATGTAATGTTTATATTGGTCTTCTATATTATTTCTATGGCTTACATGCTTTGTATGGGCCATGCTAAAACCTTCTCCAAGACGCTATGTGTATGGCCGGCTAATGGGAATGTCATTCTTGCACAATATTTGTGATGCGGTTGGAAATTTTAGCAATATAGATTTTAGCACTTCGGAACAGCATTTTGAATAAAAAATTCCCGGAATAATCATGATAACAATGATTGGTTTTCCCAACATTCACCTTTCCTGCAATAAAAGAACTTATGTCAATAAGTACTGGAGTCATTTTTGCTGTAAAAGCAACTAGTAACAAGATATCTTAAGAAAACTTATTTTTTACAATTTATTACAATAATGACCGCAACTGTGACAAAATCACAAGGTGGCAAAACAGAAAAATCGAAAAGAGCAGTTAAAAATACATAAAATCGTCAAACATCAAAACTTCCGCAAATTTTTCCAGCTTAAGGCAATAATATACAGCACGTAATTACTGGAGTAATATAGATACTGTAGTGTAACCAACTGAAATAAAGAGAGACAACTTAACTAATATCTCTCTCTTTTATAAAAAGTATGATAAAGAAAGTGGCGGCGTGATCGACTATGAAGTGATTAGGACACCACGAGTGACATACTGAAAGATTCGTTATCTATTGGCTACTTACGTGTTATTGAGGGAGTAGTTAAGGTTAAAAGAAAATATCTATTGGTTTATATCTAATCTATATTGAAAATATTATAGATGACAAAATCAGAAAGTAAAAATTTATAAGTATATAAAATATATTTATAAAGATTAAATATAGGTCTGGTTGGTTCAATAAAAAATAATTAGTTTATCATATGAGGGGAAAGAACCAGCAAGAAAACCCCAAAGTTATAATAAATACAATTAAACCAATCAAGCGTCAATTTGGATACAAATGACAAATTAAGTATATATATAAAAAACCCATTTAATTACTCGATGATTTAGTTAAACACAGAAAAATATATGAAATAATATTCAATTTGAGTTAAACACAGGAAAATATATGCAATAATATTCAATACATTATATAAAAAAAAAACAGTATCTAATACTGCAAGGCAAAAATAAAATAAATATTTTAAAAACAATAACTCATTAGATAACAAACATTGAGCATTACTAGGTTCAAACACACTCGATGCAAAACTGAAGAAGGGTTAATAGGGACAAGGTAATGGGGAAGCTCTACAGCTTTACTACCTACCTAAAGTTGAATATTCTGGTGACAAAATAGGGTAAGTTACCGAGACACCTATCCCGATGTTGTCCCAGCCACGGGCGAAAATGTTAGTATCAATCAACAAGGCATTTCATACTTTTAACTTAGATCTGCCAATGCTGTGAATATCTGATGTTAGAAAAACACATAATTTACTAATATAATATTACTTTTCCCTTGCCGAACTTTAAAAATGACAAAAAAAAAATAATCTCAATGTCAAATAAAAATTATAGCAAATTTTCCTTAGCATAACTATAAAATATCAATAAACTTCAAAAATATTTAAATTAAAATATTAAAAGGATGCTATTTTTCACTGATTTAGATAGTAAAATAAGTTATAAAATCAAATAAACTCGTTAATTGGAATGCAAGCAATTTTTTATGACAGATACAAAAAATGCTGTCAAGAAAAAGCATGAAATTACTTATAACAGTGAAATTCAAATCTAAACAGTGAACCATCAACTAGTTAAATAATATAAAAGTAATTGAAACATAATAATTGATTTAAAAAGGCACTTACATTTTTATCACAAATAAAACTAACAAAAACCTACACCTTTTTTAACAATCGCGACATCCCATTTTCTCTACGTTCAAATTCTAACATTTAATAAATAATTCCCGTTCCGATGCGATGATTCCCTGCTTCTATTCCAGCGCATCCACGACTTTGGTTCCTGGAATTTACCGCGGTCAAAAGCGATAGAATAGGTGGACGCTTTATATTGCCATTCGGAATTAAATACGATCCCTTTCAATACATAAATAAATTTATCTTATTTGTAAAATTATAGTTCGCTAATAACACTCGTGGTTGATGCCATTTAAAATAAAAAAAAAATGTCAATTGGAAAAAAATTATTTTTGCTTCACCGTGCAGAGGTACGAAGTCACCCTATCTAGATCAACATATTTTAAAAGTAAGTAGCATACAGTGTCGGCAAAGCTGAGCAGTACTTGATTAAATTGTTAGTGAGTACTTTTCTCCAGATGAGTAACACCGTTCTTAGTTTCATCTTTTTAAAAAAATGTTAGTTTTCAGAAGTTTTTATTTTAAAAATAATAATAAACCAAATAGCAATTTAATCTCTTTCCTTCAAAATAACTTAGTTGATTTTTAGAATTTTTGGCTCAACCTAAGTACTTTATTTTTAAAATACAATTTTTTTTACATTATTGTCATAATTTTACTAAATCAAAGAGATATTGAACTTCTGTTTGGATTATTATAAGCTTTGAAATAAGAAAAAACTTTTATGAAGAATATTTCTTTTTTTGAAAAGGTGAAAATAAAAAAGTTTTTCCTGCTCTTTTTTATTCCATGTATGTCCATTATAGTCCACTCTATATATACGCGTGTATATACGTTTTAAAATATATAAATATACTTTCTTTTGAGTATTCTCTTTTTGTACGTCTACCTAATATCCGAGACACTGTATATGGTAAATAACTTTTTTGCTGTCTTATATAATAACGAAGATATCATCCACTACCACTCTAGGAACTAATTCTGTGTAATCAAATAAAAATATCAATAGAAATATATTGTAAGTTCACTTAAGGTCAGTTTTATAGTATCAAATAATTAATCATCTAAATCTTCTAAAATAATAAGTTCTAAGTTTTTTTTTAATATTATGACATAGACAACAAAAAAATTAACTGTAATTTAAAATTTTTAAAATGAGATAAAAATATGTATAAGGACAATGATTGCAGTAAATCCTATTTTAGCATGAAATTTATTTGCCTTTAATTACGTTGTCAATATTAGTGACTGACGTTATAGAAATTTACAATATTTCTCTAATAAAAAGGGGTTTTTTTATTGACCTTTAAATAATATTATATTATTATACATCGATATCATGCTCTTGCGTTTGTTAAATATTTTTTTATTATGTAAGGCGTAATTATCCAGTTTACAGAATAGATTTTTATTCACTAACATACACAGTATCGACTATTGAACTTTTTCCAATACGCTTTGCACAAGTCAGTCATGTGAATACTACAGAGAGATAGCATTTTAGCGAGCAGAAAACGAATATTATCAGCGCCGCCTGTTTATATGGCCCGGCTAACGTTACAACAAGGTCGGTCCGTATAAACATCATAACAAAACATAATTGAATGACACAAGAACTTATATGAGTTCAAACGTTAATAAATACAAACTTTATCGTAATTATACAAAATAAAAAAAAACTACGATACGCATTAAATTTCGAATATAATCTTTCAAATGAAGTGCCACACTTTACAATAGGTAACAGTTTTGTATGCCACTAGCGAGCGTTAAAATCAAAAGTAATCCAATGAATAGTTATATTGCCGAACTCTCCTTAAAATTATCTTTTCAATGACTTGTCATACTTGGCACTTTCCCTATTTAAATTGCAGCGTTTAGAGTAACGGAGTGGAGGGGAATGACGTATGACAGTTAATTTAATAAAACTAAAATCGATCTGTCTGAGCGTTTTTTAACATCAATGATATTAATATCCAAAACCCCTATGTCAAGTTTTCGTTGGGTCACCTTGTATAAAGAGTATTTGTATTAAAGAAAATTAATTTATAAATATGAACCTTTAAACAAAATACAAATTGAATGGATTGATCCTAGTATAATAAGGAAATACTAGATAAATAGTTTAAAAAACTATTAAAACCAGTTGTGAAGTTTGAAACGAATAAATTGGTAATAAAATTGACATTTTTGTATTTGAATGTTACTAAAAAAATATGCCCCATATACAAAAATAGTAAACAGTTTATAATAATAACCTTTATTAAATTTGCTACTTATAACATGTACGGTTCTGTTTCTTTTTAAATAAACAAATATGGCTGTCGATAGAATCTTTAAACATTAAATAACTTACTGAAATAAATGTAAGTTTCCTTTATCGCCATCACACTTCGCACTTTTATTATAAATACAGCTTTTTTCAACACATCTTGGCATTTTTAACGTTAATTTTTAAAATTTAAGTCACTAAAATACCAAAATAATACTCGTTGACACATTAAATTTGGACAAACAACGCTCTGGCATGTAATGTACTCAACTGTAATTGGTCGGTGTGAATAATTTCGAAGTGAGACTATGCGCAGTTTTCTATCTACATATTGTATAATCTAAGAGTGTACTTTGTTCACTTTTGCTATTTTTTTCATTATAAATATTTTTAGAAAGTGGAATGACATATTATTGTCGTCTCTATTTAAAGGAGCGACGCGCTTGTTTGAATCCCAGAGCAGCCATGTATATTTTTCATTAGATATCGTATTAGAAGTAATTTAATTTCTCTTGATACGCCATCCCTATTTTAATCCCGTTAGTTTACCGTATTGGTGACGGTGGGTGCAAATAAAAATACGAATAGTTATCACTCCTAGACACAACCATTTATTTCTGAAATTCAGGGCGTTCACTCGTTAGATGGTATAATATAGAGATAGTATTATTATTATTACTACACAATCTATCCAACTTAATTTCTTAATCGTAGTTAATTAATTCTCACAAAATACAATCTATATCTCAATACATAGTTAACTAGAAATGATCCTCTAATACGGGCATTATAGGAAGCACATACAACTGAGCCAAAAAAATGTATTTCACTTTAAAATTTTAATCCAAAACCCTTGACATTTGCTTCAAATACAACCAGAAAATCGGCTTATCAACAATTTATATATCTTCGGCCCTGTTAAAAAAAATAACACACCACGCCAGTCGCCGTATTTTGTCTCCGCTCTTTCTCGCAAATCCTCTTTAATCCTTGGAAGGACAAAAACAGCGAAATCCAGCAGCAGTTCATTCCAAGGATGTAACCGAAGGAAGGCGGAAAGGGCGACCACATTTCTAAATTGAAATATGTGAATATAAGTGACCAATGTTTAATAATCTTAAAACTAAACATTATTGTATCTAACAAAGTGTACATTATAATTGAATTATACTAATTATACCTCTGGTAAGAAGGCTGTCTTAATGTAAGTACGCTAGTACGGGTCGGTTTTAAATGTTTAACTGATCCGATCTGGCTATCGACGATTTAATACAAGATAGTATGGTGTAGTTTTGTGGACTGTATGTTCCAGTCTTGAAGACAGTAGGTACAGTCTTGTATTTAGTATTTTTGTGATGGTTATTTGAACAGTATGGTGCAGAGTATGTTACAGTCTTGCAGATGGTATAATTAATTCGTATAATCGTTTTTTAGACAGTGTGGTGTAGTTTTGTGCATATTATGTCACAGTTTGTAGACAAGTACAGTTTCATGTGTTGGAATATCAACCTGTTGGGCAAAAAAGTATTTAGGCCACAGTTGATTCCAAAGATTTTAATGTAAAAATACAAGGTTTTACTTTTGACAATCCTTTTTTTATTTTCAAAAAGACATTACATCAAAGTCAAAAACTAGTGAACAGTACATAAAAAAACAACACAACTAAGGCTTGAAGATTAATATAAATCTCTAACATCATGAAAACTCTATTAACAAATATCAACATAAATTTCCAGTGTCACTACCTCTTTGATTTCTAGGCATACGACTCTCTACGTGTTCCTTATAACATATATTCTCTTCTCATTCACAATGTTCCTTTTTTTGTACGTCTAATTTTCGCTTTGATTTTTTCTGCTTGTATTTTTTCTGTTCTTCGTCTTAATTCTATCATCCTTTGCTCTCCTCAGAGGTCAGTGTTGGGTGTTCATCAATATCAATATCACATTTGTTTATGTTACTGCTTTTATTTCTCACGTCGAAATAATGTACAAGTTAAAATAGAAGCAAACCTGCAACTTCTGTCAGTTATCAAAAATTTCAATGTTTTTACGTTTGGGAGAAAGATGTTTATAATAGGTAGTACCTTTGAAGTTGAAATAGTGAATATTCAAACATGATTTGTGTACGTCGTTTACATGGGTTGCCATGCAGTTGCATACAGATGCATACTGTCTTGTTTCCAAGACCATAACTTTGATTTTATTTAACAAAAAAATATCACAATTCATTGTTGGCGTATAAATAATTGTCTGTAATGGATATTTAAAGGACCCTTAGCGCATGAATGTATTATCAATAATACACTATTAGCCATTACATATTTTTGTTTTTCACAATGACACTAGACTTTTAAAAAAAGAGTTATAAAAATAGACTTGGACGGATACAAATAGACTTATAATTAAAAATTAAAAAAACCGACTTCAAAAACGTGCAGATGCCGTCACCACATCTTAACCAAATTTATATATAACCACAACTGAGGTACCCTCTTACTAACAAAAAAAGAATCATATAAATCTGACAAGGTGGTAAAGCATTATCGCTAAACATACATAAAAAATGAAGAGTTTGAGGATTTTGTCATGGACCCAATTATTAGATTTTGACCAAATTTTTATGGGACCACCCCTGAAGTACCCTCTTTCTAACAAAAAAAGAATCATTGAAATCGGACGCCGTGTTAAAAAATTATTGCTGAACATACATAAAAAAAAAAAATATCGCGACGAATTGAGAACCTCCTCCTTTTTTTAAGTCGGTTAAAAATAGACTTAAAACACAGACTTGTCTTATAAACATAAACTTATAGAAATTGTATATTAAATTAAACTTAAAATAGACATAAACATAGAATAGAAAAAAGATATTAAATAACATTTTATATCAATTATTGGGCATTAACTAAAAACGTACATACTTTTTATGAAAGTCAGTTGAAGGTTGCCATCGTGTGATATCAAATGAAAGTATTTCGAAACATGTTTTCAAAAATATATAAAATGTTCGTTTCTTTTACTTCTTCTGTGACAGATTTCGACTAAACTAACCTCGGAAAATTAGCATAGATTTAATTTAACAAATTGTTGTATAAATATTTATTTTTCCGCCTACCTCTATCCAAAGTATACATTTTCTGGCCTCATTGCAGGGAGCAAAGTCGTACTTTTCCTCCCTAGGGAGAAAAAGTAAAAGTGACGTCATGGTATGTCATAAATGGAATAGCTTATACGGCATTGACGACCTAAACTATATTCTATTATAAAAGTATAAATTTTACCGTTTATTTATAGAACACCCTGTATTTTACAAAATAGTAAAAACCAGTAAATTGTTATTTTAATTTAACGATTTTTACATTAATAATTTGACTTCAATTCATAGATTCATCCGATTTTCGAATTTAGGACAGAAATATTATAGAATGCTATGGTCGATTGACAGATCAGTTTCAAAGTGTGTTACGCTATAATATATCTACAAAATATAAAATAATATTTAAAAAATCAGTGATTTAAGCGAATTTGAAGATATAATTAATACACCACCGGATATTTTGGAACAGGTTAATGCAACAGTATAATCTCTATTACCCCAAAAATCTAAAGAAAAATACGGAAAACAGTATTTACATTTCAAGCAATGCGCCGAAGAAAATGATTTAAAAATGACTTGTTATTTGAGGGAGGCGGAAAAATCATATGTATTACTTGGGAGTAAAGTGCCTTTTCCTCCCTTGGATGCGGGAGGAAAAGTGGCACTTTCCTCCCTAGTAATACAAATAGCTATTTATTATTTTTTAAACATTCAAGATTTTAGACGATGTATTTTTATATTTTTTAAAATAGCAAAATTAGCAACAAAATAGCTTTCTTCATATTACTAAAAAGGTAAGAAAGCGATTCAAACAATAAAATGCTATCTATATAAGGTGAGTAACCTATACAGGGTGTCCCATTAGTGTGTAACTGTTCAACATTTCAATTTGTGTTTTAGATACGCAAACAAGTTTTAAATAAAAGTTACATGGATTTAAAAATACGTATTTTAAAAATCTTTTTGCGTTTTTGCCTGGAAAAAATTATATTTTTTAAATTAAGTGTCTTTAGTTTTAGAATGGTTTGGTAATACTGTATTTATCTAAAAATTATTAAAAAAATATTACAGGATTGCCAAGAAATTAATTTTTTTATGAAATTAGAGAATGACGCAGACCCCAAATTAATTTATCATAATTTAAGTAGGTTTACATTTAATACAAATTTGTTTAATATACATACGTATAAGATACTAAGCTAAAAAATAGTGGCGATAGAACTGGAATATTTTGAAACATGTCATATATAGGTAGTTTTAGGTTCAATATACTTAACTTCTTAAAATTTGCCTATCCGACGATATAACATGTTAGCAATAACACATATACAGGGTGACCCATCAGTGCGTAATTTATCTCTAGCTGTTTAATTATAGGAAATACGAATAAATGTTTAATATAAAAGTTTTGTGATCATATCTAACAAATATTCTAAAATATACAGGGTGATCCATAAACGAGGTGCTGACCACACTTTTTTTTTTTTAATTAGTTGAATGGCTGTGGTAGGACTTTAGCCATACTTTCTGACCATACTTGTACTATTTAAAGCAGAACACCCTGCAGGTAGTTATAAATATTTATAGACTTCATTTGTTATGTTTTATACAGGGTGTTTGGAAGGTCGATAGGGAAGGTGATAGGGGAGGTCATTTAGACCTAATTAAGCCAAACATACCTCATACAAAGTCTTACGGTTTTCGAGTTTTTCGAACATTTTGGATTTCTTTAAAAAAATGCATTTTTTTTACATTTTTCTCCTTTTATCTCTAAAACAAAAGATGACAGTTTGATAATATATTTTTTTTTTAATAGCAGAACGGTTTTTTTTAAAAGTATAAAGAAAAGAAAACCATACTGACTACAAAAAAATAATAAATACATTTTTGGTAATTTTTATTTTTACTGTTTCTGTTCGAAAAACTCGAGAACCGTAAGACTTTGTACAAAAGTATGTCTGGCTTATTAAAGTCTAAATGAACTCCCCAAGACTTTGCATCGACCTTCGAAACACCCTCTATAGGGTGAATCAATACGCGAGGTTACGATTTTCTCAATTTTTTAAATGGAATACCCGGTATTAATTAATTGGTGGTATAACAAACAGGGTATTCAGACCCTATATACATCATCGCAAATAAATGAAGTCTATTAAAATTATTTGACGATGTGAAAATAATCAAATATGTATAACTACCAGCAGGGTATTTTGCTTTAAAAATGTATAGGTTTGATAGCTCGTTTATGGGCCACCCTTTATATTTAAAAATAATAGCTAAATTTGGTTATACAACTTTTATATAATTTTTTTTTTCGTATTTCCAATAATAAAACAGCTATCAATGAATTACGCACTGATGGGACACCATGTATATGTGTTATTGGCTTATATGTTGGTATCGTTGGATAGGAAAAATTATAAGGTATATTATGCTACAATAAAAACAGGGTGTTGAATTTGAAAAAAAATAAGTAATTTGAACTTTAAATTACCCATATTTATGACGTTTCAAAATACTCTTTATAAAATATTAGAGTTCTTTCACCACTATTCGTTAGTTTACTATCTTAAAAGTTTGTATATTAAACAATTTTAAAATCATTGAAAAAAGAAATATTCAAAATCTGTTTCCGTTTTCTAAATTTTTGGTCGATAAAAAACTTCCTGCAGCTTCCAAGTGAAATTAGTTTTAAATAAATGACGTGGAAAATTATTTCTTCATTCTTATTTAAAAAATTCTAACTACACATGTATTATTTTTACCATTTAATACATACAGAGTTTATAGTCAACTTTTTGACTACCTGGAAATCTGATACGTTTAAATTTTAAGATACGATAAGCAATTAAAAATTTCAAATGAGAGAGCTTGAGAGAAACCAGAAATTATCGTTGAGAGATGAGTCTCTCGTCTCGTCTCGTCCTGTCGAGACGAGGCCAGAAGGGACGAGGGATGAGAATTTCTCGTTTCGTGGCATCACTAAGTGAAATATTAAAAATAATTTGGTTACATACCTTTAAACTACTTTTTCTACACCCCTATTATAATAATGTACTTATATGCCCATAATCCGTTTCATAATAATACCCATTATGATACAGATTTTTCATTACAATATAGATTTTAAATCAAAAGTAACCCATAATTTTTCAATCAAACATGCTGTGCATTTGACGTTTGTCCTAGGTTCCTATGAATTGTTTTAGTTGTCAAAATCAGTACGTATTAAATTTTCGCAGATAGCTAAACGTCGATAATTATATTATCAAAATGTCTGATATCAGCGATATAGAAGACTTACCATATACTCCTCCACACATATCGGAGAAAGCAGAAAATGCAGTACAATCTATTGTAATACCAATACCCGATGTAATACCATTAATTACAATTTTGTAGAATTTTTTATAGAAATACGAGTAATTACTGTTATTGGGTTCAATACAAATATAATATTTATAGTTCTTGATTATTTATCGGGTGTAGAAAAAATAGTGTATGCAACTCCCATCTTATGGTTATTACATGATCGTTGCATAATTTTATATAAACGGTCTGCAAGCAATATAAAAAAAAAACTAAAACATATACATCAAGTTCAATAAAATGATGGTTTGTTTTGTTAAAAGTGAACAAACTTATGTAACACTAACATAGCTCATACAATTCGCAACTTGACCTCGGTAATAAATAAATAAAGTGATTTAAATTGTTGATCTGCCCAGGAAATCTTTTTAACTACGGCCATGTCTCATTTCGTAGAATTCTCAAAACAAAATCATCTCAATATCGAGTGGATGGGATGGAACAGTGCCTACTGAGATATAACTTCGGTATTTGGCATTCTAATACGGGATCTGCATATTTATATAGAGCGGCGAAATCCTGATGACGAAGAGATAAGGATGCTGATGGTGTTCATGTTTTGATTAGAATGAAAAGGATACGAATTTCGGTTATTTCGAGTATTGAGGTCGATTGAAATATGTAAAATATCTGGTTTTATATTTTATATTTGCCTAATTCCATGTCTAATTAAAAAAATACTAAATATGTATAATTTTATAGAAAACGATTTTGTACCTATTTGCTCATGGTAGGGGAACTAAAAGCGATACTAGCGCTAGCCGCGGATAATTCGAGCAATTTAGGGCGATATTTTGTAATTTTGGCATATCAAATATACGTAAAAAAATACGTTAAAAGCTTTTTCGTCTAGAGGGCGACATCACAAAATATATATCCTTTTCCACTATTTACAAGTGATAAACAGTACAAGTAATTTGAATTTATTTTGTTTCATGTCTGTACACTTTGTTATTTTATACATACACTAATTTGGCTTAACTATTTTAAATTAATTTTATCATTTATTTATTAAAAAAATATATCCGAAATTAAAACGTATAGAGTGAGATATGAATTATAAATTACTTTTATATTGCACAAGAGTTTTTTTTTTAACGAATACATCTTCGAGTTAATAACTTTTTAATCTTTTAAAGTAGTCTATATTTTTACGAACTAATTAAATCATTTTTCTGTCGCACTCTTTGATGCGCGTTGCAAAATATTTTCTAAAAAGTTTGCCAATGTCAATAGATAAGAAAAAATAAATGTAACACGAGATCAAGATAACTGTGGATTGTGGATTGTGGCACAATGGGTCTATTGAATAAAAAAAAGTATTGGCTTCTACTTCATCTTATTTAAGTATTTTCTCAGTATAAATTGAATAAAAGGTCAGTGACTACTTCATGTAAAAGAAATTACTTATGGCCATAAGTAAACTCTTATGGTTTCAAGTAGTTACTTAAAATATAAGGATTTAGTTATATTCTTCCAGTACTGGCTTATTTTTATTTAAATAAAAATAAGATCTGTCTTAAATTAGTCACTTAAAACTTGATGATTTTTAAGGTAGCTATAAAGCATCCTTTTTTTTCGACGGTAGTTGCTAGTATACTTTGTTAAACATGGTGGACTTCATAAATGTTTGTAACAGGAAGAACTATAGAAAGAGAAGCATCAGCCCAAGCAAATCTAAGCTCTTGTTACGTTTGGAAAGTGAAAGTATAGACTTTTCAACAGTAGTATTTGTCGCAGACATTTTAATAAATTCGTCTTTGAGATCTTTCCATGCCTTTTCTTTAGCTTGTACTATAGTGGGAATCATTGATTTATTCAAAAGAACCTTATACTTTTTGTAGCATTTGACAAACATGTCTTTAACCGCCAATTTTTACCGGCAATTAATTTTTCCTCACTCGAAGACATGATTGTGACGAATAGACCTATAACACGCTTAAACTTAAAAACAAATGCTTACTTACGGTTGCACATAATCCTGTCACGACTTGATTAGTATGAATTTTTGTTTAGAGGGCTGCGTTTGCGTTCCCATGTATTTCATTCGTCATACTCAACGAAAAAAGTAAATACTTGTAAATGTAAGTACTTACTTACAAGTAATTACTCAAAATTCAAAAGATTTTTCCGGTATTTACTTTCGAGAGTGTTCTAGTTTTTACTTTCCTATCTGTATACAGATATAAGGAAAGTATAGGAATCATGATTTTGTTCGACCTCGAGTTTTCGACGGATTTTTACGTTTTGAGGTCCCCTGAATCCGTTTTGACTATTTTCGCGATGATATATATATATATATATGTGTGTGTGTGTGTGTGTGTGTGTGTGTGTGTGTGTGTGTGTGTGTGTGTGTGTGTGTGTGTGTGTGTGTGTGTGTGTGTGTGTGTGTGTGTGTGTGTGTGTGTGTGTGTGTGTGTGTGTGTGTGTGTGTGTGTGTGTGTGTGTGTGTGTGTGTGTGTGTGTGTGTGTGTGTGTGTGTGTGTGTGTGTGTGTGTGTGTGTGTGTGTGTGTGTGTGTGTGTGTGTGTGTGTGTGTGTGTGTGTGTGTGTGTGTGTGTGTGTGTGTGTGTGTGTGTGTGTGTGTGTGTGTGTGTGTGTGTGTGTGTGTGTGTGTGTGTGTGTGTGTGTGTGTGTGTGTGTGTGTGTGTGTGTGTGTGTGTGTGTGTGTGTGTGTGTGTGTGTGTGTGTGTGTGTGTGTGTGTGTGTGTGTGTGTGTGTGTGTGTGTGTGTGTGTGTGTGTGTGTGTGTGTGTGTGTGTGTGTGTGTGTGTGTGTGTGTGTGTGTGTGTGTGTGTGTGTGTGTGTGTGTGTGTGTGTGTGTGTGTGTGTGTGTGTGTGTGTGTGTGTGTGTGTGTGTGTGTGTGTGTGTGTGTGTGTGTGTGTGTGTGTGTGTGTGTGTGTGTGTGTGTGTGTGTGTGTGTGTGTGTGTGTGTGTGTGTGTGTGTGTGTGTGTGTGTGTGTGTGTGTGTGTGTGTGTGTGTGTGTGTGTGTGTGTGTGTGTGTGTGTGTGTGTGTGTGTGTCGTGTGTGTGTGTGTGTGTGTGTGTGTGTGTGTGTGTGTGTGTGTGTGTGTGTGTGTGTGTGTGTGTGTGTGTGTGTGTGTGTGTGTGTGTGTGTGTGTGTGTGTGTGTGTGTGTGTGTGTGTGTGTGTGTGTGTGTGTGTGTGTGTGTGTGTGTGTGTGTGTGTGTGTGTGTGTGTGTGTGTGTGTGTGTGTGTGTGTGTGTGTGTGTGTGTGTGTGTGTGTGTGTGTGTGTGTGTGTGTGTGTGTGTGTGTGTGTGTGTGTGTGTGTGTGTGTGTGTGTGTGTGTGTGTGTGTGTGTGTGTGTGTGTGTGTGTGTGTGTGTGTGTGTGTGTGTGTGTGTGTGTGTGTGTGTGTGTGTGTGTGTGTGTGTGTGTGTGTGTGTGTGTGTGTGTGTGTGTGTGTGTGTGTGTGTGTGTGTGTGTGTGTGTGTGTGTGTGTGTGTGTGTGTGTGTGTGTGTGTGTGTGTGTGTGTGTGTGTGTGTGTGTGTGTGTGTGTGTGTGTGTGTGTGTGTGTGTGTGTGTGTGTGTGTGTGTGTGTGTGTGTGTGTGTGTGTGTGTGTGTGTGTGTGTGTGTGTGTGTGTGTGTGTGTGTGTGTGTGTGTGTGTGTGTGTGTGTGTGTGTGTGTGTGTGTGTGTGTGTGTGTGTGTGTGTGTGTGTGTGTGTGTGTGTGTGTGTGTGTGTGTGTGTGTGTGTGTGTGTGTGTGTGTGTGTGTGTGTGTGTGTGTGTGTGTGTGTGTGTGTGTGTGTGTGTGTGTGTGTGTGTGTGTGTGTGTGTGTGTGTGTGTGTGTGTGTGTGTGTGTGTGTGTGTGTGTGTGTGTGTGTGTGTGTGTGTGTGTGTGTGTGTGTGTGTGTGTGTGTGTGTGTGTGTGTGTGTGTGTGTGTGTGTGTGTGTGTGTGTGTGTGTGTGTGTGTGTGTGTGTGTGTGTGTGTGTGTGTGTGTGTGTGTGTGTGTGTGTGTGTGTGTGTGTGTGTGTGTGTGTGTGTGTGTGTGTGTGTGTGTGTGTGTGTGTGTGTGTGTGTGTGTGTGTGTGTGTGTGTGTGTGTGTGTGTGTGTGTGTGTGTGTGTGTGTGTGTGTGTGTGTGTGTGTGTGTGTGTGTGTGTGTGTGTGTGTGTGTGTGTGTGTGTGTGTGTGTGTGTGTGTGTGTGTGTGTGTGTGGACTTTTGAGGGCTTATGGGGACATTTTCCGAAAAACGCTTATGGTTGCGAGGACCGTTTTTCTTGTTGGGACATGAAACCGGTACCTATAAGAAATTAACCTGATTTTCATAATCTACGTCGTTTTTGGAGTCAAATGGTACCTATATCATTATTAAAATTTTTGGTCCCCATAACTAATGTGTCAAGTGGATGAGGTTCTTATAACACACCGGAAGGGGGCGCCCACATCTATACATTTCGTGTGTATATTTTAAAGATTGCATTGGTTGTGAGGACCAAGTATACACAATATATTTGAGGTTGATTATATTTTGACTTTACATCTAGAGACTATTACTCTCAGTGCCTTCAACGTGATTTTAACACTTTCGAATTAAGATCTCTCTGTTCGCTTGATTAACAGAGTCTTTAAAAATTTTCGGATCTCTTAGCTTTTAACTATGGGTTAACAATATGACGCATCTCATTTCTCTTAAACCCTTCACCCATCAGTAAAGGTTTTTAAATTCATCAATTTGTGAGTTGGAAATAAATCTTCAATGAGTATATATTTTTTAGATATGTTCTAGAATAATAGTTACATTTTACAATTGAAATCAAACCCCCACATTGCTTAAAAATTTTTAGATACAATTGAAAAATTATTATTAAAAATGCCTGGAAAGGTCCATTTTTATTCTTTAATTAAATTGATACATTGATAATTTGTTAAATTAATTACATTGTAGATTTTTATATTTATGAATATTTCTAGACAAATTAATATCTTAAATATGTTATAGGCATTTGAAATATAAAGTGCACGTGGTGTAAAAGTTAGTTATTTTAAAATATATATTTTTAAAATATATATATTTTTTTAATTTTACTGTTTTCAATGTCTAAGAGGTGCGTACATTTTATATTTTAAATCATAATGTTTCATAACATAAAAAGCCGTAAAATTAACATTCAATGAACTGGACAGAGAAAATAATAAAATTTAAAAATAGTAGTTTGTGCAACAAGAGTGGATATGATGGTCATATCGCACGAAGACGATATTTGAGCACAACGCTGTAGGCGGAGTGTTCAATCGTCTGAACGCAATGTGGACAATCCATTCGAGTTGTACAGTATATTTTTTATACAACTCACCAACAAAAATTTTTTTTAAATTTAAAAAAATATATTTTAGTTTATTAAGACAAAGTAACTAATTTTAAAATAATTTATGATTTTTAATAATTTTTTAAAATAAAATAAATAAAAAAAGAAACAAGTTCATTTCATTTTTCCCTATCCGAGAATCAAATTCCAATCTTCCGTTTGGAAGGCAAAAACGTCAACCGCAGGACCACTTATTCTTTTATTTTTATTGCTTTAATACTCGTAATTAAATTGGCTTCATATAGTTTTTTAAATTAACAAATTCTTTATAATTATAGACGAAATAAAAAAAGAAATGGTTTTATTTATTGTTTCTACACAAGAATAACCCATTTAAATGTATGTTTAATCTCAATAACTAAAAAATATACTGACAATTAGTTTGACAGAATTGTCACTTATTTAAAATTTTAAAAATAATAGCAGTCGGTTGATCAAAATATGAACGGTGATTGATGGATTTAGTTTTTTTGCAGTGTTCTCACTACCTAGAATAGATATGAAATATATTCCTTCAGTTGAAAGCAATAGCATACTTTTTCGTTTTGTAATCTGTGCGTAGATAAGCTAATATCTATGTGAGTGTAGAAAAAATACTTTTCACTACCGTCTATTCACTTAAGATGTCAAGTACGATTTTTGATATCGGGTAATTAAGTCGAATTCACAAAATATACCACATAAACCAATTAAAGAAAAATATTTCTGTAACTGAGAATGCAGGGTACATTTAAATTTTAATTTAAAATAAGAGTCGTTCAAATTAAACCGGTACTAGCGTTTTTCTGGCTTTTCCAAAAACAGGGCCAAGAATTGCTTTATTCCGTATGTGGTATCCATATTGAGGTGTAGCTGAAACGTTAATTTGTATTAAAGTCATTTTTTGTATTGTGCGGATGATTTCTGACAAGGAATCGAAATGTTAGTAAAATATTTTTCTATGCTCAGTTTTGGCTTTTCTTGCCATCAGTAATATAAAACAAATTTTATTTTACCCTTTCTAGGAAAATAAAAACACTATTTATATATTTTTAGTTTTATGAATTTGAACCAAGTTACATTGTAAATAAAGTTTTTTAATATTTAAATTTGGAACCATGTAAAATGCGAGGAGTACAATAGAACTCAACTAATAAACTTCCGAAATCAATCATATAAAGTTATAAATTTTAATTTTAACTAGCAAAGGTTTTCTCTTTGCTCATGAATTTAAAAATTGCTTCGCGTTCTTCACTACCTACTTTGTGGGTCTGAGTTCTCTTTTACATTTTAAAACTAAACAAAGAAACCAGCAATTTTTTTTGACAATGTCATCCAGAGAGGCTAGAGTAACTTTAAAGTGTTTGTAGACTATTTTCAAAGTATTATTTTTATTTAGATGTCGTACTTGTACGATATCTATATTGTAAATTCATATTATTCACCTCTCTTTAGGTATATAAAAAAGGGTTACTGGAATATAAAAACAGTTAGTATTATTATTAAAGATATTCTTGACATTTAAGTTGTAAAATTAAAATATGTACAAATTTTCAGGATGATCCATTAAAATGTATACCTTTTGAATTATTTCCGGAAATAAGCCATTTAAAATTTCTACGACAAAACTGCCTCTGATAGAGCAAGGAGTGATCATAAAACTGCTATCTTAAAATAAATATTTTTTCAACTATAATTGGCTTTAGAAACCTTGGCCAGTTACAAAAATACAAATAGGTAGGCCTAATTGATTTGTATAGTTCCTTATAGAATAATCCTATTTTCAACTTAATTCTTCTGAAAATTAAAACATCTAGAAAATTATAGGTAATACTTTATGATAATTAAAAACAACAGAACCAACGCCTAAACTTGTTGTTAAAACCATTTTTCAAAAATACTGAATGGTTTTCTGTTCACCCGACGTCACAAAAATATGTTTTGGTATAGGAAATGCAATAAAATTAAATTAAAGAAATTAAATAATTAACACGTTCACAGACAATAGCTGAAAAAGGGGACTCAAAAAAGAAAATTTCAAAAATAAAGCATATGGTGACCAAAAAGTAAACCGCTCCATCCATAGGCCACTTTTGTTTAAATTGTTATTTATGAAATATTAATTGAACTAAAGTACTAAACAAAGTTTGAAACAAAATATGTCAGAGTTTAACTTTTTGTGAAATTCTTCGAGGCAAAGCTCGACACACGGCCTGGTTTTTTTTTGACAAGTTTTACATAAGTATTTCATTTCTTTGCCAATTTTTTTTCTGTGCCTAGTCTGCACCTCACATGGTGGCTCTCGCTACGAAATTTTCTGGGTATTTTATCTGGAAAATTATCAAAATCAATGCAACGCTTATAATGTGTGTTTTGCTAGGAGAGTACGTATAAAAACAATTCAACGTTGT